>CM032232.1:123937500-124537500 GCA_019009955.1 Riptortus pedestris | reverse complement strand
TTTGTTTGTTACCTTTTCACGCATAAACGGCTGAATAGAATTTTATGAAACTTGGTATGTATATTACTACTAACCCAACTTAGACTAAGCTATATTAATATAATCTGAGACGAACAGGAGTGAGGGTTTTAAAGGAAGCCTGAAATTAAAAATAGCGATATCTCGTTTCCTATTGATTTTTCGGCAAATATAAACATAGCAAAAATTGTTTATTTTGTTATTTAGAGTAACTTTTGTTATATACAATTTTTTCGTATACCGAATTATAAACGAGATATACGCTAAAACCTATAGCAGAAGTGAACAATTTTATTTGGGGCAAAAGACCCAACCGAAATAAATAAAACTCGGTTTGTGTATTAGCACTAACGCTTTCATTACAATAAGCCATACCAACATTTCTAGGGACCGGCAGGAGTGGGAGTTATAAGGAAGGCCTGAATTTAAAAATAGCGGTATTTCGTTTCCTATTGCATTTTCAGCAATTATGCACATAACAAAAGTTGTTTATTTTGTTATTTGAAGTAACTTTTGTAATATACACTTTTGTCGTATACCTAAGTATAAATGAGTTATACGTTAAAAACTACTGCGGAAGTCAACAATTTTATTTGGCACAAAAACTCAACCGAACTAAACCAAACTCGGTATGTGAATTAGCACTAACGCCTTCCTTATAATAAGCCATACTAACATTTCTAGGGACGGGCAGGAGTGGGGGTTGTGGGTGAGGCCTGAATTTAAAAATAGGGGTATTTCGTTTTCTATTCGTTTTTCGGCAAATATGAACATAACAAAAGTGGTTTATTTTGTTATTTAGAGTAACTTTTGTGATATTCATTTTTGTCTTTTAACAACGTATAAACGAGATATACACTATAAACTAAAGCGGGAGTCAACTATTTTATTGGGCGCTAACGATTGAACCGAACTTAACAAAACTCAGTATGTCAATTAGCATTAGTTCTTCCATGATTATAGTCTATATTAAAATTTTTAGATTAGAACGGGAATGGGAGTTATAAGGGAGGCCTGAAATAAAAATTCGCGATATTTCATCGTCTATTTGTTTTTCGACAAACATGCACATAACAAAAGTTATTTATTTAGATAACTAATTTAGTTAGTTATTTAGATAAAACTTTTGTTTTAGACATTTCTCCAGGAACATTGTGTGGAGCAAGTAATTTGCGTAAAAATATTGGTATACTCAACAATTCATTCCAATTTGAACTATGAGGCACCTCACCTGGAAAAATTAATTCAAATCTACGTTAATATTTTGTCCTTAATAACTGAAATCTATTAATAATGTACAGGAGACGGGAAATATGGCAATATGGAGGACAGTGAAGTCTTACATAAAAAGTCCGTCACGCAGGGGCTGCGTAAACTAAGCAGATTTCCCACGTGAAGTTTTACAATAGAGAAATCTGCATACTGGTAATACAAGCCCACCATGAGTAAATACAAACGGTAATAAGAAAACCTTCAG
The DNA here is from genome assembly GCA_019009955.1 of Riptortus pedestris. NCBI lineage: Eukaryota > Metazoa > Arthropoda > Insecta > Hemiptera > Alydidae > Riptortus > Riptortus pedestris. Next base: position 124,536,005 of record CM032232.1, on the reverse strand, counting down.
TTAATTTTAATAAATTCCCAACTGAAACGGCTTTTGAATTGTAAAAATAATTTATATTTTAATAACTTAAATTTTAGTAGTACAAGAACTAAAGAAGGGGGGGGCAGATGAACAGGCCTTATTTGCATAAATCACACAAAGTAATGAAGGTAAGGACGAAACGACAGGTAAGGTTAGAAGAAGCTTCCACCTGAGCCGATTACTGACGAAAATGGCCGATCTATTCCGAACCATACCCGACCACAGACTTCATAAAAATGCAAATATCTCGGTTAATATTCAAGATAGAGAATAAATGTATCGAACAATATTTATAGTAAATTTAATTTGCAATAAGATTGGTTTTATACAATTTTTCGAGAGTGTTAACAGACAAATATTTATACATATATATGATTTTGAACGGACCTCATTTTCACCATATCCTGGGTAGGATCGATGAACATTTCAAATTTTATATATATATATATATATATATATATATATATATATATATATATATATATATATATATATATATAGTTTTGAACGGACCTCATTTTCGTCATCTCCTGGGTAGGATTGATGGACATTTGAAGAAATTTTTCGAAAATCGCGTCATGAGTACGACCTCAATAGCTGATTTCCCTTGAGGGAAATCTGCTAAAAATTAATTTTATTCTTAACAAATGCCAACAACGGGTATAAACCCTAAACACTGGGACGTAAATATCAAAATATTGTGCAAAGTAAAGCCTTGCCAAAAAAATACCATCAATATTCAGCCTCAAATGAATTCCCGGGCGAAGCCGGGGGGGGGTATATATATATATATAACTCAGATACCCGGCTTCGCCCGGGAATTCATTTGAGGCTGAATATTGATGGTATTTTATGTCTGTTAACGATATATATATATATATATATATATATATATATATATATACATATATATATGTCTGTTAACGCTCTAGCGGTCGCAATTTTTGTTTGATCGTTACCAAACTCAATATTTAAACGTTTTATGCAAAAAGACAGATCAAGTTCGTTAATGGCTGAAATCGGGTCTGTGGGAGGGGAGTTTAGAGGGGGGATTTTCGAAAATTCAAAATTTCTCCGTTACAATTCGTCTGATCAAAAAATTTTATAAAACCAATCTTATTCTAAATTAAATTTACTATATATATTGTTTTATACATTTATTCTCTATCTTGAATAATAACCGAGATATTTGCATTTTTATTAATTGTGGGCCGGTAACGGATGTATAACGGAGATTTCTCTATTGTATAACTTCACGTGGGAAATCTGCTTAGTTTACGCAGCCGCCGCGTGACGGACTTTTGTTAGCAATTCTGTCAGATCCAGGTGTCGGTTCGGCCTGTGAACAACTCATTACTGCTTTTAGGCAGACGATTTCTCGGTCAGGAATGAAATCATGTGCCAGAGAAGCTCTCTTTGTATTAAAATAAAGTAGTGTTTCATTCACACTAATGAAGTAACGAATGTTTAACACTTCTACTTGGAACGTCGGAGAATTGTACTTATCGAATCAATAGTGCTAAAACCTTCATGCTCGCCCGCCCTATTAGCCAAATCATCTATGCGAGGATAAAGAACTGATAAAGTGAAATTATCGATCCTGTTTTGAATAAACCATAAACATAGTACGCTTACGATTTTCCGTGGAAGTCACCATAACTAGAACACACCAATTACGGCAAAGTTTTGTAATATATAATGGGGCGAATACTATTTCATTTATCATGCCATTTCAGAGGTCACAGTGAAGGTTATGAACTCCAAATGAACGTATGTAATTATGAATAGCCGTACTAGCTGATTAAACCAGGCCGAAGATTGCATTCGCATTCATAAATAGTCCGTCTTGAAGGTGCTGCGCAAACTAAGCAGATTTCCCACACACTGTAATGTGATACGTTGATTATCTCATCCCATGACCCATCTATTCCCTATTTCTCCAGCCATAAGAAGTCTATGTAAAAAGTCCGTCACGCAGGGGGTGCATAAACTAAGCAGATTTCCCACATGAAGTTTTACAATATAGAAATCTGCCTAATAATAACAGTAGTAGTAACGAGTCTCTAAATCAATTCGCGAGGGACGAACAGTTACGGAAACGGCCGAACTAGTTTTCGCCGGAAAGTCCCGAATATAGCCGACTTCTGCCGACCACACACACAATACAAATCCAAATATTTAATATTCAAAATAAAGAATAAATGTATAGAACAATATTTATAGCAAATTTAATTTGCAATAAGATTAATTCTACACAATTTTTCGATCCGACGCATAACAAAGGAGATATTTCGAATTTTCAAAAATCCCCCTCTAAACCCACCCTCCCACTTTTTTACATCAAACGAATTGAGATATTTAGTGACTGAGGCACGTACTATGAAAATCGAATGAGTAGAAGAGTGGTCTTAGGAAAGGCAGAAACCAAAAACAAAAATACAAAAACGCCGTTAATATTCATATCTGAGAAAATATGTACAAAACAATAGTTCCAAATTAAAATTCCAAATACATTGTATATATAAAATGTTTGTATCCGATTCATAATAACCGAGATATTTCCAACTTACAATTATTCCCGTCCTTTAACACCCCCCCCCCCAGATTCACGTTAAACGTTATGGTGTTGATCAAATAAAAATCATGTCGATGATATGGGAACGTAAAATATTAGCTGATAACGTTAGACCGAAACTGTAGCACAAATCTACATAGTTATTGATTACAATATTTGATATTTAAACTTCAAAGTCTTTCATGATATGTCAGCTCATTGTTAATATGACATGAGTAGGAGTAGGGTTTACTGAAGGGTGACAACTAAAATATACAGATTTGTAGGATAATATTCAAAAGAAAGAGAAGAAAATTATGTGTTGAGATTGATAGCATATTACATTCGTAATATGATTGGTTCTACACAATTTTTCCTACACTAGTCCGATTTTAGCCTTTAACGAACTTGATCTTTATTTTTACATGAAACGTTTAAATATCCAATTTGGTAACGATCAGACATAATATGCGACCGCTAGAGCGTTAAAAGACAAATATATATAAATACACAATTCTTAAGGACCTCAGTTTCGTAATCTCTTGGGTAGGATCAATGAACATTTGAGGACATTTTTTGAAAATCACATCTTGAGTACACCCTCAATAGTTGATTTCTCCCAAAAGCTGACTTATCGGTCGATAAGTGTTGGTAGCCGAAAAGCCGATTAATAGTGCTCGATAAAGGCTAGCGGCCGATAAAGTGTTAAGGTAAATCGGCTAAAAATGAGGCCAGTTAAAAATTATTTATACAACACTCACTCACATGCTCGTCCGTTAACGCTCTAACAGTCGTAATTTTTGTTCCAAAGTTACCAAACATGATATTTAGTTAATTATGCACTCAAACAGGCCTTTTTTTTGTCCACTATCTTGAATATTGACCAAGATATTTCCATTTCTCTTAGATTTCAGCCATCAGTAAACCCTTCCGTCATACAGGGGCTGAGTAAACTAAATTAATTTCCCACGAGTAACACTCTTGTGATATCATCTTACCATATATTCTCTATTTTTACGTAAAATAATTGAGATATTTTGAATATTAAAATTCCCCCCGCTCTAAACCCCCCCCCCCCAACTCCGATTCCAATTTCAGACATTAACCATTATGCTCTTTAGTTCTGAATGAAACAGTTCAATATCGGGTACGGTGTAGAACAAATAAACATTTTCGAATTAAGGACGTAAAATCTTAAATGATGACGTCATCGCAATAGTATTTGCTGGTCTCTCATCTGGCAAATAGCTGTTAAAAACAATATTTGGTATTTAAGTTTAAGTAAAACGTGAGTAAGAGTGTGGATTTTTCTAAAGAATGAAAACTAAAACACCCAAATATCTCGGTTAATATTGAAGATGAGAACAAATCTTTAGATCAATATATACAGTACATTTAAGTTGCAATAGAATTGGTTCTGTACAATTTTTCGATCCAACTTATAGTAACGGAGATATTTCGAACGTCCCCCCGTCTAAACACGCCCTCCCACTCCAATTTCAGCCATTAACGAATTTAACCTTTATAGCAAGTATATATGTATATATATATATATATATATATATATATATATATGCTGAGAGAGAGGGAGAGAGAACTTTGGACGTACCTCATTTCCTCATCTATTAAGAATGATCCATAGACATTTGAGAAAATCTTTCGAAAATCGCGTCATGAGTAGAACGTCAATAACTGATTTCACTCAAGGAAAATCTGCTCATAAAAAAAAAAAAAAAACGATATAACTGCGTTATTTTCAGTAGGATTGAAAAACTTTATATAACCAATCTTGTTAATCTTTCTAGCATGTGGAAACCAGCTTATTTTAAGCAGCACCTGCTTGACAGACTTTTATTATAAATATATTCAAAAAAATAATGCTTATAAAAGTTAATTTATAAATGATACTAAAATAAACAACGAATCCGCAGATAACTGTGCGGCCTGCCAGAAATTATCTCGGTTCCTTAATCATATCAAGGTTTAAATAACATTTAGTGGCAGATTTGAATGTAGAATTCGTATTGCCTTCTTTCGGTGTGTATACTACAATGTTTTTGATTGTGTTGTCCATATTTCTATAAACACTTTTAGCGGCTCAGTGAAACACTCAGCATTACCAAATTTTCTGTATTAAGGTATGTGTTTCTCTGTATCACTTTCTTCGTTTTTGCATGTATTACTAGCCCGAGATATTTATGAATTTTTGAATGTTTAAAAGGCACAAAATATATTTCGTATCACCGATTTCTGTGAGATTTCTGTTTATTGTGGGTAGAAGTTGTGATGGGCAGCCTATTTTGGTATTCGATGAATGACACATTTGTCCCATTGAATCGTTGTATCAAATTATGCAATTAAAAAAGTATATACAATCATTCATGTATATTCCCCCTAATATATCAGCTTGCTACAAAAAAAAATACAAAAAAAAAGTTGTGCCCTAAATAAAGGGAATACACTTGAGCGGCTAAATCCGTCAATATTATATTATTAAATAATGAAAAGAAATCCACAGACATCTTACCTTAATCCGGAATCGCATACAAGGAATGAAATAAAATTTTGGATTAAATGAGAGGCTCGATAGTTTATTCCTATATGTAATTTCATAACTAATTTTGTGACAGGCAAATATATAAATTGCTAATAAATAGTCCTCATATAAAAAAAAAAATCTATATATACGAAAAGCTTGCGACTCCTGACATTCATTTGTACTTACTCTGAGTAAACCTAAATGCTTCCATTTCAAAAATCACTGGAGACAAAAACTGAAACCGCTTTTCTAGCATGACAAAGATCAGGAATATACCAAAACCTTCTATGTACCTTAATGCATTATTTCATATTAAACATTTTAACACAATACAATCTAGTGTAAATTACCACTTAGTTACTTTTTGAGACACTCTTTGCGCTGATATCTGACACAATTACTAACTGGACACGAAAATAGAAACGCTTACTTACACAAATTCAAACTTTGAGATTCAAATACTTGAATTTGTTTGGCAGTTACATTGAACAGACATTCACTCACTTTATTCATGAATAAAAACTAACGCAAGACAAACTTCTTCCCACAGGGGCTATATTAGTCCAGACATTTTGATCCCAAAGCACTTAAATTAAAATTTATATATAATGATTGCGTTGAGCTGAGATAGGAAATGAAAATACAATATTAAAATAATGTATGTTTTAAAAATTGAATTGTATTTTCCTTAATTGTTTGTTTTAATTTTTTTTCTTGTTTCATTTTCAACTGCATAAATATGGATTATACATCCAATTGTTACAATTTTTGACCAAATGCACGCGTAATGTAAACGTGTATGGAATGTGCAGAAAAATGTAATTTCTCCCCCTAGGGTTACTATGTAGAGAATATACATATATAGAAACAAGTTTTACTATCCGCGAAACCAGCTATTTTAAATTACTAATTGTTCCGAACCAAGTTTTCGAACAAACTGGTTGTTTGATCATAAATTAAGTAACTGGTGCTAGAAATATCTTTTGCCGGCATGATTTCACTCCACCGTAAGTGCAGTCGGTAAGATCAAGGGAGACGGCTTCCTTACGTTCTTGAAGGCTGAAGGAGGTTCACGACCCCGGTAAATCCGGGTGACCTGAATATCGACCTAGGGTAATGGGTCCAGGTCGATAGGCCGAGCCAGGTGGGGTTCTGCATCACACTACCTGTCCACGACGAGGAGGACGGTCAAATTTACATCTTGCAAATGAGGAAAAGGTTCCTTCAAAAAATAATTCCTTCAAGAAATGTCATAATAAATAGGAATAAATTTCTATAACGTTATATGATTTCATTTTAAACATATCTTCACGTCATAACGTCTTCAATAAAATATAACATTATGAGAATAAAGAATTGAATGCAAAGTAATTAAGAATGTACTATGCTTCAAATACAAGCATGGTAAATTTGTAAAGGAGATTTTGGTCTAGAAACATTTCTTTATTTTTATACGAAGTAAAAAAAAAAAAAAGTATTAAATTTGCGTGAAATGTCGATTTCTAGATCTAAATATAAAGAAAACATGCATCTAACAACATTAATAGACATCTGAACACATTACATTTGCAATAAGATTAATTCTATTCAACTTTTCGATCCGACGTGCAATAACTGAGATAATCAGGTCTCTTGAATACAATGTTTGGTATTTAAACTTCGAATAATGTGATTTATTGTGTAGCAGAGTATTGTTTATGTAACATGAGCAGATGTGGCGGTTTGCTGATGGCTGAAAACTGAAAAAATGCTAATATCTCGGCTAATAATCAAGAAAGTGAATAAATGTATATAACAATATTTATAGTACGTTTAATTAGCAATGAGATTGGTTCAATACAATTGTCCGATCCGACCTATGGTAACAGAGATTTTTCGAAAATCCTCCCCACTAGACAACCCCCCCCTCCCACTGGTTTGATTTCAGCCATTAACGAACTTGATCTCCGTTTTACTTAAAACGATTATATTCCGAGTTTGGTGCCGATTAAACAAAAAATTGCGACAGGTAGAGTGTTAACAGACAGACAGACACACACACACACACACACACACACACACACACACACACACACACACACACACACAAATATATATATATATATATATATATAATTTTGAACGGACCTCATTTTCGTCATCTCTTGGGTAGGATCGATGGACATTTCAAGAAATTTTTCGAAAATCGCATCATGAGTACGACCACAATAACTGATTCCCCTTAAGGGAAATCTGCTAAAATGATGAATTAATTATATTCTGTGATATTTTTTGAGCCAACCCATTTCACAAAACCGTTCGGTGTCAAAACTACTTAATACTTAACTAATTGAGCTTGTGATTATATCTGTTCGCAATCTAGAAGTAACTATTCGCAGATCGGAGTATTTCATACAATAAAGTCCGTCTCGCAGGGACTGCGTAAACTAAGCAGATTTCCTACGTGAAGTTTAACAATAGATAAATCTACAAACAGGTAACACAACACCACCCCCATTCAGGTCAGCCAGCCCCTCAGATCTGAATATATAGAATTACTGTAATATATCTGAACATAACGTATTAATTTGATTGAAAACTATTTACTCTATCTAGTACTGTTATTTATAATGAATTAGAATAATTTTTATCTCATTCAATCCAATTTAAGTACCCAAAGGATTTAATTAATTCTGGAGGGGGGGGGGGGGGTTCACAAGAACATATTTGCATCTATCTCGTACAATAAAGATCTCTGGATAGCAATATTTGGTATTTAAGCTTATGATGTGGTTTATTACATAACCGAGTATTGTTTATGTAACATGGATAGAAGTGGGGGTTTGCTGACGGCTGAAAAGTGAAAAATGGACATATCTTTTATGAAACTTGGTATGTATATTACTACTAATTCAACTTAGACTTTAGGCTATGTTAATATTCTCTGACACTAACAGGAGTGGGGTTATAGCGAAGGGCTGAAATTAAAAATAGCAATATTTCGTTTCCTAATGCATTTTCGGCAATTATGCACAGAACATAAGTTGTTTATTTTGTTATTTGGAGTAACTTTTGTTATATACACTTTTGTCTTATACCTACGTATAAATGAGTTATACCTTGAAAACTACTGCGGAAGTCAACAATTTTATTTGGCACAAAAAACTCAACCGAACTAAACCAAACTCGGTATGGGAATTAGCACTAACGCCTTTCTTATAATAAGCTATACAACATTCTAGGGACGGGGAGGAGTGGGGGTTATAAGGGAGGCCTGAAATTAAATATAGTGATATTCCGTTTCCTATTGGGATTTCGGTAAATATGCACCTAACAAAAGTTGTTTATTGTGTTATTTAGAGAAACTTTTGTTATATACACTATCGTCGTATACCGAAGCATAAAGGCGTTATACGCTAAAAATTATAGCGGGAGTCAACAATTTAATTTGGCACAACAGACTCAACCTAACTAAATAAAACACTGGGTATGTGTACTGGCACTAACGCCTTCCTTATAATAAGCCATACTAACATTTCTAGGAGCGGGCAGGAGTGGGGGTTATAAGGGAGGCCGAAAATTAAAAATAGTGATATTTCGTTTCCTATTGGGGTTTCGGCAGAAATGCTCATAACAAAAGTTGTTTATTTTGTTATTGAGAAATTTGCTCAACGATTCTTTTCAATATGAACTACCAGGTACCTTACCTGAAAATAAAATTAATTCAAATTGTAATATATTATTATAATAATTTGTCCTTCATAATTTAAATCTATGCATAATGCACAGGAGACATGACAATATGGAGGACAATGAAGTCTTACATAAAAAATTAATTTTATTATTAACAAATCCACTTAAACGACGGGTATTAACCCTAAACACTGGAAAGGGTAAATGTCAAAATATTGAGCAAAGTAAAGCCTTGCCAAAAAAATACCATCACCATCCAGCCTCAAATGAATTCCCGCGTGAAGCCGGGTATCTGAGCTAGTTTTTTGCTATAAGATTGATTCTATACATTTTTGCGAGCCGACGAAATATTCCGAAATTTTAAAATTCTCCCCCTCTAAACCCTCCCTCCCCCTGGTCCGATTTCAGCCGTTAACGAACTTGATCTTTCTTTTTACATAAAACGACTAAATATCGAGTTTGGTAACGATTAAACCAAAATTGCGACCGCTAGAGCGGTAACAGACAAATTATATAAATATATATATATATATATATATATATATATATATATATAATTTGATCGGACCTCATTTTCGTCATCTCCTGGGTAGGATCAATGGACATTTCAAGAAATGTTTCGAAAATCGCGTCATGAGTACCACCTCAATAGCTGATTCCCCTTAAGGGAAATCTGCTGAAAGTATTCTCCATTGCTAGAAGTGGCAACCCTGGTGGAGGCCGATCAGACCCGACTGACCTTGTCGGCAGCAATAAGCTCATGAACGGCTAACGAAACCCAGCCGATGTAATGACAGTAAGCCGGTGAATATTTCATCTGCCCGTGAATCGATACTACGCCCTAATCAAGATACTCCTATCGACTTCTACTACAACTACTACTATTACTACAGCTATCGTAGTACTACTACAAGGCCAGGGGCGTGCCAGCCTTCCTGGCAAAACTATCCCACCCCACCAACCAACCCCCGACTGCTCTACATTCAGTCGATCTTTATTAAAATTTAACCCCAACCCCAAAGAGAGTGTTCTTATGAATCACTAAAGACTTTCTTTCAATAGATTTTCTGGCTCTTTCAAAGCCTGAGTAAATATTTATGCCAGTGTCAATGTATTAAACACTGCCCCCACCCCTTCCGCCGCGGTCTATCTTTCAGGTATACACACGCATACTAAACTTCGCCTGAAATGGGCGTCAAATGGAACTGTACACAAATAAATTTCTGAAAACAAACACACAGACTCGTAGGAGGGCCATTTTTTTCAGGAAAAATAATGCAAAAAAAAAGCCTCTGTTCAAAAAGACATTTTATGCAATTTGACCAGACATTTTTATTTGTACATTAAAATGCTTTGTGTAAGAGCAGGACGCAACATGCACGCATTTCGTTTATCTGACAAGCGGTGAAAGATAGGAAAGGAAAACAACTCATAAGATTGAAATACTTGGCATAGGAATCGGGAGGGTGTAGAAATGTATGCGAGTCAATCACCTGAGTGTTTTCCCCTCATTCTCTAAGATTCAAGGTCTGTCGAACTCCTTGGATGGATATATCTATATACATATATATATATATATATATATATATATATATATATATACAATCTGATGAGCCGAAAAGAGTCAAAACTAACACAGTTTTACATCTCAAGGCTACACTATCCTAGGAGTGTAGGTCTCATCTGTTCTGTTCCAGGATTTTAAATTTAGTTTTGGTTATGAGCACATAATTGTATTTGTGAACCGTATACATCCTTTATTTGTTACTGCGTAACACATTTGTTATTTGCAGTTTTGGAAAAATAACTCAACAGTTTAAATAATTACAACTGAATATAGAATTTTATATCCCAAAACTAGGGAAATACCATAGTTAAAGCTATTCCATAAAATGCTTTCACGTTGCAACAAGAAATAAGAATATTACAATCTAGGTCTTCGGGTATCGACCGTGTCTACATGTTTCTGGCAGAAGTTTCGCTTGTCATACTTCTTGCTTCCTTAGGGCTCACTCTGAAGCTGTCTTGCCCTGTCTCGCCGTAGGTAGCTTTCTCCTCTTCCAGATTATCTTCTGGTACTAGATCCGATTCTTTTCTGGTTTGGATAAACTTTTGCCAACATCTTGATTTCAGCAAATTTGATGTGATGGGTGATGTGGGGTTGGTTTGCCAAGAATGTTCTGCTATTGGTGAGTCCTGAATCAGAAATTTTTTCATATTTTCGGCATGGTCTCTGACCCCGGTGCTGTGTAAACTGCCCGTCTGCCCTCTGTATTTCGAGATACAGAAACAAGGTATACTATATACTCCTGGCGTAGCCTTCATACTTGGTATCATATGTCGATGTTTTCTGTCTGTGGCAAATGCTGTATCTATACAAAGCTTCTTAAGCATTTTTACTGTATTTCCCGTTGTACCCTTTACAAAAGATATAACTGCCGTTTGTCGGCGCTCTCTTACACTTAGATATATTCTTTTCCTTTTTCCTTTTTAGCAGATTTCCTTTAAGGGAAATCAGCTATTGAAGTCGTTCTCATGAGTCGATTTTCGAAATTTTTCTTCAAATGTCCATCGATTTTTGTAAAGAGAAAGATCGAGTTCGTTAATGGTTGAAGTCGGACAAATGGGAGGGGAGGGGGTTAGAAGGGAGATTTTCGAAAATACGAAATATCTGTCGCATATAACCAATCTTATTTATAATTCAACATACTATAAATGTTGTTATATAAATTTATTCTCTATCTCGAATATTAACCGTGATATTTGCATTTTTTCAGTTTTCAGCCTTCAGCAAACCCCCACTTCTAATCGTTTTACATAAACAGTACTCTGTTATGTATAAATCACAATATTCCAAGCTTAAATACCAGATATTGTTTTCAAGAGACTTTTTTTATACGAGATAAATGCAAATATGTTCTGGTAACCCCCTTCCGAGTGTTAAGTTCTTGGCTTACTAAAATTTGATTGATTGAGATAAAAAATATTCTGATCCATTATAAATTATAGTACCAGATGTAGTAAATAGTTTTCAATAAAATTAATATGTTATATTTTGATATATTTCAGTAATTGTTTTTCTTTCCGTTGTGTTGTTGGCAGACTTGTTTACATTTCAGACTCATCCCATCGAGAGGTTTCTTTTTATTGTTTGTATTTATTCACTTAATATTCACGTTGGGATATTCTACCAGTATATAGATTCATCTATTGTTAAACTTCATGAAGAAAATCTTCTTAGTTTACGCAGCCAATAGAATTCTCTTGCCAATCCCTATTTAGGAATTCTTTGTAGCACGATGCCATTTTGGGCTGCTGACTCGAAGGGAAAAAACGGCGCGTTGTAAATCGAGATAAGTGAAATGAGTCCATTAAGGACGGGGATCAGGAACAGAGCACTCAGAGATCAAGAGAATGGATAGTAAAGGGTCTTATCACTATCTTTACTGTTATCAACGGGTTTACTCTCTTAAACCTTATCTATCTTTTAGAAACTCCGAGTTTAATACCAGCTGGTAAAATGATAATCAAAAAGACCATATGTTTACGTTACATGTTACAATTACAATAATCAATTATACTATACAATGAAATTTAAATGTCTTAAATGTTTACCATTCTTGATTCGTGCATTTAGAAAATTTAACATTTAAAATGATATCTAGAGAATCTAATATTTTTGAGAGATTGGAATATTCACTTGTATTTTTTTCACCTGATACTCTTCAAAGTAAATCAGCTACAGAGGTTCTTCCGAGGAGTTATAAGGTAATTATACTCGGTGATTCGAAAATTATACTTAGTAATTATGAATTTAATACAGGTCAGTGGTGTTCTTAAATCAGAAGAAAGGGAATTTAAGGCACTTCGGAAATACGGAATGTTAAACGGGAGAAGGAAATGCAGAAGAGGACACTCTTTACGCTTTTTGCAAAAAAAAGTACTCCAAAATACCAATGTAACAGAAGAAGTTGATTTGAAGTAGTGGGAGGCTATAGTGGAACATGGTTTAATAATTGCAAATTATCATTGCCCAAAAGTATTTTGGTTAATTTATGCACGGGTCAATGGCTATGCCACAACTAAATTTTGTCGGAAAGGATTGAAAATTTCAAGTCAAACTATAACGGACGGGAAGAATAAGAATTCTTCTATAGGAGCTTGACTGTTTGTTTGTTTTACGGTGGAATGGTCATCAAGTAATCGAACTTCAAGAAGAGAAGAGGTGGTTCTTGTTAGACTGCGACATGGTCCTGGCAAAATCTGAACCACGGACTTGTTCTCTATGCAATAGACTACTAACTATAAAACACTTACTTACTGACTGCAGAAGACAGAACATAGACTAAGGTAGGTCTATGGTATGTGCAATCTGGACGAACTTCTAAATAATGAAAGTACATATCTGGACGCTTTATTAACATATTTAAAACAAGTAAATATATATAAACTTATATAATAATACCCAACCTCTTCTTATTTCCAGAAGTATAGTCATAAAGGTACAATTCCAACACAATGTAATGCAAAATTTAATGTTACATTTTGTGCTATCTTGTGTGTGCATCCGTCTGTTTATGTGTGTGGTTTTGAATATTTGTGGAAGATTTTACAAAGTTTTAAATAAATTCTTGTTTATTTATTATAATAAAATACTAATCATAGTTTTATTAACTTTTATAAAGTACTTTTTGTTTTCGAATTTAGCATTATGCTTCTGTTTCGTTTTTTTGTATTTTGTTAATTATTCGTGTTCTGTTTCTATTTCCTTTCCAAGTCATTTCCCATTCAATAATTTTCTCTGTTTTTATAGTTTTTACTTAATTAATTCTTATTTTATTTTCCATTAGTGATATCGCCCAGCAGCAACTATAAATTTATATTTACTATATTCAACAATTTGGAGTATTTTTTACAATTTGGTTTATTTGATGAAGGGTGTAAATCGCTACAAATTGCGTGACGCCAAACAAACAAATAAATAAATAATGTTTGCTTGTTTTGGTTAATGAAGGTTATTTACAAATTCAATTTGTTTTCTTAAATAAGCAACATTGTTAGAAAATGATAATAACATAGTATTAAAATAAATCACTGATCTTCATCAAAAGTAACTGACGTACCTAAAGTAGAAACGACCAAATAAAATATATCCTACCAACTACAATTTGTTATTAATGTATACTGGTTTTGAAACATGAATTTTACTTTTTTTTATGGATTTTATGAATAGAACTAACGGCTATTAAACCGTTGAAATGGAAAACGGCCATTCATTCTTTCTTCATGGAAGTGTCCCTAGTTTTAGTAACAAAAGGGATGATAATTTTAAATTTTATATTTAAAAAAAAGAAGCAAAAATCAAGTAATTCCTTAACCGTTCAGGAGAAGTTCGCAAGTTGTATTTGCGCCCTTGATCTTCGTTGTGAGGGTGTTCACCTGGGGCGCAGGTGTCCCAACTCCTTGGATCGATTCACACCTACGCTTCGTCGCGGGTTCTGCTTTTCTAAGGACGAGCTGGCAAAGCGGAAAACTAATCACTGTTCCAAGCAAGAGGAGTCTCAACGACAGACGACTCAGCGAAACGCTGGTCACGCAGGGGGTGCGTAAACTAAGCATATTTCCCACTTGTTGGAATGACACGACGCTGACCCCTTCTTAACCATCCATTTTATCTTTTTCTCCCGAAGAAACTAAGCAGGAATTGAATTGTAAGCTACGGATGAAATGTTCGGAGACTCCGTTACACAAATTAAATATCCCATGAGTAGAAGTTGGAGTTCACTAAGGCTGAAACAAGAAACTGCTCAAAACTTGTTTACTATTGGAGTAAGATAAAACTTTGTAATAAAAGAATTGTAGAACACCAAATATTTAACAAGATTGGTTCTGTAACATTTTAAAATCGACCAGTGTACTTAATAGCTTGCAAATTTTGAATATTCGAATTCCGCCATGCCTGCACCCCCCCCCCCTCTTCTTTCTGACCTAATTTCAGTTATTAATGAAGTCGAGGATACATTTCACATACGGCGCTTAAATATTAAGGTTGTCAATGTAAAACAAAAAAGTCTGTCTTCCAGGGGCTGCGTAAACTAAGCAGATTTCCCACGGGAAGGTTTACAAAAGTTGAATCTACCTACTGTTAAGACCACCGTGAATGTTAAATAAATAAGTACAAACGGTAATAATACATCTTTCAGTCAATTTACAAGTTAATACGATCTACTATGGAAAGCGCCTGAATTGTAAACAAACGGTGCAGCCAGGGCTGAATAGATACTAATACTTGGTACAGCTAGTGTAATGAATAATCAGAACAGTCAGAATAATTTTTATCTCAATCACTCAGATTTTAGTAATCCAAAAACTAAAGAAGGAGGGGGGAGAGTCAACCAGACTTATTTGCTTGTATCTCGTGTAATAAAGGTTTGTTGAAAACAATATTTGTTATTTACCCTTGTAATGAAGTGGTTCATGTTATAAAAGCTTATTATTAATATGAAACAAGTAGGAGTAGGGGTTTACCGAAAGCGAAAAACTGTAAAATACAAATATGTCGGTTAATAATCATTATGTGGATATTATGTACAGAACAATATTTATAGATCGTTCAATTTTCAATATGATTGGTTCTATACAATTTTTTGATCCGACGTATAGTAACAGAGATATTTTGATTATTCGAAAATAGTCCCCTCTAAACCTCCCTCACACTTTTCACGATTTCAGTCATTAACGATCTTGGTCTTTCTTTTTACAAAAAGTAAGTTTGATATTTTTTGCACATTTTGCAACTAAGTCTAATTGGGACGGGTTATATACAGGTCATTAGTACCGCCCTTTGTTGGCAAGGGTGGGACTAATGACTTTATTCAATGAGTTCATCACTAAATAAATTCCTATTTGCCCAATCGAACTCATCATTCTAGGTTTTATCATGTGAATTAAAGACCAACTCCCATGACTAGCAAATAGGGGAAAAAATGTTGAACAAAATTTAGATAATTATTTTTTCAATATTATCAACGAAGTATGTCTTTTCTAAATAATCGATTGTAATTTTTGACCTCGCTTTGTTCAGAAATCTATTTTAAACATATGAAAAAGATCATGCCTCCATTTGTTTAGTTTTTATAAGTCATATTGTGACCTCACTGGTTGTCTATGCAAATTAAAGATTTTTTTTTATTTATTTATATAGGAGCACCCGCATCTTGGCGATTAGGCTCAAAGTTTCACAATGTAAAATGAAAACAAAATTATAGAAAAATAACAAAAACTGAAACAACAAATAAAAAATTAAATACAACAAATAATCATTAAATACTAGTAATAAAGACAATTAATAAACATTAGGCTAGTAATAAAGACAACAATTTAAAATGGTTTTAATAAAAAAATTATGTTATTCCTATATATTAGTACATTTATATTTTTATTTTATTTATTTAGTTTTGTGCCCACAGCGATGGTGATTAGCATTATTAGGATGATATATTTACTCCTTCTTATGCTTACCTTTTTTGTACTTTTATATTATGGAAAATATTTCTTTAATATCTGATTCTTTCTCATATCCGTTCTTTGTATAAAGAATATAATAAAAGTTAATTTAAAGAGAAATAGTTCTATTTTTAGTTATAAACTCATGAAATCATTGGAAGAGCTGTGAAGTAGAGTTTTATTACAATATACGCATTGATCATAAGTATGCTGAGTAATTGACATTCTTCTTTTTTCAACACAGTGGACATTTTTATGAGTCCCGTTGTTTATTTTCCATAGCGTAATATATGACTAATTGTAAGTGCTCGTTTCTGGGTTTGCCAGCAAATACCACTATTGTGTTTAAAAATCCGTTTTAAAACTAAAATAAGATATAACTCTTGTATTAAAGCAACATTGTTCCTAATGACCAGCTTATTTGGCATTCTAAGGTCACGCTAAAATCGACAAATGGCTTTGCAATTCGAAAATGCCAAGGTCAATTATTCACGACAATGATGAACTTGACCGAATTAAATCTTCAAGTGCCTTCACGGCCAATGAAACACGTGGCTCAAGGGGCCAATGAAAACCTTTATGTCATTTTAGCAGGTTTCCCTAAAGGTAAATTAAGGTAATTAGGTAAATTATTATTAGGTAATTTAGGTAAATTATTGAGGTTGTAGTCAGATAATGAATGTGGGTGTGTGCATTTTTAGCAGATTCCCCTTAAGGGAAATCAGCTATTGAGGTTGTACTCATGACGGAATTTTCGAAATTTTTCTTCAAATGTCCATCGATCCTACCTAGTAGATGACGAAAATGAGGTCCGTTCAAAACTGCATATATATATATATATATATATATATATATATATATATATATATATATATATATATATATATACATATATATATTTTTTTTTTCTGTTACCGCTCTAGCGGTCGCAATTTTTGTTTGATCGTTACCAAACTCGATATTTAGTCGTTTTATGTAAAAAGAAAGATCAAGTTCGTTAATGGCTGAAATCGGACCAGTGGGAGGGGGGGTTTAGAGGGGAGGATTTTCGAAAATTCGAAATATCTCCGTTACTATACGTCGGACCGAAAAATTGTACAGAATCAATCTTATTGCAAATTACATTTACTATAAATATTGTTATATACATTTATTCTCTATCTTGAATATTAACCGAGATATTTGCATTTGTATTCTGCGTGTGGTCACCAGTAGGCTATGTTCGGACTTTCCGCCGAGAGCTCTGGTGGCCGTTTTCATGACTATTCGTCCCTCGTGAATAGGTTTAGAGGTTAGGTTAACTGTTTTTTTGGGGCTAGAAACTACTGGGTTATTACGCCCTAAATAATGTTTTAGGTTTAGAGGTTTCTTACTACTACAGTTGTTATTAGGCAGATTTCTCTATTGTAAAACTTCACGTGGGAAATCTGCTTAGTTTATGCAGCCCCTGCGTGACGGACTTTTTATTAAATCTGGGCGGCTAACGGACGAGTGACTTTCCCACCGAAAGCTAATTCGGCCGTTTCCTTAATTAATTGCTCGGCTCTCGTGAAATTTCACTATTGTAAAACATCACGTAGGAAATCTGCTTAGTTTACGCAGCCCCAGCTTGACGAACTTCTTTTGTATCTGTAGTACACATGTGTTAATGTATGTGTGTGTGTGTGCGCGTGTGTGTGTGTGTTTGTGTATATATATACATACACACAACCATTTTTGGAAGAAAACTCCCATTTCAGTTCATAAAAATTCTTTATATTTTCATTAATGTACTTCCTTACGCGTTTCGAGCTTATTTATTAGCTCCTCCTCAAGAGGTTTCCAGTGGCTAAAAATTCATTTTGAAAAATAATTTCAAAATTTTAAAAAAAATATTTAAATATACCTACGTCAGAAGACATTTTGTTTAATAAATATACATTTTAATCATTATTCCTTCTTTATAATTTAATTATAATATAACTCTATGCTATGTAACTAATTTTCTCAAAACAATGTTTCTTGTTTTGTTTAAAATTCGGTATTCGTCGTGTACCATAAACATTTCACATAAGTTACACCAGTTGAATTTTAACCTTCATTGGTTATTATATAATGCCTAATTTGTGTCATTAGATTCATCATAATCAGTAAATTAAAAACCTTGTAAAATGGTTGATCTATTATAAAGATCAATAAAAATGCCTTGTCCTCTGCTATTGTTTTTAATTTTATGCAAAGTGCACTTTCGGAGTCAGCGCACCATCGTCAGTGCCTGCTGATTGTAGCTGTGTAGCCTGGACAACAACTGCCTAAGACTAAAGTCAAAGACTAAAATTAAAAACACTAGTAGAGGACAAGGCCTTTTCATTGATCCTTATCAATTGGTTCCTCTTGCATATTCCAGAGGTGTATCTATTCTGTTACTGCTGCTATAAAACTTTTCTAAATTGAAACCAATATAATAATAATAAAACTTCTATTTATTTATTGTTTTATTTTATAATATATGGCACGCATATGCCATTCTAAAAATATAAAAAGTCTGTCACGCAGGGGCTGCGTAAACTAAGCAGATTTCCCACGTGACGTTTTACAATAGAGAAATCTGCCTAATAACAACAGTAGAAAGAAGGAATCTCTAGACCTATTCACGAGGGACGAATAGTTACGGAAACGGCTGCCCTGGCTCTCGGCGGAAAGTCCAGAACATAGCCAACTCCACACACACAATACAAATGTCTCGGTTAATATTCAAGACACAGAATAAATGTATAGAACAATATTTATAGTAAATTTAGTTTGCAATAAGATTGGTTTTATACAATTGTTTGATCCGACGTAAGGTAACGGTGATATTTCGAATTTTCAAAAGTCCCCCTCTAAACCCCTTCTCCCACTGGTCCGATTTCAGCCATTCACGAACTTAATCTGTCTTTTTGCATGAAACGTTTAAATATCGAGTTTGATAACGATTAAACAAAAATTGCGACCGCTAGAGCGTTAACAGACAAATATATATATAATTTTGAACGGACCTCATTTTCGTCATCTCCTGGGTAGGGCCGATGGGCATTTGAAGAAATTTTTCGAAAAGCGCGTCATGAGTACGACCTCAATAGCTGATTTGCCTTAAGGGAAATCTGCTAATAAGACGGATATTTACATTTTCCAAACGTGTGACCTTTCGTCAACAATGCCTTGGGTGCAACGAAACAAGTTTTGATGTAAGTTTTGCCCACCAAAAATGGTCAATCGTCCTACAGTGCGGAGCAAGAAATGTTTGAACGTCATCTACAGGTAGGAATCGGCGGAAATTTTGAAACGTCTGTCACGCAGGGGCTGCGTAAACTAAGCAAATTTCCCAAGTGCTGGTATAAAACTTGTGACCACCACGTATTCTCTATCCATATGTAAAGCTCCGATGAGTAAAAGGGGGAAGGGGGATTATTGAATGAAATTTCAGAAAACAAAGAAGTACGAATAACTCGCTTAATACTTGAGTTACAAATAACTGCATAAAACAACGATTGTAGAAAATCAGAAGTTTAAGAAGATTGGTTCTATAAACTTTTATAATCCGACTCATAATAACAGAGATATTTGGAATTTTCTAATTCCACCCTCTTTAAACCACCATTATCCCAGATCCAATGTCATCCAATAATAAATATTATCTTAAGTGTTGACTGAAACAGCTAAATATGATACAAGTATGGCATAGATCTTTAGTGGACTGAGTGGGGTGAAATAAATAGTTCTGTTCACTTTTCAAGTTGTATATTAAAAACAATAAAAACTTCTGTGCATAAAATATTTACAGGTAACAAATCTAGTAGTTTCACTATTCACTATGGTCCAGTTTGAATAGCCACAACTCAGTCACAGTTAGCACGAGACACTAGATATTTTCTTTCGCATTTCTAACTTTGCACTCGCAATCCGGTTAACTATTTTTTACTAACTGAACATATTTTAAAACCATCTGGTATTTTTTATACCGCGTGGTTATCATATTTGATAGCGAACGACTCACGAGTACGTGCGTCGCCGCTACAGATCAAATAAACATATTCGAGTAAAAATTGAAAAATCTTAATTTGATGACGTCATCACATGACGTATTTTCATTTGGCTCACAAAATAATAATTGAATGACAACCACATTTGGTATTTAACCTTGGTAAGAGGTTGTTCATGATATAACAGCTTATAGTTAGTATGCCATGAGTAGGAAGTGGGTGTTTACTGATGGCCGAAAACTAAAATATGGAAAATCTCGGTCAGTATTCAATTTAGAGAAAACATGTATATAACAACATTCATAGAACATTAAATTTACAATAACTGTTAACATTAAATTCACAATTTTTTTACCATCTGCATAACAACTGAGATGTTTTGAATTTCCGAAATCTTCCACCTCTAACCCCCCCCCTCCCATTGGTCCGATTTTAGCAGATAAGGAATTTGATCTTCATTTTTACATAAAACGTTTTAATATCGAGATTCGTAACGGTCAAACAAAAATTGCGATAGGGCGATAACAGACATATATACATAATATATGCATGCGGTTTTCACCTCATTTTCGTCATCTCCTGAGTAGGATCGATGGACATTTGAAGACATTTGTTGAAAATGGCGTCATGAGTACGATCTCGATGGTTTATTTCCCTTAGGGGAAACTTGCTAATATCAATGGCTAATATCCTCGAAGGGTAAAATAAAGCGACCTACAACTTACAGAAAAAGCAGTGCTGAAGAGAAGGGAGACCTGTTGCTAGGGGCAATACATTATCGGTTCTCGATAACCCCATTCTTAAAGTGTTTGTTTGCTTATATCGTCACAGTTTGTTTTCGTACACACATCGAACTGGAGTTTCTAGTTCTTGAATACATGATCCACTGTGGCTGTTACAAGAAGAAAGTTATTAAGTAGATGTTTACAACAAATTCCTTTATAGCTTTCGAAGGAAAAAAACGCCAATTGTTTTAACAAATTTCGCTGTCGGAAAATCGATCCTACACAGATGAAAATAAGGCCTGTTCAAAACTATATATATTAGCAGATTTACCTAATGGGAAATCAGCTACTGAGGTATTCATGACGCGATTTTTGAAAAATTCCCTCAAATGTCCATCGATCACGACGGTACGAAACTAGTAGAACATGAGGTCCGTTCAAATATATATATATATATATATATATATATATATATATATATATATATAAATATACACACATACACACACACGCACGCACAAGCGCACACACACAATGTCCCCAAGTTACCCGGCCACCCCCCTTAAAATCGCCAATTGTATTAATAAAAGGCTGAGGCTTAGTGTGCCATAATTGTGACCCCTGAAGAATATTTTCAGTCCAAATTCAAGCTCCTAACCATCTCCAGTACTTCTCCTGCGACCATAACTTTGGAATTTCCAATGGAATGCCATACTTTTTATGACGGATTCTTGTAGAAAATCAAATTTTGAAAAGAGTATATATATCGTTAAATTTTTCGATTTGACGCATACTTTACCTGTAAAATAAACAAATCTGTATTTCAGAAACGACACGTTTTATTGAAAAATACTGAGACTTAAAAGTTACAGCCAACAAAATTATCTTTGGATATAGTCTACGGGGAAATTAATGGAAATACAAAAAAAATGGGTGGATCAAAAACAAAATAACGCCTAAATTCTTGAATGAGTCCAAAAAATGTTTACTTCAAAATACGTTCTTAGATGTAGTTGCCCTGTGTTGCATAGTTCAAGTTCGTTAATTGCTGAAATCGTACCAGTGGGAGTGGGGGATTGGGATTATAAGGGAAATTTCGAAAATTTGAAATATCTCCGTTATTATATGTCCGAGAAAACGTGTATAGAACCAATCTTATTGTAAATAATATTTACTATAAATATTGTTATATACATTAATTCTCTACCTTTAATATTAACGGAGTTATTTGCATATTTTAGTTTTTGGCCATTAGTCAATCTCCTCTCCTGCTCATGTCATATTATTTATGTTTATTGTTGCCATAAACTGATATATTATGAAGCACTTCCTCCCAAAGTTAAATACCAAATATGGTTTTCATTGAACTATTACTTCTGTAGATACATGCCAATACGTTTGTGATGATGTCATCAATTAAGATTTTTCTTTCCTAAACGAAAATATTTACTTGATCGGAAATAGAACATGGAATAGTGGGAGTTTATAGGGGGCAGGGATGGGGGTAATTCGAAAATTCAGTATATCTCTTGTCAAAAATTAAATTGTCTACAATTATTATTTTATTCATGTCTTTTTTTCAACTCCAATATTAATCGAGTTATTTCTTTATTTTTTTTTTTTTTTTTTATGGTTTTAGTACACCCTCACTTCTACTTATCTAATTTTCACTTTAAGTACCTAGACTTTCACATTAATTTAAACTTAAATTTCTATTTGCATAGACCTCTCACAATGGAAGAAATAGAGAATAGATGGACAGATGAGATCATCAGAGTGCTTAGAGGGAATCTGCTTAGTTCACTAAACTCCTTAGGTTGATGGACTCAAATCTCATTCGCATTATAATAAACCTTTCATTCAGGAGCTGTGGAAGCAAAATGAATTTTTTCCTTGTTGGAATAACCCACAGATAACATGTTCAAAAAAATATAAGGAAAAAATGTTTAAAATGTATAATGGGTAATCATAAAATAGCCTCAAGTAAAAATTACTCCTGAAAGCATGGGGGGTTACCAAAGGCTGAAAACAAAAATTTTCAGATAAATCCAAAACTGGTTGGGTAAAAAAATGTATTTATAAGACAAAACTGTTGTATATTGCTTCATTATACAGGTTAGTAATATAACTTTTCATAGGACCATATTTTTATTGTAATATTGTGTTTATTCATGCTGTTTTCATCCTTTCCTCCCTCCATTACAATGTACAACCAGCGAAATGATGGGTATACTTCATCATTGTTCTTCTGGACGCTATCGGGTCTCCTACTGGTTTGAGGTAACACCATAGCCAATGGGCTGCAGTTGACTAACAGGACTTTGGGCAGTGTGTAGCCTGAGTATGGGTAATGGAAGTCAAGTTGATGATAGCCAAATGAACTCCTGTTTAAGTGACAGTCTACCATAAAGTCACACTAATTATATAATCGTCACATAACCCATATGTTTACCTAAATAATACATGATGCCACTTCAAGATCACCCATGCAGGAACAAGCTTGTGCATGATTCACCTACATTAGATACTCATATCTCTTTCTGGTTGTTATATCTACCATATGTAATATTATTAAATTTTAAATAAAACTTCACTTAAGACACCCAACAGAAATAACATTAATATTATTTTTTAGAGAAGTTGCCTTTTAATTAAGTATTATAATAAATTTACATTTTTTTCATCTATATACTTCTTCACTCTTGGGCCCCCTTTTTATTTACAAATTGCAATACAGTTCACAAAATAATTCCCGAAAAAAAATTGACAAAATTTTTACAATTCTGAGTGTAAGAAGACAACTATGGTAAACAGTACTATAAGATGATCCATGCCATAAGAACATCACTTCTTGGGGTTGTACCAATGAAACTATTTTCTTTAATAAGAAATAAGATAAATTAAATCTGGTCAAAAAAAAAAAATAGCTCTAAAGATGAAGTTTGTTAATGACCAAAATTTGAGCCAGAGGTATAATGATTTAATCAAGGAGTTAAAAGCTAAATTGTAAAATAACTTCATTATTACCAATGGTGTTTTATAAACGTTCTCACTGTAGTATTAATTGGAATTAAGCTGCAATTGAAGAATGAACTGAGTTATATGTACTGTTCGATTTTTCTTCAATTCTTTTAAAGTCTTATTTACATGGAGTTCTTACTAAAGGACCAGTATTGGATTGAATCAGTATCGTCATCTGTGAGACATTCAAGCCTGTGGTAAATCTACTTAATTAACGAAGCCCTTGCATTATAGACTTCTCCTAATACCATAATAATTATATTTTTTTATTTACTATTCCCACTTTGAATAAAAAACCTATGATAATCCCAAATTGACACAATCAACAGCACACATTGTAAATATATTATGTCAATTTTGGCTCCCTCAGGACCTAGTGAGTTCCTCATAAGAAAATATCCTAGTCATACTGAGCTATTCATATTCAGTATGTTAGAGGATAGTATAATGAAATTGGTTAAATCATAAATTTCGCAATAATAGTAGGGGAGAATGACAAAAAGAACACGTTGGTTATAGATAATCCAATTCTAAATGATCTACTCGTATTGATGTTAGCATCCCTATTAGCACCATATTACTCCCTTCAATGATTCACACATTGACTGTCTGACATTTTTTCACTATTGGAATGGTCATTTGTAAGAAGATTCTGTTTACAGGATCGATCAAAATACGAGTGTTCATGAGTAAATGTATTTCTCTGGCAAAGATTCAGCCAAATTTTCAAGTTATTGTATATTTTTCAGCATGTGTATGTTGTTCTGACGATAATTGTGGTCCACTCATATAGGAAGAAATTTATGAGAAGAAAAAAAACTTTAGAAACCAACTATTATGAATTACCAAATATAAATATAACTCAGTAATTTTTCTACCAACAATGCTGTACACATTAACATTGCTGAGCTACTCATGTTACTGTAAAGTAAATACTTTAAGTCTTTTGAATGTCCCCAAGCAATTCGTATTTAATATTTTTCAATTATGACATTTTGCCTTCTGTATGCTCACTTAAGAGTTAAAATCTCTAAATAAGACTTAAAAGTAAATATCCAAGAAATTGATTGAAAATAATTCTTATGTTGGGAGTACTGGCCCCAAAGCTGTAGCCCTAGCATCTAATATACAACTAAGCAAGTGATGATGGCCCGTTAGTGCCGAAAGGCTTTGTGCTTTAATAAAGAAATTGGTGGGAAGACTCCCTTTTATTAAGACCTGTTTCCCAAGTCGAGAACTACCTTCCAGTGGAACTCATCTAGCCACTGCTGTTTGAATGGGACAAAAACCAATTCTCTTCATAGAACAACCCAGATTAATGAAGAAATTATGTACTGTTATGAACTGTTTGTGCTTTGTTCTTGTGAATGTATCAGAAATTCTAATAAATGAATTGTTAATATTTTCTCATTATTAACACTTTTATCTAATTTACACACAATTAAAAACAAGAGTAGCCAAAATAAGTAAAAGAGATGCCAGGATTTAGAGAGGGAGTAAAATACATTAACATGCATCTGTATTATTATGTGTCTGGCCTAAAACTAATAGAAACTAAAATGATTAAAAAAATAATACTGAACAATAGTTGTTCTAAACATCATTTAAATATACATTTCAAATTTAGCTAAAGTTTCAAGTGTTTACATGTACTTATTATGGAAGAAATTCAGTGCAGGTATGTGCAGGTCATAACAGCGCAAGGGAAATTTTTGTAGTCTGTGCAGTTTATGAGTGACAGGCTTTTTAAGTTCTATTCAAGTTCAACAATTGAGACATATTACAATTTAGATTACTGCTGACACAAAAATAATACTAAGGGAGAATCCGTGATGGCTCTCCCCCAAACCAAGTAATCGCAAATAGATCCTACAGACAGCTTGTGGTAACAGATAATATTTCTGACTGATGTAGACATTACAACAAATCATACAAGTCTATTCAACATATTATGGCAGGATGTGAGTTGGTTACTGATTCAGAGTTCTTACACAGACACTCTAATATATCTATAATGCACCACCAAAGAATTTTAAAGAAACTCGATATGGTAGACAAGGCAGTTCCATGTTATTACTGTAACCCTAAAACATTAATTGAAAAGAATTATAAAAACTTTTATTGGGATGAAGTAATGAAATCAGACCATACTATCTACCACAACAAGCCAGACAATCTCATAATTAATAAAGAAAATAAATCTGCTTATATTTTTGATATTTGGACCAAAGTATGAGAATGTTCTAAAAGTAATTCCCAAAGAATTGCAAAAATACCAAGTTTCAGAAATTAAAAATCATTATATATTGGAAACAGTTAGAGTTACTGCCATTGTTATTTCAACAAACTTGTGCCTCAAAATACTGTTTAAAACTCTTAAAATTCTTAAAAATTTTTAAAAATATTTTGAATTTAACCGTTGCAATAATTTTGCATGCACAAAATCTTTATTATTAGATACTGTCTGATTAGTAAGAAAATTCTAGACCCTTTTTAGAGGTTTGATAAATCTTCCACAAAGATTTCTAGAAAAGTGAGATTAAATCCCCCATAACAATAATAAAGATTTCTCCAATGCCTTCAGCAAGAGTTGTACCTGGAGTAATATCTGTAATTCTAAGGAAACCCATAGCACTTTTCTCCAACAACCCACTGAAATTAAGGTAAAGTTAACAAAATAAAGCAACTTAAAATGTATTAAATTTGTTTAGGAATATAATCATTGGATATAGAGAGTTAAGTTGTCTATGAAAAACATAATAGTATTTTAATGAAGACTAAATGATTAATAATTTAATGAAGAAAAGACAAAAGCAGCATATTACTATTAGCATTTTTCTTTTGGCACTAGTGGTCATAATTTTGTTTTATTACCAATTTATATGTGCATCATGTAAAACAAAAGATAATGTTCATTAACATGACCAGGAGTGGCAGGAGGGCTTTAGAGGAGGGAATAAAAAATTGGAAATATTTCCAATAATGATTCGGATTGAAAAAGTTTTATATAATAAGACTTATTGCAAATCTAATTTTCTGCAAATATTGATCTATAGATATTTTCTCTACCTCTAATACTAATCTGGATATTTTCATTTTTTAGCCTTCAGCCTTCAGTCTACCTCAACTACTACTCATTTCACACTCAGCTATATCCCAATGTATATATAACCAACTTATTTGATGATTAAATACGATCTGACTAGGGGGAGAGAAGAGGCAAAATCAAAAATTCAAAATTCCTCCATAATTACAACTCAGATCAAGAAATATTCCTCAAAAAATCTTGTTTAAACTGTAATATACTACCTTTTTTTCTGTATATATTTTCTCTAACTCAAATATGAATGGAGTTATTTGTATTGTTTACTTTTCAGAACCCTTACTTCTTCTCATATAATTTCTACTTACTGAATCTAAACTGCTCAAAAATGAATGGGGATATTGGCTGTTTTGTGGTATGTATGGGGCCTAGCATATATATATATATATATATATATATATATATATATATATATATATATATATATATATTATAAATATCATTAATACTTATTAGAAATTATTGTCTTTTTCCCCCATAAAAAAGAAATTTAATTAAGATCATCAAATTTATTTCTGAAGTCTGAAACTAGAAAACAATTATTTTTTAACAGAAACTTAATAAATGCATTTTTCTTCTTGTTAATTATACTTTTAAAGAATAATGATTCATATTAAGTCTGTAGAGAACTGGACTGATAACTATTTGTTCTGAATCCATATATGCATATAGAATTAATTTTATTTTTGAAAATTAGTACAGCATTGAAAGAATATTCAGATAGTTTAGGCTCATCTTTAATGACACTAAAATTACTGAATATACATTATGTTGACTCATTATTGTTAATTATTATATTTGTGTCCCATAAATATAATAATAAGATTAAGAGCCTCAACTTAATATGTGTATATATACTAAGAAAAAATTATAACTAGTCAAAATGGCTTCTGGGAAGGTCAAAATGAATAATCCCATTGAAATTTGAAAATCAAAAATAGTTTGCAGCTTCAAACAAGGAAGTAAAAGTATATGAACTTCTATAGGCATAATTGATAGGACACTTGTAATACGATCTTTAAACTTTAGAAGGTCTTGTGCACTGCCATGTTATGAAAATTATATCTTCAAGCCTAGACATTTGATCAAAAGTTATTAATGAATGCAAATAAAATCAATGTTGTTCATTGGAACAACATAGCCCTACGATGTAATATATAAGTTGTTTGTGTTAATAGGGTACTTATGATGGAGTGCTTGCTCTGAAAACACTCTGATGCTCTTGAAATAAATTTATCTGCATAAGCAAGGTTTGTTTTATTCCATTCTGATTTCTATCTTCCAGTATCTTTTCTAAAAAAAGAAACCAGTGTGCATTGCAATCTATTTAATATTATTTAGCCTCAGAGACTACAAAATATCTGAATTTGAAAATAGTTATTTTTATGAGTTATATTTACATTATATTAAATAATAATTATCCCTTTTCTCATATTAAAAGTCCGTCATGCAGGGGCTGCATAAACTTAGCAGATTTCCCATGTGCTAGTATAACATACTACTGATCTCATCTCACCTCAAATTCTCTATTTCTAGAGGTAAAAAACTTATGTGAAGAGGGCTGGGAGGGGGGGGGGAGAGAGGGGCACTGAAGGCGGAAACATGAAAGCAAGAATAACTCGCCTAATACTTGAGTTAAAAAAAAATCCATAGAACACTAATTGTATATACTCAGGGGCTCAGGTTAGCCATGCGAGTTAAAGCGTTGACCTTTATCTCACATGGTAAACCTAGAGTGGCGAGTTCAATTCTTGCCTGGGCAAAGGAATTTATATAGTGACGAAATTCATTAAATAACATCCTAAAATCCCACCCTGGTTAGAAAAGGGTGGTAACCTGTAGATAACCCGTCCCGATTAGCCTAAGTTGCAAAAAGTGGACGTTAATAAATAATAATATAATAATAATGTATATAATCAATTGTTTAACAAGTTTGGTTATGTAACATTTTATGATCTGACACCTAATGACCGAGATATTTTGAATTTTGGAATTCCCCCCTCTAAACCCTCCATTATTCCAGCACCAATTTCAGCCAATAACAAATATAAGCTTTAGTCTTGACTAAAACGGATAAATATCAAGTATGATATTGACCTTATAAACATTTTCGAGTCAAGAACATAAAATCTTAATTGATGATGTTGTCGCACAACATATTTGCATTTATCTCACAAAGTAAAAACAATATTTTGCATTTAAGCTTCAAATAAAGTGCTTCATAATGTAGCAGCTTATTTTTAATATGGCATGAGTAGAAGTGGAGGTTTACTAAGGGTGAAAACATATAAATGAAAATATATCGGTTATTAATCAAGATATTCAAAAAACCTCTATAGCAACATTATAGAACATTAAATTCGCAATAAGATTGGTTCTATAAGTTTTTTTTATCGGACAATAGTAATGGAGATATTTTGAACTTTCGAAATTCCCCCTCCTACGGGTCCATTCAGCATTCAGTGTATATATATATATATATATATATATATATATATATATATATATATATATATATAGTTTTGAATAATACATTTTCATCATCTACTGGGTAAGTTCAATGGACATTTGAGAGAAAGTGTGCCATGAGTACGCACTCAATAGCTGATTTCACTTGAGGGAAATCTGCTAAAAGCTAAAAGCAATGTAATCAGGCTCTCCACTCTTTGCTGTGCGCTACTCCATCACAACTATATATCAATCTCCAACACCTGCTTAAAAAGCCAAACGTTTTCTAGGAACTGGCCTGAACTCTAGTTCTATATATTTTGACCCCTAGTAACATTGTACATCATAAATATGCAAGGTATACCTTCATATATATATGATTCTCTTAAAAATAATTACCCAATAGTATTGAATGTGATTATTAGCCTCATATAAAAAATATATTTGACAAAAACAGTAACTTATCTTCAGGATTAAACAAATTTGTGTCCTGAACATGACATCGGGATAAAGAGGAAGACTTTCAGAAAAGTTGGGACTTTGTAAAGAGGATTGAGAGCTGAAAATCAGGAGCTAGATGGCAAAGACTTCTAATAAGAATTGTTTTATAGTTTCCAAGAGTATGTTGATGATGAAAATTTTGCTCCATACGGTTTAAGGTATTAATAGGGTAGACAGTAAGATATTCTCTTATGTCTTGTTCATCACTTCACAGTGTATATTATGCTAATTACCAATATTCCTAAATAAATAATAATAATAAATGTTTTCCATATCACCTGCAAGGAAACTGATGAATAATTACCTATAATATGGAAGTGATTTTCACCACAAGTAGAAAGTCACTAAAATAATACGGGAAAAACAGAAGAGAAGGATGAAAAAAAAATATTGAAGAAACAAGAATCAGACAGTATAACAGTTTAGGTGGGAAAAGTAATCAGAAAATCTGATATGGACACTTCATGACTTCCTTATGCTATACATTGTACATAGAACATAAGTACAATATACATTTTATGTACATACCTAAAGAGGATATACCTGTACAAACCACTTGAAAGTTTCTCCCAAAAGCCCACTTTTGAGAAAATAACCAAAATCGTCATCAACAAAAGCTACAATGGAAACCCTCCTCCCTTGAACAAAAAATAAACAGCCTTACTTGGACAACAGTATGAACTTTCGCAATTGTTCAATATCTTCCTTAAAATTTACTTGTGGTTGAAATGGTGAACAACATCCGTCATATGAGATGTACAAATTAAATACACTTCCATGTGCTGGACCCACTGGATCAGACAAAGTCTATTCACCATTTTCCCCAGTAATAGCTCAGATAATATTTGTTAGAGAATAGCTGTATTAAACTGGCAATTGTAGACTATTAAATTTGCACCTAGTTTTGTTATATTACATTTTTCGACTCTCATTTTTTTACCAAACTCAATAAGTGAGTAAATTTTATATTAAATGAATGAGTCAATTTTAGAAAATGATTAAAAAATCTAAACTCATTTGATGTATGCTAAATTGCTGAGTAGTGTATGTTTTAGAGAGAAGAGGCTTGTTTGTTTTATTCACTTAATAAAATGAATGAATTGTGGAGATAATAATGTATTTTGCAGTTTTGCTGGCATGCCATGCCAAAAAAATCAACGGGATACTTGGTTGTGTAGAATTATAGCAGTTTTCATAATAAAATTCATTTGATGCGGACTGCATTGCCGATGCAATGAGCTTTCGAAATTTCACACACATGGGAGTACTTTTTTTTTTTTTTTTTTTTTTTTTTTTTTTTTTTTTTTTTTTTTTAAGATATCCCCATGTTAAGCTATGTTTTTCTCCTTTTTAAACAACCTTAAAAATAAATAAGAACAAAAAGAATTATATTTCATAAAGTAAGCACATCCATTACCTCCGCTTTCAGTTTTAGAGTTGTTGACATTTTTGCTAACCCTATGGAACACAAAATATTTATGTTCTACCAGGTTTAAGGTGTATCAATGTTCTATCAAGCGTTTTGTTGCTTATTCAAACAACAAAGCACTTTTGTCACAGGGCATCATTGTCATTGCCCCAATATCCTGAATGTTGACTTGGAGGGCCCTATGACCAGACTTCAGTTATTGTGGAAGTGTGGCCATTTTAGTCAACCTGCAATATAATTCACTTCCAACTGCCAGAAAACCAACTTTGAATATTATTGTAGTCCATCTGACACTAACACGTACCTGCTGTTGGACGAAGAAAAGCTAACATCTTTTCAAATATATTACAGTGAGATTACTTGCCAACAGAGAGCCTACCTAAAATTTGATCAATTTGTCATCATTTTGAAATGCTATTTCTCTTGTATAACTCTCTGCTTCATTGTGAAGTTTTTATTATTATTATTATCTATTTAATTAAATAACAGGACTTTAATCCTATTAAATACTAGTAAAATAAAGTTATTAAATGACTTCTTGGATAAAGAAAATAATGTTAAGTTGTAGATGAGTAATTAAATAACTACTAGTTAAAAAGGTGATACTAGGGGATCTGCAAAATAAATGGAAGTCATTTTGACTACTGATGTTCCGAAAGATCACATAAATAATACATTGTCTATTAACTTACCCAATGAAAATGAGAAACGATGATGGTTTTTTTTTATATTTAATTTTAAGTACAATGCATTAAAAATATTTGATTATCTAAGCTCAGTAAATACTTTGTGGTGTTTGTTGGCTGGTGTAAAGCGGAGCAGGAACAAGGAGGATCTCAAGCAGTATAAAAAAAAGTGATTGCTGTAAAATATTAGGTACAGCAACAATAGTTGTTGTTTTAGTAAACACTTCATCAGAATAATGGAAAAATAGCAAAACTTTTAAAGTTCTACATCGACAAGGACAGAAAGTACAAATAATTGTTGATAAAGTTAGGTCAAGGCACCCCCAAACGACCTGCACGAATCCAGAGGCTTGATTTCGAGAGCCTTTTTTTCATATCATTTTACTTGCTGTATGAAAAAATGTCAAGCTGCCTTACATAGACCTCTTATTTTGGAAGAAATAGATAATAGAATTTGAGATAATGATGTCACCAGTGTGTTATTTATTCTAGATTTTGGTGAAATCTTAGTTTTTATTAAATGCTGATATAAATATTTAGTTTATTCCAAACTTCTTCTTTGAAGCTTGATTAGACTTCTGGGCCAATTGTAGAATCACTAATTCTATCCTAATCTTGTTTATGGAAGTTAAAATACTTTCTCCACTAAATTCTTATTCTCATAGCAATTGAGTGACCCATCTTAGTTGTATCAGTAGCCCCAAATTGGATTGGAAGCATTTTTGCCATAGAAATAGAATAGTCAGTAATTCACCTGAAATCCACTATCTAACATGTGCTTTGGTATATATTTTTTTTTGTCATAATTAATTATATTCATACAAACAACAATAAAGCATTTCAAATTAGTTCAAATCTTTAAATCTATTAATATTACTACCTTGGCAAACCATTCATTCCCCTCTCACCATATTTGCTGTTCTGAGTTTTCCTCTACCTGTATGATAGGAGACCTTTCTTTTTACATGTAATCTTCTAGTTGTAAAAAAGGGGCTACATAACTGAGTAGATTTCCCACGTGCTGATATGTCGTACTAGTAATCTCATCTCATCAAATATTTTCTATTTCTGAGTAAGAATGTGATGAATAGAAGTAGAGGTTTCCTAGTTTTGAACAAAATGGTTAAATAGTTACTCTGATATAGATAAATAAAGATTTTTGAGTTAAGAATATAAAATATGAATTGATAATATCATTTGACAATGTATAAGTGTGCATCTCTCATAATATACACTAGTTGAAAACAATATTTGTTATTTAAGCTTGGATTAATGCATTTCATGATATATTTGCTTATTGTTAAGATGCAATGATTAAAAGTGGGGGTTTAACTGAAGGCCTAAATTTAGAAAATACCAATTCTTAATACTCAAGATAAAGGAAAAGTGTATTGTGTTGTATTAAGTTCAGTTATAATTTCCTTCCTACATCACCTTCAGTGCCTTCATGTAAAATAAAGAACCAAATTCGTGTGACTTACAGATGTCACCTAGGGTTGTGGTGTTCTTGTGTTTTGTCATGAGTCAATCATATTTTGTCTGTTTGAGGTTTTTATAATTAATGCCTTATTGATTTTTTTTTTTGTATTGATATGTTATTTTGAGTTTACCTTCATTTATTAAAACCTTCATTTATTAATTTAGTTGTTAAAAATTCTCAACATTATAAATTATTATCAAAGACCTCTTAATATTAATGAATCCAAGTTTATGAATTATGTAGTTTAAGTTTATTAAACAAAAAACTTAAAGATCTATGCATTTATGAAAATACAATATGGTTACATTTTTCTTCTTGAATGGAGTAATAATGTAAACTTAAGTAAATATAATAATTAGTACTGTATACTTCAATAATTTAACATAAATATTTAGATACTTTCCATCTATGGCACACCTGTGTGCTTGATAAATACATTTTATAAGTAGCATACTACACTAGATTTTACACAGCAATATAACCATCCCTTAATCCATCTTGAGAAAGGGAATTTATACATGACTGACTATTGTGTGGTGCAAAGTCAGCCACAGAACGATAAGATATACTGGTTAAAAAGAAGTAGGAACATTTCAACCAATAGAAATAGTTAAAAATGAAAATAAGTATATTTGAAATAAGTATTTTCTCAATAGCCTCTGATGGGCCAAGACCTTCTACAAGGCTAGATGTGTGGATCAGTTTCTAAATGAAAATTAGTTAAATAGTAGAGGGGGTGGGTATGCAATGCTGGAAACACGAAAGTAGAATAACTACTAAATATTTGAGCTAAAAATAAATATAAAAAACAAATATTTAAGAGTATGGGTAGCTTAAAAAATTGTTTCTATAGTGTTTTTCTGTCCGACTCATGATAAAGCAAATATTTTGAATTTTAGAATTTCCCGCTCCCCATTCCAGTCCTATTTCTGCCATTAATGGCTTAAGTGTTCAGTGAAACGATATATCAAATTAACATTTTCTAGTTAAAAAAGTAAAATCATCATTGATGAGGTCAACATAATTGATCACACACCGTGCACACGAATCACATATAATAAAGGTCCGCCGAAAACAATATTTGCTATTTAAGGTTCAAATTATGTAGTTCATGATATAAAAACTAATTGTTAATATGACATGAGTGGGGGTGGGGTTTTACTGAAGGCTGAAAATTAAATATCTCAGTTAATATTGAACATATTGGAAACATGTATATAACAAAATCCATAAAACATTACATTTGCAATAAGATTGGTTCTATACAATTTTTCTATCAGACTCATAATAACAGATATATGTTGAATTCACTAAATTCCCCCTCTCACTGGTACAATTTCAGCATATATATATATATATAAATATATATATATATATATATATATATATATATATATATATATATATAGCATTGAACAGACCTCATTTCACTGTTAGATCATCATCTCCTGGATAGGATCGATCTTCTAAAAACAAAAGGAGCGTTTACCTCTAATGATGTCAGTGCCCAGAGCGCTTATTGCACCAACACTAAATAGTACCACAGAATATTTATTATTTGTAAGACAACTCTACACTGAATATAAAATAAAAAAATACAAATGACAATGATCAATCTATCTATCAATTTAAATTTTAAATTAAATAAATAATTAAATTAAATTTCACGACTGAAGCCTGAATTGTAAACAAGCAGGTTAGCCAATCTCCCAGAGCTGAATAGATAAAAGAACTATACTTGACCTGAATGAAAAACAATTGCTGAAATATGTTTGAATAACATATTAATTTTATTTATAACTATGTATTATATATAGTGCTGTAATTTACAATGAACCAGAATAGTTTTTACCTCAATCACTCTACTTTTAGTAATCCAGAAAGAAAAGAGAAGAGGAGGGTGTCAAAATATCAAAATACTCGTATGAATGAGATGGTAATAACAATTTCAGATGATGGAGAGAAGGACGACGATTGAGAGACTCGTTTTGGTTCTATTTAAAAATGTAGTGTAGTATCGATCAAATAAAATCGCAAAATAATATAATTTTTATAGATTATAGATTTGCCAAATTTACAACGTATCTCACACAGTAAAGCTCTGATGTAATCAATACATTGTAATATTAATTTCAAAGAAAACATTTATTGAACAAAAAATTAAATTTTCAACTAGATTGTTTATATACTTCTAATAAAGGAAATAATATCCATTTTCGATTTTCTTACCCTTTAAACTTCCCTCTCCTCCTGTCCACTTTCAGCCATTAATGAACTTGCTCTTTAGTTTTACATTAAACGCTTATGTATGGAGTTTGGTAACCATCAAACAAACAATGGGACAGTTAGATGGTAACATACAAATATATACACAGACACACACAAATACATACATTATATATATATATATATATATATATATATATATATATATATATATATATATATATATATATATATATATATAAAATTGTAACCTCTGTCTGTACATTGATTTTTTGTCGAAATTTCACGATACTTTTTCGTTTCACATGTCATAGACACCATAACTGCATTTCGTTTCTTTCATGTATGTTTGTTACCTTTTCACTCATAAACGGCTGAACTGAATTTTATGAAACTTGGTATGTATATTACTACTAACCCAACTTAGACTTTAGGCTATATTAATACTCTCTGAGACGAGCAGGAGTGTGGGTTATAAGGAAAGCCTGAAAGTAAAAATATTTCGTTTCCTAATGGTTTTTCTGCAAATATGCACATGCCAAAGGTAGTTTATTTTTTTATTTGAAGTAACTTTTGTGATATTCCCTTTTGTCTTATAACAAAGCATAAACGAGATATAAACTAAAACTTTAGCGAGAGCCAACAATTTTATTGGGCACGAACAATTTAACCGAACTTAACATAACTCGGTATGTCAATTAGCATTAATTCTTCCATGATTATAAACTATATTAAAATTTTAAGGTTCGAACGGGAGTGGGGGTTATAAGGAAGACATGAAATAAAAATTCTCGATATTTCATTGTCTATTTGTTTTTTCGACAAACCTTCACTTAACAAATGTTGTTTACTTTGTTATTTAGATTAACTTTTGTTTTATACATTTTTTTCGGGAACAATATATGAAGCAAGTAATTTGCGTATTAATATTGATATGCTCAATAACTCTTTCCAATATAAACTACCAGGTACCTCATCTGGAAAAATTAATTCAAATCTATGTTAATATTTTGTCCTTAATAATTGAAATCTATCCATAATGCACAGGAGACGGGAAATATGACAATATGGAGGACAGTGAAGTCTTATATAAAAAATTAATTAATTTTATTATTAACAAATCCACAGAAACGACAGGTATAAACCCTAAACACTGTGACGGGGAAATGTCAAAATATCATGGAAAGTAAAGCCTTGCCAAACAAATACCATCACCATTCAGCCTCAAATGAATTCCCGGGCGAAGCCGGGTACCCGAGCTACTATATATATAATTTTGAATGGATCTCATTTTTGCCACCTCCTTGGAAGGATCGATGGACACTTTAGGACAATTTTCCTCAATAGCTGATTTCCATTTAGGGAAATCTGCTAAAAATGCGAATATCTTGGTAAGAGTTCAGATCCAGAAAAAATACATAGATTAACATTTATAGAAATTACATCCGCATTATGATTAGTTTTACATAATTTTCTGAACTGAGATATAACGAAATTTAGGGTTTCCATGAAATGGTTATATGTAGACTGGAGTGATGATAAAGTAAAAATTATGTTTAGAACAAAAATTATAGTATGATTATGATGCCACACCGAAAATATTTTCACATACTTAACAGCACGAGCAAAAGCAAAGCACAGCAGACAGCAAACAGCAAAAGAGGTCTGTAAACAATATTTGGTATTTTCGCTTTGAATAAAGTGGTTCATGATATCTCGGGGTGGGTCTTATCTGTCGTTGCATACCGTCGTCACTGGCAGTTGTCGAGTAAAGATGGCAAGCGCTTTGATGCAAAGGCACCATCTTCAAGCCATCTAGAATTGTACTGCCATGATATGCCAACTTATTGTTAATTGACATGAGAAGGAGAGGGATTTGTTGAAGAGTGAAAATTAAGAAATCCAAATATCTCAGTTAATATACAAGGTTGAAAAAAAATGCAAGTAACAATACTTATAGGACAACAAAGTTGCAATATTTTCAGGAGCAGGCTCTATTTTCAATCCAACTTATAATAACGGTGATATTTCGAATTTTCGATATTTCCGAAATGTTCATAAATACACCATACATAAGTGTCACAATGTTTGTTAGATCGTTATCCATCAGGATATTTAAGCGTTTCTGTAAGTCGAAAATTCATCATCTCCGTTAGAATGTCTCGTATAGAAAAAGCCCGTCACGCAGGGGCTGCGTAAACTAAGCAGATTTCCCACGTGATAGAGAAATTTCATGAGAGCCGAGCAGATAAGGAAACGGCCGAACTAGCTTTTGGCGGGGAAGTCACTCGTCCGTTAGCAGCACAGATTTAATAAAAATGCAAATATCTCGGTTAATATTCAAGATAGAAAGTAAATGTATATAACAATATTTATAGTAAATTTAATTTGCAATAAGATTGATTCTGTACAATTTTTCGATCTGATGTATAGTAACAGAGATATTTCGAATTTTCGAAAATCCTCCCCTCTAAACCCCTCCCCCCCCCCTCCCACTGGTCCGATTTCAGCCGTTAACGAACTTGATCTTTCTTTTTACATAAAATATATATATATATATATATATATATATATATATATATATATAGATATATATACAGTTTTGAAGGGACCTCATTTTCGTCATCTACTAGGTAGGATCGATGGACATTTGAAGAAAAATTTCGAAAATTCCGTCATGAGTACAACCTCAATAGCTGATTTCCCTTAGAGGAAATCTGCTAATAATGTATATACGTAATCTTATTGGGAATTTATGTTTATGTAAAAGTGGTTCAATACGTGTTTTTTCTATCACGAATTATAACCGAGATATTTGCACTTATTAGTTTTTAGTCCTCATTACCCTCTGCCACTCATCTCATACTACCAATAAGCTGATAAGTTATGAATTAACTCGTGTCCATCTTAAATATGAAATATGGTTTTCATGGAACGTTTACTATGGAAGAACTTCCAA
The DNA here is from genome assembly GCA_019009955.1 of Riptortus pedestris. NCBI lineage: Eukaryota > Metazoa > Arthropoda > Insecta > Hemiptera > Alydidae > Riptortus > Riptortus pedestris. Next base: position 124,497,134 of record CM032232.1, on the reverse strand, counting down.
TTGTTTTCGATGTGGCTTTATCAATAAAGATTATCTTTTCTACAGCCCAGTATTCTCTTGATCGATGTTTAATTCATATTTATTTACTCAATATTTGAACGATGGATATAAAACTAAAGACGAATTTTGTTAAATTTCATAATTGGACCATAAATAGGCAGGGAGGGGGTTAGTGGGAAATAAAATCGAAATTCTTTTAATACCTCCTTTATTCCTATAATGTTTGTTCTATATATTATTTCTCTTATTTGGATATTAAGCGAGTTATTATATTTTACGGGTTTTCATTTATCATAAGTTGTTTCACAAACCTTTTCGTGCCCAACTTAAATTTGATGTAGCGGCTTCATAGGCTAACTATTAGGGGAGTGAAAGAATATCTAATTTAAGATGACAGCACTGGTGTGCCATCCCAGCACGAGGGAAATCTGCTTAGTTTACGCAGCCCCTTCGTAACGGGTTTTAGCAGATTTCCCTTAAGATCTGATTCATTATAATTTACAGTACTAGATATAGTACATAGTTTTCAATAAAATTAATAATATACATTCAGATTATTTCATTAGTTGTTCTTCTTTCCGGTCTAAATTCTATCTATTCAGCGCTGAGATGTTGGCTGCCCTGTTTGTTTACAATTCAGACTCTTTCCGTTGTAGATATTAACTTGTAAATTACCTGAAAGATTTCTTCTTGCCGTTTTAATTAATTCGCTTAACATTCACGGTGGTGTTACCAGTGATCTGTTGAAAACTTTAGGAAATCTGCTTAGTTTACGCAGCCCCTGCGTGACTGGCTTTTATTCCTGTGCAGCATATGTGTAGAGGGATGGTAAATACAATTTACGAATGAAAAAATATAAATCTATTTTAGATCTTGTTATCACTTGACCCACATATGCCAGATCATTCTACGAAGAAGTTACGACTGTTTTTTTTTTGCCAATTGTTTTTACCATAGCTAATTTAAAATGAAATTTAAATATGCCTAGAAGCGTTTTTTTTACTGTATTAAATCATTGCTTAAATGCTTATTTTTTCTTGAAATTTCTTAGTATATGTTTATTAAAGACTGTTATTCAGTAATAATTAAGAACTTCCTTTTTTCATAATTGCCGGATCAAAATTATTAATTTATTTATATTATATACTAACTTATTTCGTTTTTAGCAGATTTCCGTTAAGGGGAATCAGGTATTGAGGTTGTTCTCATGACCCGATTTCCGAAACATTTTCTCAATTGTCCATCGTCCAATTTGACGAAAATGAGGTTCTTTATTTTACTATGTGCAAACACACACACACACACACACACACATAATGCTTGTCTGTTACCACCATATTGGTCGTAATTTTGTTTTGATCATTATCAAACTCGAAATATAAAACTATAAATCAAGTTCGTTAATGGCTGTAATTGGGTCAGTGAGAGCGGGGTTTAGAGGAAGGCAATAGAAAATTCATAAAATCTCTGTTACTATGAACCTGATCAAAAATATTATTGAACCAATCTTGTTGAAAATTTAATTTAAAATAAATATCGTTTAATTAATTAATTCCCTAAATCGAATATTAACAGAGCTATTTGCATTTGTTTAATTTAAAGCCTGCAAAAATTCCCACTTTCAGTCATCGTGCGTTAACAATTATCTGAAATGTTTTGACACGACTTATTAGAAGCATAAATGATAAATATTGCTTTAGATGAATTTTTATTTTGCGAGATAAATACAAAAGCATTAATATAGCATAAATTAATATTTTACGTTCTTGATTGGAACACGTTTATTTGAACTATACCATATTCGATATTAAACCATTTCGTTCAACACTAAAGCAGACCAGGAGTTGGGGGATTCGAAAAATTCCCGTTATTATGAGTTTAATTGAAAAGTGTTATTATTATTTATTAACGTCCACTTTTTGCTACTAAGGCTAATTGGGACGGGTTATCTACAGGTCACCACCCTTTTCGAGCCAGGGTGGGATTTTAGGATGTTATTTAATGAATTTCGTCACTAAATAATTTCCCTTGCCGAGGCGAGAATCGAGCTCGCCACTCTAGGTTTACCATGTGAGATAAAGGTCAACGCTTTAATTCACATGGCTAATCTGAGCCCCCTTGAGAAGTGTTATATAACCAATCAAATTTCTACTCATCGGATTTTTACCTAGGAACAAACAATATATGGTGAGATAAGATCACTACTGTATATACCTGCTTAGGGCCTGCGTGACGGACGTTTTCCTTTTTTAAATTTTATTAGCCTTATATTATTCTATAACTAATTACCTAAACCGGTATTCTTGCACAACAAATTAGGGTGAATAATTTTTAGAGATTTTCTTTTACCCTTTATTATTGATTATCCCGATTCTAAATTTCCTTTGAGGCGCCCTGGGCGTATCCCGACCAGTTCTCCCTAAGGAACTTACTCAATCAAAACCCGGGATTCCCAGTCAGCACCCTTGACTCTGCGTTTTCAACCTGTGAATTCCATGTTCCCCCATTCACCTAAACCTCTCGACCATGTGGGAACAACAGTTCAGCTTATCAGAAACTGATTGATGTTTCTTTCAGTCATTCATATCTGTGCCCCATCAGTAGTAGGCCAGTGATTCACATTGGGACAGCTCTAAAGTCGCACCGACTAGTAATCGCTCAACCAAGATTTCATCACGTTATCACTTCAAGTGCGCCGATTCGTGATCCACTGATAACAAGGTTAGTTTTTTTTTTCTTTAGGAAATCACAGGAATTTATGTTTCACTAAATCAGAAATTTAAACAGGGCTTGGAGTTATAAAATCTTAATTTTGAGCCCCAGGCTCATTAAATTCCTAAGGAGAAATTTATCCCGTGTTAAAAAATAAAATTCTTAATCCTCCCCGTGAGAAATGGGAGTGGACCCGTAACTTGTATATAACCCGACCCAATTAGTTTAAAAGCACAAAGGTAATTTTATAAATAAAAAAAAAAAAAAAAAGCAACTTAAATGCAATTTTGTTGAGTTTACTGCCAATCATTTTCTTTCCAAAAAGAGAATTTATTTATTTTCCCAAGCTTTTCTTAATAGCGCATTAGACATTTTCATGAAAATTAAATGATTAATTATTGTGACACATCCTGTGATCTAAAGGCAAAAAATTTTCTAAATGCCAGCAGCATTCAATCTCTTCAAATTTCACTACCATTTAGTTTTTTGTTTTCTGGGGGGAAAATCAGAAATCAGAACAAATTCGGTCTAACTATAAAAATTGTCTATTGTCCTGAAAAATGAGAAGCACTTTGCAATAAAGCTCAAACTGAATTGCTATGAAAAGTTTCTTTGGTTGGCTAAGAAATCATGTGTAGTTTTCTATCCAAAACTGAGTATATTTTACTTAATTGACATCATCAACAGTTATGTAATGCGCTGTTTAATGAAGGTATTAAATAAAATGGAACTGTTATGTAACATTTTCTGAAGGCTCATGTCACAACTAATTAAAACATTAATGTGGGAACCATTTAACTTTAATTTCACAAAGCTAAAGAACGTTAAGGAAAAAAAAAAAAAAGAATAATTTTGTAGATACTACATACTGTAGATACTGAAAATACTACATTATAGATTTTCTTGTACCCAGATATAACACAAATGTATTTTATTTTGTAACTTATTATTACTTGTTTCTTAATTAGTTAATTAAGTAAGACTTATTTTAAGCTTTACTTACTTATTTATTAAGAAATAGAGATTTTTTCTATTTTTTCTTATGTTACATGAATTTAACACCCAATTTTTAATTGCTGTTATCTCCTAACCTCCGACAGACAGCAATAATTTGAAGAGTAAAAGGGGAATGTTATTTCATATAACTAAAAATCTTTATTTTAAAAGCAACTTCACGCAGTGGGTGCGTAAGCTAAGCATATCTCCCACATGCTGGAATGACAAAGGTGATGTCAAATCAAGTTCTATTCTCTATTTCTCGCCTAATTAGAATCCTATTGTAACGAGGCTTAAGGATAAGATGATATAATATAGCTATATCATATTATCTTAACCTTATCATATTATAGCTATTTGATATAATATAATTAACTAAAAATGAGCCGCTGGAGTGAGAGTTTATTGACGTTTGAAAACGGAATACCATAAACAAACAGATTTAGTTACCTTAACGTTTTCCACCCGCCGCAGAATAATTGAGATATTAACTATATTACATTTTACGTTTTCTCTAAACTCCCACCCCAATTCGATTTCGGAAATTAACAAATATGGTCTTCAGTTTTATATGCAGCGGTTTATGTAAAGATCAGTAAAACTTGTGCGGCTAGAGCTTTAGCACTTCAATTACATATATGAAAAGTTTTGGCTCATGAAGGGTCAGGTCTTCTATACGGTTTTACTAGGTGGGTCAAGCGTCCAGCAGATTTTTACTTTTATATTCAGATGACTACTCAATTTCTCACGATGTTGAGTCGATACCTTGAGAAAGAATTGAAGCCCAAGTTCAGTAACTGCACAGCTAAAAAAAAAAAAAAAAAAAAAAAAGGTAATCTGTAATCCACGCCTTGGCTCTGACTACTTCATTATCCACAATACAACCACCATATATTTTTCATATATACAATGTAGGATACATAGAAATATTAAGGAAATAATCTTTTCAAAGTCCTCATGGTGACAGTAATACGTGCGACTGTTATTACGGTGTTATTGAAATATAACAAACTTTTGACCATATAATATACTCTTGTAATTTATGACAGCCAACGGACGAAATTAAAAAAAAAAGAGACAGAGAACATAGTTGTTGAGAAGAGAGTTTGGACTATTACTACACCGCTGTTATTGTTTGAACCAGCTAAGACTTTGTGGCCTTAAAATCTTTAGAGATGAGCTGAACTGAAGCCTTCGTACTTCATCATTAAACCATTTTATTATTTCTAATTCATTATATTTTTTTCATATTTTATTACTAGAATTTATAGTTTCTAATTGTTACATTCATTTATCTATTTATAAAACTTTAATTTTTATTTATCTTCTTTTATTAAAAAAAATATAAATATGTAATTTGTTTACATGCTGTTAAAAAAATAAATACAACAACACCTTCTATTATCATTAATGAAGGAGCATGGGAAATAAATTCAAAGAGTACTGCTGTGTTGAAAACATTTAAAAATATAAAATCCTTAAGGGAAATCTATTATTTATTGTGTATTCTTGAGACAAGTGTCAATGAATTTCGTGAAAACTGAAGATCATGTCCGTTTCAAAATGATAATCGGCCCGGCATGCGCGGAGGTTTAGAGGAAGAGTTAAATAAAACCATTTTTATATTACGAGACCGGAAAAAAAGGTTATTATTATGTTATTTATAAACGTCCACTTTGATGCTACTATGGGCTATTGGGACCGGTTATCGGCAAATTGCAGACCGTTTCTTGCTAAGAAGGGACTCAGGATTTTATTTAGTCAATTAACCATAAAAGTTTATTTTAACTTTAGCGCACATGCCGAAAAATGTTAAATAATCAGTCTAATTTAAAATGTTATTACACACGACTGTTGTTCCTCAAACTCGAATACTGCCCAAGCTGTTTGTATTTTTAGCAGATTTCCCTTAGGAGAAATCGGCTATTGAGGTTGTACTCATGTTGGGATTTTTGAAATATTTCTTTAACTGTCCAGGAGATGACAAAAATGAGGTCCGTTCAAAATTTTATATATATACATATTTGTGTGCTAACGCTCTTGCGGTCGGAAGTTTTGTTTGATCGTTACCAAACTCAATATTTATACGGTTTATGTAAAAGTAAAGATCAAGTTCGTTAACGGCTATAATCGGGGCACGAGAAAAGGGGGGTTTAGAGGGGGAATTTCGGAAATTCGAAGTATCTGAGTTGTTATGCATCGGATCCAAAAAATTGTATTGAATCAAACGTATTGCAAAAGTAATGTTCAAAATATGTTTTTATATACATGATAACTCTATATTGAATATTAACCGAGATATTTGAACATTTTATAGTTTTCTGCTATCAGTAAAACCTCACACCTACTCATGACGTATTAACAATAAGCTGTTTCATCATGAACCACTTCATTCCAAGTATAAATAACTAATATGGTTTTCATTGAACTATTGCTTTGTGAGACACTTGCAAATACGTCATGTGATGGCCTCATCAATTAAGAATTTTCGTTCTTTTCTCGTAAATGTTTATTTGATCTAAACCATACTCCATATTTAGCCGTTTCAGTCAACATTAAAGATCATATTTGTTCTTTGCCGAAATCGGACATGGATTAGTGGTGGTTGAGAGAAGGGGAATTAGAAAATTCATATCTCAGTTATTATGAGTCGGATCATAAAATGTTATAATCCAATCTTGTTAAACTTTTGATTTTCTATAATTGTTTCTCTATTCTTTTTTGGTAACTCAAGTTTTAAGCGAGTTATTCGTACTATCTTACACTTCAGCAACCCCCTTCCTCATTCTACTATTCGGTTTTTTACATATTAATAAAGAAAACGCGGTGAGATGCGATCACAACTGTGCTTTACCAGCACTTGGGAAATCTGCTTAGTTTACTCAGCCCCTGCGAGGTGGACTTTTTAGTTCCTCAAAGCCTCAACTTCTTCTCATATTACATTAACAATAAGCCAATACGTCACAATGTTACGTTATCGCTGAAATTTCTATTATCTAGAGGTCTGAATTTTCATGTGATCAGTACAATACTCAATATTTAAGTGGCTTGTGTAAAACAAAAGAATAAGTTTGTCGAAGTCGGACTAGGGCGGGGAGAGACTTTCTATTATTATTGGATCAAATATTAAAAAATTAAAATTCTATTTACATAAATATCATTCAATTGTATTTATTTAGTGGTGAACTATTAAATAACATCCTTAGTCTCAGTCTGTCCGTCACGCAGGGACTACGTAAACTAAGCATATTTCCCACTTGCGTCCCGTACTTGAATTTATCTCATGATGCAAAAGTTCAATGAGAACAATATTTGTCATTTAGGCTTCAAATGAAGTGCTTCATAAAAAACTCAAATATCTCGGTTAATATTAAAAATAATGAAAACATGTACATCACAACATTTGTAGATCTTTTAATGTGCAATAAGATTAGTTATATACAATTATTCGATCCGAAGTACAGTAACGGAGATATTTAGAATTTTCAAATATCCTCCCCTCTAACCCCCCCCCCCTTGACCACAGGTCCGGTTTCAGCCGTTAACGGACTTGACTTTTATTTCTGCATAAATCATTATCTTTTATTTCATGCATTTAAATATGGAGTTTGGTAATCAAGCAAAAATTGAGACCGCTAGAGCGTTAACAGATATATATATACAGTTTTGAACGGACCTCATTTTCGTAATCTCCGGAATAGGATCGATGGACATTTGAAGAAAATTTTCGAAAAACGCGTCATGAGTACGGCCTCAATAGCTGATTTCCCTTAAGGGAAATCTACTAAAAATCATTTAATCAAATAATAAATATTAAATTAAAATCGTAATGTGCGACAGTTATAGCCCTACATTATTTTCTCTAGCTCGAATATTAACAAAATTATTTGTATTTGTTTTTCTGCATTCAGGTAAGTCCCACTCATGTGATTCTACTTGAACTGTTCACTAAACATCTCATGTTCAGCTCAAACTTCAAGTGTTGTTTACAAAGGTTGCCTCATTACGGGTGAAATAGAATGTGAGATGACATCATAACGCAGCACCTGCTAGACAGTCATACATTTGTATAAAATATACCTAGTAATGGGTGATTTTTACATAGGTTCTTCCGCCGAATCTCCGATAAGGTGTTACTATTTTAATAACGAATTCCACTAAAAATATTTAAAATTGTAAATGCATTATGAAATTTGCTGATCATGCAGTTTGATTTTCAAATTATTCTAGCTATCCCATACTCAAAAAAGTCCGTCACGCAGGGGCGGGTTTAACTAAGCAGATTTCCCACGTGCGCCACGTATTTGCTTTTACCTCAAAACTAAAAAGTTTAACGAGAACAATATTTGGTATTTAGCTTCAAATAAAGTACTTCATAACATACTAGAATATTGTTAATATGAGATGAGTAGGAGTGGGGCTTTACTGAAGACCGAAAACTAAAAAATGCAAATATCTCAGTTAATAATCAAGATAGCGAATCAATGTACAAACAACATTTATAGAACATTACATTTTCAATAAGATTGGTTTGATACAATTTTCGATCCGACGAATAATAACGGAGATATTAAGAATTTACGAAATTCTCCCCCTCTAAACCCCCCTCCCCCAGGTCCGATTTCAGCCGTTAACGAACTTGATCTTTCTTTTTGTATAAAACGATTATATATCAAGTTTGGAAACGATTAGACACATATATATACAGTTTTGAACGGACCTCATTTTCGTCATCTCCTAGGTAGGATAGATGGACATTTGAAGAAAAATTTCAGAAATCGCGTCATGAGTACGACCTCAAAAGCTGATTTCCGTCAAGGGAAATCTGCTAAAAGGAGATTGCACCTAAAATAATATGTGCACCTTGTGTTTCTTAGTTATTGGCCATTTGTTAAATGTTTAATTAGCAAATTTCTCTTAAGGGAAACCAGCTACTGAGATCGTACTCATGCCGCAATTTTCGAAAAAGTTCCTCAAATCTCCATCGATCCTACCTTGGATATGAACAAAATGAGGTCCGTTCAAAATTATATATATATATATATATATATATATATATACTTGCCTGTTACCGCTCTAGAGTTCGCAATTTTGTTTTCGTTACCTAACTCGATATTTAAACGTTTTATGTAAAACTAAAATTCGAGTTCCTTAATGGCTGAAATCGTACCAGTGGGAGAGTTTGGAGGGGGAATTTCGAAAATTCTCCGTTATTATCCGTCGGATCAAAAAATACTATAGAACTAATCTTACTGCAAATACAATTTACTATAACTATTGTTATATACATTTATTCTCTGTCTTTAATACCAACGGAGCTATTTGCATTTTTTTAGTTCTCAGCCTGTAGTTAACCCCCACTCCAGCTCATGTCATATTATCAATAAGCTGTTATATCATAAACCTGATTATTCAAATCTTAAATACATACCAAATATCGTTTTCATTAAAGGTTTACTGCGCAATATACGAGTACGTATCCCAGCATGTGGGAAATCTGCTATGTTTGCGAGACCCCTGTTACGGCCTTTTTTGCTTTTTTTTTGCGCATTTGGCTACTTGATGGGAATATCAGTTTTCTAGAGTTCTGAATGCAATAAAAGTCCGTCACGCAGGGGCTGCGTAAACTAAGCAGATTTCCCACGTGAAGTTAACCAATAGAGAAATCTCCATACGAGAGCCCAACAGTTACGGCAAAGGGCCGAACTAGCTTTCGGCGGGAAATTGAAAAATCCGTTATCGGCCCAAAATTAATAAAAATGCAAACATTTCGGTTAATATTTAAGATAGGGAATAAATGTATATAACAATATTTATAGTAAATTTAATTTGCAATAAGATTGATTCTGAACAATTTTTCGATCCGACGTATAGTAACGGAGATATTTCGAATTTTCGAAAATCCTCCCCTCTAAACCCCCCTTCCACTGGTCCGATTTCAGCCGTTAACGAACTTGATCTTTCTTTTTACATAAAACGACTAAATATCGAGTTTGGTAACGATCAAACAAAAATTGCGACCGCTAGAGCGATAACAGACAAATATATAGATCTCTCTTTCTCTCTCTCTCTCTCTCTCTCTCTCTCTCTCTCTATATATATATATATATATATATATATATATATATATTTGTCCTCATTTTGTCGTCATTAACTAGGTAGGACTCGATGGGTTTTTTCTATAATTCAAGAAAAATTTCGAAAATTCCGTCATGAGTACAACCTCAACAGCTGATTTCCCTTAAGGGAAATCTGCTAAAAAGTAAAGTGTATTTAAAATACCCAAAACCTGAAACGAAATAGTTTGGAGATGGTCTCTACTTTAAATTAGTAATCCTAAAATATAAATTATATTCAAAATGTTCCATATTATCATTGACAGCATATCATAACCATTAAGCGTATGGAAATTGTATTATTTTTTTTTTACGTAATAGTAAGTGAATATCAGTTCCGGTTCTGTTCGTTTCCGTTTTATTCGTTTGAAAATAATAGGAATATGATGAGGCGAATATTTTATTTATGTGCTGTCGACGATATCTTTAGAAATGTACTTCACAGCAAGGAAACTGTCATTAAACTTCGGGGTCGGTCATGACATCAGATTGTGTTGAGAATCCAAGCTGAGAGGACCTGTTTCTTCTTATTATTATTATTTAATTTTCTTCAGCATTATTTGGTAAGACATACTATTGCATTATTTACCATCAGCCATTTACTGTAATTCAAGGATTTATAAACGGGAGGAGAGTTCGTGAAAAAGAAATCACTATCCGTTTTGAGAAATAGTCCATTAAATTAAAATTTCATTTATGCCATAATGGATTGCAGTTATCCAATGAAATAGTTCGCGTTAGCTGTCCAGAATACATAACATGTATATCGGTATGACTATATATTAAATAATTCTAAATATATACTTTACCTATAGCCAGCCACCCATTTCAAATATTTTTGTCGTATATACATTACTATGTTTATAATTCTCACATTTTAAGCATTCTAGTTTTGTAATTCAATACCTTTTATAGAGAAATAGTAATGGGAAAAACATTTCTCTAACCTGCCTGCGAAGAGTATGAATAATTTGATTCTCTTGTTCACTATTTTTTAGTTGGAAATGATTAAACATTAAGTTATATCAAACCCTTGAATTGATCCCATTTTATTTTTTGGATGTAAAATGAAGTTAGGAATATATTTTATTAGAAATAGAAATAATCTACATTTATGGCGTTTTTTTTTTTTCACAAAGAATATGTTAGAACAATAGAAAAGACCGTACATCGGTCTGATAAATAGGAAATAAATTTTACCCATTCTTTAGGAATTCTATTTCACAATTTTTAATAATGGAGGTCTTAATTCATTTGTACTATTTTAAAATTAAAGCAACACTTGAAATGAATGTGTTTTATAAAGAACTACTAGTTAATGTGTTATTCTTATCGTCATATAACCAATATTTTAATCACTAAATTAATTAAAGTAATTTAGGAAATAACCTATACTCTGTGTTTCTAGGGTGTTATATTTTAATAGGTTTTAATATTTTTAGTTTGGTTAGGATTCTAACTTTTTTTGTTAGAAAATCCCTAAACAAATTTATGGTTTTGAAACGAAAAAATGAATTAGACATTTCTGGAAAGGATTAAATTTATCATCTTATTTTTTTTTTTTTTTTATCAACACATAAATGGCAATATTTCATTTTATGTTATGTAATTAATTTCTAGTTCAATTAAATAATTCGAAATGAAACTCAAGAAACAGTAACCTTTGGTATTACTTTTATTAAAAAATAAATAAGATAAAGAATTATTAATTTTTTTTTCATTATCTTTAGTCCGCAAGAGTTAACTGAATCATGATACCCGGTTGCAATCCATAGGAAAAAAGACTGTGGTGTACATAACCTATTAACGAATATATTGTCCATGTAACTACTCACAGATGTAATTGTCTATGTACTTTAGTTAATTTGCAAACAACATAGGACAATTACTTTTAAACTAAATTACAATTTTAAAAATTCGAAGTTTAAACATAATGTATCAAGTAATCGCATTAATATAATTTAATTAAGATATAAAATTTCTATGATTCACATTTTATGACTTCACAAGCACATAAAGCCTAGCCTACACTACTGATCTCATCTCACCATATATTCGCTAATTCTGTTTAGTAGAAGTCGGAGTTCACAGAAGACTGAAAACAATAAATCGCCATTAACTCTCTTAATATTTGAGTTAAGAAACAATGATTAGAACAGCAATTTTAGAGCATCAACAGTTTAACAAGACTGATTCTGTAACATTTTTCAACCGGACTCATTATAACGGTGATATTTTGTAATTCCCCTCCTTGTAAAAAACCCCCCAAACATGGTCCGATTTTAGCCATTAAAGAATTCAATTTCTGGTGTTTAGTGAAACACGTAAATATGGAGTACGGTCTAAATAAAATAAACGTTTTTGAGATAATAGTGTAACTATGAATTGATAAAGTCCCAGCACATGGCAATTTGCATGTGACTCATCTAATAAAGATTTGTTGAAAACCATATTTGGTATTTAAACTTGGCATAAATTGGTTGATACTATAAAGGCTTATTGTTAATATGGTATCCCACCTCACATCTATTCCCTATTTTTCCTGTAAAAAGAAGGACGTACAATTTGAAATGGGCTAAGTTATTAATAGTAAAAATCAGGAAATTATACGTGGGGTCTTTGAAATGAAAATCACAAAAATACACGTTTTACGTAATTGTTAAGGATCTCATCACAGACTCCCTTATGTTCTCAGGTGCGAATCATTTTCTATACGCTCCAGCGTCAGACAAACTAGAAGGTAACCACAAATGCCAGAGAAAGTCATGCACCCGAACATGCCTCAACATTTCCCACCAAAAGAAGGAGAGAAACAGAGGCCGACCCAGAGCAAGACGGTGGGGAAAACTCCTCAAGCAACAGAAGAGTCGCTCATATACGCCGTCTACAAAAGAAGGCCGCTCTGGGACCCAGCCGTTCACTTCTACAGGAATAACACCGTAGTCAAACTTCTATGGGACGAAGTTGCTCAAGAAACTGGGCTTACCGGTGAGTCATATCATGTCATGCTCTTTAAATTTGTATTTATTACTATACGGAACTAAATATGACATTACAAGGATCATAGGCCTTATAATGTTATGGTGATTATAGCAGATTTCTCTTGAGGGAAATCACCTATTAAGGTTGTACTCATGACGCGATTTTCGAAACATTTCTTCAAATGTCCTTCGATCATATCCAGGGGAAGATGAAATTGAAGTCCGCTTAATACCCACGATACTATGATGCTAAATGCAAATATATATATATATATATATATATATATATATATATATATATATATATATATATATATATATATATATATGTGTCTGTTACTGCTCTAGCGGTCGCAATTTTGTTTTAATCGTTACCAAATTCGATATTTAATCGTTTTATGTAAAAAGAAAGATCAAGTTCGTTAATGGATGAAATCCGACCATGGAAAGGGGAGGTTTAGAGGGGAGGAATTTTGAAAATTCTTGATATCTCTGTTATTAAGCGTCGGAACGAAAAATTTTATAGGTCCAATCTTATTGAAAATGCAATTTTCTATTAATGTTGTCATGTACGTATTTTCAGTATCTTGATTATTAACCGAGATATTTGCATTTTATAGCTGTCGGCATTCAGTAAACCCCTCCCCTCCTTCTCATGTCATATTAACAATAAGCTGTTATATTATGAAGCAAATTATTTGGAGCATAAATAACAAATATTTTTATCATTGAACCTTTACAGTTTGAGATAATTGCAAATACGTGGGAAATCTGCTAAGTTTACGCAGCCCCTGCTTGACGTCTCCTCTTGTTTACACAAATCATGTTGGTTTTTTTTTTACTTAATTTCATAATGCAGATATAATAATTCCTTATTCCTCATTTTCAGATTTGCAGGCAAAGACAAGGTGGAAGTCATTAAGAGATTATTACCGTATCGAATTAAAGAAATTTACCAACTCGAGCGACAAAGGGCCGAAGAAGTCTGGCTGGATTTACTTTCAGTCGATGTCATTTCTCAGAGACCTCATCAGAAACAGCAAGGGGCAAGAAACGCGACAGAGTGACCATTCTGAGGAGTCGCTGAGTGCGAGCGAAGAGAGTATCGAAGCAGCAGAGAGCCTCTTGTCGATAAGCGCGAATGACTCCAGGATTCACCAAGAGAATCAGGAGATCAAGAATGACCATTGTTATGCAGAGGAAGGAATGACAGACGAGAAAACAGAAATTCCAGAAAAGAATTATGGGGAACAGCAACCGCCAACGACAAACGATATCCCAGTAGATACAACCTCAACGGAATACAAGTATGAGCCCGTGTGTGGTAGGAACCCACTAAAAATGCGACCTAATTTTGATATGATGCACAGGAAACTGCTCATACAACTTGAGAATAGGCGTTTGGAACTGTTAGAGAGATCCATCAGAATGGAAGAAGATGATGATCTGCTCTTCCTTAGGAGTCTCCTGCCTCTAGTCAAGTCTCTGCCAGAATCTCGGAAAATACGCATGAGGATAAAATTTCAAGAAATACTCAGTAAGGAATTGGAGGATTTGAATCAAAAAGCAAACTAGGTTCTTTGTTCTTTCTTAAATAAAAAATGCGTGAATCATTCTGAAAACGGAAAAGAAATTTTGGGGTTCCCTAAACTTGACTTGGTTGCTTTCCTCGAAAATTGTGGCAGGAAAGGAGTGATGAGAACTTCTTAATTGAAGAGGTTTAAGATAGAGTTTCTGGAATAACAAAATTGAACTTAATGTTAAGATTTTGACCAAAACATCTTCAAATGTTATGTATTTAACAAAAAAAAACTAAAAAAATTATACTTTTCTCGTAAGATGAGAACTACCAGACAAGGTAGTTATTATAAAAAAAAACTTTTTAATAAACAACATTAAACTAATGCGTCAAAATAACCCATGTAATAATAATTAATTAACCATAGTTTTAAGTTGAGATAAATATATTATGACCATTGTTTTAAGTAATCATAGAATTGTTATTAAGTTTATATGAAAAATAATAGAGCTAATTTAATTTTTAAGAAAACATTGGCTAAGAAAATGCGACAATTGGTAAAAGCCAACAACCCAATACAATTTTAAACTTTTTATTATTAAAACCTCTAAAAACGCATAGGCATTGGGTAACTGAATTCCCGTTCAGCGTACGTTATTGTCAACCAAGAGACGATTTTAAATTTACTTATTTTTCTATAAAAACTAAGATTAAAGTTAGATAACTTTTAATTAATCATCCCTATGAAATATGCTATTATTAGTTCATAATTTGTGAAAATATTCAAAATAATACTTCAATTATTTTCTAATAATAGAAAGTGAAAGCAAAAAAAAAAAAAATGAATAAAAGAAGGAAGATCTGAAGGAAGTTTAAAATGTATATCTATTATCTATCTCGGTTGCACCCAAGTACACGCTGATTTTGAGATCAAACTTCATGTATGAGCGTTTTACCAAATGAAGCCTGAGTGGAAAAATCGAGTTCGTTAAAGGTGAGAATTGGTGTGAAGGGGGGGGGGGGGGTCATTTAGAGGGACAAAACTCAAAATTCAAAATACCTCGCTTAGAGTGTGTCTTAACAACTTGCTAGCTTCGTATATGCGCTTTATGTATTACAAAATATCTAACCAACCAGGACCCAAGCTTGAACTTAACAATGGACGACTGTACGAAAAATCGATGCCTAACCTTCCAAAATACAGCAGTTATACGCAAGATAGCATGGAGATGCTATGTGGCTTGATAGAGCTAGAATAATTACGAAGTTTAGTACGTATATGAAACTTACCGGATATAGGATATAGCATAGTTCATCCCTAGTATATAAGGCATTATTTATTTTATTAGAAATTAAAGCAACATTGGATATTTTCGGGCACAATTAATAGTTATCATACACAATGAGATATAGAGATCTAAATCAGTGACTGGTGTACATTAGCGAATTTCACTTAAGATACCCACTATTTAAGAAGCTTTAATCGTTCCTATATTTTTAAACATGTTATTTAATAAACTGGAATATTAATGGTAAGAGTCTGCATCCTTTTTAATTAACAAGGGACACACTTTAGCCATCTCACGTGTTAAACCTTTGAGATTTGAGTTCGATTCTCACCTTGACAATAGGAATTTATTTAGTGACCTCCTCATTAAATAAAATCCTTGGTCTCATCCTGGCTAGAAAAGGACAATAACCCGTCCCAATTAGCCTTATTTTCAGAAAGTGGAGGTTATTAAAAACATTTTTAATTAATCACTTTTATTAAACATGTTTATAAATGTTGTAGAATTTAATTTTCTTGTATATAATAGTTATGGAAGCAGCTAGAGTGCTGAACTTCAAAGATGCTTTTATCTATCATAAGTGTGCTTCCTATTATCATAAGTACTTATTGACTGGTGGAATTAGTATATTTATTTTATTAATATACATAAATAAACAACCATGGTTTCTTTTACTTCCTGCAAAATGCCTAAAATAAGAAAGACATCCTCAATAATAAGTGAACAGGTGAGAGTATTATTGCACCCCTGCTCCAATATTTAATGTAAAAAATAGTTAAAAATTTAAAAAAATTGATAAAAAATAATCTGTACGATCAAATAAAAAATGAAAATTAAAACCACTTAAGAAAAAAAGTCGACCAGCTGGGGCGAGAACTGATTCTAGATTAAGGCCTAGGCTCAAATGTCAAGCAAAATAAATTTATTTGCTTGAAATGAAACTTTTATATAATTTATATGCATATTATTAATTTTACTCACTGTTTTCTTGGTGTTGCCCCCCCCCCAATCCAAAGAAAACCTATGATGGAAGCTAAAAGATTTTTCCTAACAAGAGATACTCCAGATCATTCGACAGACTGTCGATTTTTGAAGGTCGCTCTCTTAATAAGCCTTGATATAACCAATACAATTTGGAATAATTTCACTCTATTGCATCTTTAATGAGGAAATCACGGACTTACAGACGTCAATCAAGATTGGCTACTACCATAGTTATATCAAATTCGTTAAACATCATGACCTCGCCTATAATATTTGGCGATTTTGGAAACCATTAACCATTGCACACAGACGGATGTTGATAGTATGTCTTCGGCTCAGGTTAATTGCGTATCAGCATTTGTTTTTCTACATTGCCAGCCTTATGCTTCAATATTTAGATGAAAATAAGAAGTTCAATGCAGTGATACACCTGCCCTTTTAAACATACGTAAACGGAATTCAGGATTTGAAGTTTTACAAAAAGCAGTGGAATATGGCTCGTTGGCCATCCTCAGTAGGGTGTGTAAAGTATTAAAAAAAATTAAAAAACGTAAATATATCCTAATCTATGCGTCAAATCGAAAAATATTAAAGATTCTTATTTGTACAGCATGGAATGATTTGTACAAAATGGAAACTAAGTAATATGAAATCATGAATTTTTACCTTTCCGTGTTCGTTAATATTTGAACCAAAAATGCCGAAAACAACAAAATAAATAAGCTCCGAGCTTCATAATTATTGAATTATCTTTTCAAAAGGAGGACATTGTTGTTCATACAGTGTAAACCATGAGCACTTTATGAAATTTAGGAAGTTATTCCATCCTGATTCTTAATTTATTGCCTGTTTTCCTCAGTTTAATTGTCGTTTAGTGTTCTCTGTGAAATACATAAATATGATATTGTTCTCTCTTCGAACAGGCAGGTCGAGGTGCCTTATTATTACAGGTAAAAGAAAATCATTTCCTGTGAGTAAAAACGTTTATTTCAGAGCACTTTCATGGTAATTTCATCATATTCAGTGCTTTAATATCTACTTGTTTATTCTTCCAGAACCTTTTTCTCTTCTATCTACATAAAATGGCTTTATGCGCATGGTATAAACATATATTAAAAGAATACTAAATAAATATAACATTACACAAATATATTTACTTTTAGTATTTAAATTATGGTAGTTAAACAATTACTGTAACTAACTCTATGATTAAAACCAACTCTAAGATTAACCCTTTCCACTCCAATGTCGAGTGCCACTCTACACTGATATTGTTCCACTAGCTCCACTGTCGATACTCGACATGGTGTAATACCTCTTTTGGCGGAAAATTTTAAAACAGGAGGGATTTAGGGAAAACACTAAAAGTAAAAACACGCAATTTTAGCGTGGAGCTGGTGGAATAAAAACAAAAACAGCCTTGGAGTGGAAAGGGTTAAAATAAATTAGCGTAAATTGTAAAAAATGTGTATTGTAAATATATATGAATATAGTAATATATTAATAAAGGTTTTATAGGTTAAAGCAACTATTTCATAGTTATTACTTCTAAATAAACATAGTTTTTTTTTTTTGTAAATTGTAGTTAATGCCAATCCCCATGGATAATGTTTAAATTACATTGTATGTGTTATTAGTACATTGATCTTTGATTTGTTGAAATCCAATACTTTCAAAGGACGTATGTGTTTAAAACGTGTTTTCTAAAATGGTTTTGGGTGTATGGTATGATTTTTTTTATATCATATGTATATTTAAGACGATACTAAACGTTGCATACATACTTTTATTTACACCCAACAATTTCATTTTACGAACATTAGATTACTATCTACATTATATTCTCTTTCATTATTTATTACCTGCATTATGTACCTACTTACAATTCATGCCTATCTATTTTACATAACTAAATACATTATATTATACCTTCATTACGTGTTCTATAGTACCTTGTGTATATGTATAATGCCTACATTACATGATACCTACAATAAATGATGCCTACATTACGTAATACCTACATTATATAATACCTTCACTATGTACTAACTACATTACATACTAACAACCTTCCTATTGTACATTACATACCTATCTACATAATACATCACTTTTATTATTCTAATGCCTACATTACATGATACCTACATTATATAATACCTTCACTATGTACTAACTACATTACATACTACCTTCCTATTGTACATTACATACTACCTTTCTATTGTACATTACATACCTATCTACATAAAACATCACTTTTATTATTTACTACCTACATTTTTTACCTAACTACATTATATAATATCTTTATTATATTCCTACCTACATTGTATGATGCCTTCATTGCATACTACCTATATGACATATCTAGCTACAGTACAATACTACTTACCTTACATACTTAACTACATTAAATACTACGTTCATTATGTACTAGCTGCGTTATGTACGTAATTAAAATACATGCCTATCTTCATTATATACCTACATGCGTTATACATTACCTTCATAAGGTCCACACCCTACATTACATGATACCTTCATAGCATACCCATCTCCAAAATATACGTACATACATTATATAATACCTTTATTATGGAATACATACATTTCATACCGACAACACATACTTATTGTACATTGCATACATATATTTTACATAATACCTTCTACATTACTTACCTGACATCATTACATAATATGTTCATTACATACTACCCACATTTTTAGCTACATTACATACCTAAGTTCATTATATATTATCTTCATTATATACTTACATTATATCTACAATATATACCTGGCTAGCTTACATATTATCAACATTACGTCCTTACCTTCATTACATACGTACATACAGATACCTCCATTAAATTATTTCTGCATTATATTACTACACACCTTCAAACACCTTACATGCTATCTAGTATCTACATAACATACCTACCTTCATTACTACCGACCAACATTACATATTATCTACATTACTTTCTATATTCATTACAATCCTACTTACATTATAAACTACCTTCGTTACAAATTGCCTACATTACATTACTTCTTTGTTACATAATACCTTCATTATATACTATCTACATTACATACCTACGTACGTTGCATACCTACAATGCCTGTTGTTTACATTACACTTATATCTGCATTGAATGTAATACTGACTTCTTATTTTTCGGAAATTCGAAATATCTCTGTTATTATGCATCGGATCGAAACATTCTATAGAAGTTTCGTTTCGTTCGAATAAGATAATAATCTTATTGAAAATTAAATTTACTCTACTTATTGTTATATACATGTATTCTCTATCTTTAATATTAACCGAGATATTTGCATTTTTATTAAATGTGGGTGCATAACGGACGAAGTGAGTTTCCCGCCAAAAGCTAGTTCGGCCGTTTCCGTAACTTTTCGGCACTCGTATGGAGATTTCGCTGTTGTATAACTTTACGTAGGAAATCTGCTTAGTTTACGCAGCCCCTGCGTGACGGACATTTCTACTCATCAGTTAGGAATTTTCGGTGCCTTTGCGAGATATTGGTTTACCTTTTATAAGAAATGCTATATATATAAAATTTTGAACAGACTTCATTTTCGGCATCCCATAGGATCGAGGCACATTTCAGGAAATGTTTCGAAATTTAAGGCTGAGAATACATTTCAAGCCTTGTTTATAAGGCCAATTAATAAGGCTGAAAGTTAATAAAAAAATGATACGTCCACAGGAGCAATTTTGGTTTACTCGGTCCTAGGGTGACTGAATTTGATTTCACGTCGATAAATTTAACTAATAATGACAGATTGATTAATTTATTTCTGAGAACCAACCAATTTATTTTATTATTAAGAACCAGGAAATATGTAAGAAAAACATGGATTGTGAGTGTGTGTATGTATATAAACATATATAGGTGTGTGTATATATATGTATGGATATATATATATATATATATATATATATATATATATATTATTGGTTTTCTTAGTAGATGTATATTATTTAATGTCAATTAGTAAAAAAAAAAAAAAAAATAATATTCTATGAATGCTGAAATTATTTGCTGCCATGTATTTTCACTTAAAAAGTAATATCTGTCCACCCTCCCAAGGTTCAAAGATGATGGAGTATTTATGAGGACTTATCTCTATATTTTCTACGCCATGAGTTTAGTGCTTGGTTCTTCAGAAGCATGAAAGTGCCTTATCTGAGGTTAGCAGAGCCCACCTGCCTTTTAGAGGGTTCAGATGCATTTTCCGCTTCATATATCCAAGTCTGAGAAATAGACCCCTCCTACGTCACCCTCTAAATAGCTTCCATCGACTTGAGGAATGGAAGTATCACGCTGGGAGCGTGAACGGGAAGAGCTCAAAACCCGGCTATGGACTAATCAGTCGAAACTCCGTCGCGCAGGGGCTGCGTAAACTAAGCAGATTTCCCACGTGTCGGTTTACAATAGATAAATCTGCAAACTGGTAACACCAATTTGACGAGACCCGAACTGTAGTTACGAAAGCGGCCGAACTAACTTTCAGTGGAATCGCACGCTGAGAACCTATAATACCTCCGGATCTCATCTCGTCCGTTATACACACTTTAACAATAAATAACTCATCTAAACATCTAATTAGCGTACAATTGTAATAACAACTAATGTAGAACTTTACATTTTCAATTAGATTGGTTATATATAATCTTTCGATCCGGCGCATAATAAGGCAGATATTAAGAATTTTAGAAATTTTTCACCTCTAACCCCCCCCCCTCACTGATCGGATTTCATACAGTTTTGTACGGACCTAATGTTTCGTCATCTCCTAGGTAGGATCGGTGGGCATTTGAAAATGTTTTTCGAAATTCGTGTCATGGGTACAACCCGGTGCCGGGTCATACCCACTACTTCGGTAGCTTCTTAATGGCCGGGCGATGCTGGAAGGATTATAGCCCAACCTCGAATTACGCTATGATAACTCCAGGTCGCAAGTACAGTGATTTTAGCAGATTTCCCTTAGAGGAAATCAGTTATTCAGATTGTACTCATGACGTGATTTTCGAAACCTTTCCTCAAATGTCCATCGAGCCTACCTAGTAGATGACATAAGTGAGGTCCATTCAAAATTATATATATAAAGGTGTGTGTGTGTGTGTGTGTGTGTGTGTGTGAGAGAGAGAGAGAGAGAGAGAGAGAGAGAGAGAGAGAGAAAGAGAGAGTGAGAGTGTATGCCCGTGTAGGCTCAATTGGACAGTTGACGAGACGTTTCGCGATGACAACCTCAACAGCAGAGTGCTGATTCAATAATTCAGCGCAGCAAATATTGTTTTAAATACATTGTTACCCAAATATATTTTATTTCACTAGCGATTGTTCCACAAGGAAGTAATGACATTTTAAAATAAAAAAAATTAACTCATGACGCTAAAAATAATAAAAACAGACCTAAAACAAAAAAAAATATTAAGAGTTATTTGTCAACGGAAGATAAAAATAACAATAATGGGATCAACAGAAAACGGAAATTAAATGAATTCGTGTCACTTGATGTGAACAGTTTTATAAGTTCTACAAATTTCAAGATAGCTTTAGATTAGATAAAGAAACGAAGACAAAGGAATTCAATAAACATATGTTTAATCAGATTCATGAAGCTATATCCTTAAAACCGGAACAATGAAAAATGAATACCTTCTAATATTTAACACGTTGATTCCCAAAGAAATTAAGACTACATGTAAAGGCGTTGAAAATATTGACTTTTCAAACAAATTCAAAAATAGTTTTGAGAGCAATAAAGGTAGGGAGACCAAATAGATAGAACATTTAATATTTACTGGATATATTGTCAACATTTTGAAAATAACACATGGGGTGTTGACTTATAAATTATTATTAGTGTAAGGGTTGAAGCAAGTTCTTTGGATTGGCGATAAATCACAATCTACCATAATGAATTTTGTTATATATTATAAGACTTTAGAAACAAAGTTAATGAAACGGAGCCACAACATTCAAACCTGCCAATCTTGCCTATATTATCGAACATTTACTTTAATATTAATTAACATAAATATATGTTATAAATATTAATGAATGTTAATATTATCAAATATTATAAAACATTCAATTTTCAAATATTCCACCTGTATCTTTATACCCACAGCCCAATAAATTAATAGGACGTTTCTCAAAAGAATTGAATTATACTTATTGTTAGGTACTTAATTTAAAGCTAAGTGTCGACTTGAGACAAAATCTCGAAATTGGTCCCAGGTTCTTGTCCATTTGAGATCTCTTGCGATCTCGAGACTGGTGCGGGAGATTCGCCTGAGACTTATGTCTCGAGACCAAGACATTTGCGTGTCTACTAGAGACACATCTTGCAGTATTCTGTGTGACACCAAGATAGAGAATTATATTGCAGTTTGATTGTTTGTGGTTATAAGCATTTTTATTTTGCAAAATGGATTCGCGTCAGGCTCTAGCTTTTTTAATTGCATATAAGATTGTACAAAAACGGAAAATTAAAAACAAAAAAAAGTGCTGGGTAAGGAAATGGGTCATCGAATTAATTTGGGAGTCGGTTCAACACCCATTAATGAGTTACGGTTGGAGGATGCACAGTTTCAAAATTTTATTCGGATGTCTGCAGTGCAATTCGAACAACTATTAGATTTAGTAAAACATTAGATTATCAAGCAAGATACAAAATTGCGTGATGCAATTCCTGTTCATGACAGATTAATGGTCACAAATCACAATTGAATTTTTTCGCCATTTCTTCGTATGCACTAATTTTCAAATCTCGATTCCTGTATAATTTGTGTTTAATATTCCACAAAAATTCCTTTTCCTCGTAAAGATTTATCAAATTGAATATTCCTTCGTCTGTCCACTGCCGTACACTCATTTTACCAAATTTAATAAACACAAAAGAATAAATGTTGAGGAAAAAAAAACACCCTCTTTGATAGCAATCTGCTAAGCAAGTCTCAGACTGAGGTCTCAGCTGTTCCAACATTGCCGGAAGACTTGAGACTAGAGGCCGAGAGCAGGAATGAGCCTGTGACAAATCCTGTCTCAGAGACTAGTACTCTCCGCTCTCCGAGACCTCTCTCAGACACAGATACATTTGAGAGTCAAGTCTCGAGAATATTTTGTCTCAAGTGGACACTTAGCTTAAGAATTTACTAATTAGTAATTTCACTGACATAAATAAGTAATAATTATTACTTTAGGTCTAAAGAAAAACACTGGTTTAAAATTGTGTTTAGATTTTTGGCTAGTGGGAAAATCCAAACCGAGTTCGGGATCACGAGGCCAAAAAGCACTGAAAATGAGAGCATTTCTCTAGATAGCATTTTCCCTACATTAATACCTGTTGACTTTGTACTACAGAGTTGGCAACATTTATAAGTTACATCCCATCATTCTAAAAGGCAAATGAGGAAAAATAAATGATTGAATCTGTAGATACTCACAAATAGCATAAAGTATATTATAGAAATATGATTATGGTACACTAAATATCTTCTATAGTTCAGTAGGAGTTTAGTCATACTCAGCGCCAATCGTTATGCTAATTCCATTAGACACAATGAGGGTAGAATGATACCACAAGTTGGTGTCCAGGACAACTAAAAAAAAAAAAGAATTATGTAAATAATAAAAATATACAACAAAGTCTTGCAAAATGATTTATTATATTCTAATTCTCCCATTTCATGACAAAACAAAATACCCAGAATTGGGATCTTCCCTGTATAAGATACTTTAGAAAATCATTTGCAATTAATTAAAGAAATCAATACTCCGCTAATTTTAAAATTTTATCTATTACCGTTCACTTTAATCTACTAAGTCTAATGGGGACGGGTTAAGTACAGGTTACCGTCCTTTTCTAGGCACGGTGGGATTAACTATACGGAGTGTTTCAAAAAGAATACGGACAGGACTCTTTCCTTTACATACACATCCTGTATATGCAAAATGTCGATACCATCTGCAAATGTTCCACCCATTAGGAAGATCTATTTGCAATCTGCAACTGAAACATCTTTGCACAGTAGTCACGGAATCGCACTTCACAAACTCAAGAACACGAAATGATTTCTGCTGCGAAGTAGCCATTCTAAACATATGACGGGTACCAAGAAAAACAGAATACAACTGTCATCCAATGGCTATAATATAAACTAGACAATGTATTTGTTTTTCCAATAGTCGAGCCGAGGCGCAGCGATCGATAGTTTGGACAAAATGATACTTTGTAATACGTAAATTCTTTTTGAAACACCCTGTATTATTTAGTGAGCTCGTCACAGAACAAATTATTATTCCCCACTCGGGAATCGAACCCACGCTCCCCCAAGTACGGGCTCCAATTTACAAGTACATTAAGACTAACTAACCTAACTCACATTTCTGAATTTATACTTTTAATAATGCTACAATCGTGGCAACCTGATTCAAATTATATTGCCTTTCGCTTGAAATATCTGACAGTTCCCCCCCCCCAAAAAAAAATAGCCCTTTTGGAGTGATTATTACTCTATTTATGTCCCCCTAAAAATACTAAGTTATTTTCTACTGTTAATTAATGCTAGCTTATCAATTGTATCTTGAATGTTGTTCTGTGGAATGAAATATGCGTCTGCTAACCAATACATCGTTAGATTAATGTTAACCAGCCATCCTTACATTAAGAAGAGGATATTTGTCTTAAACTTACATATTTCTCCAGCATTGATTGTGACTTGATGTGACTGGCACTCGTAGATGCACTCTGGAGGCGGCTCCAGGGTCCAATTTTTAGCTCCAGTAAGTTGTGCTTGCCAAGACGGATTGTTCACATTGTCAACCTGGAATATAGTGTTTGTATTTAAGGCTTCTTTTGGAGTAGCTAACTGCGTATATAGTTCAACCCAGAGGAACTGTTTAACAAAAGTCTGTCAAGCAGGGGCTACGCAAACAATGCATATTTCACAAGTATTACAATAGATAAATCTACATACTGGTAACACATAACACCGACGTGAATGTTAAGTGAATAAATACGAACGTTAATGAGAAATATTTTAATCAATTTTAATAACCTCCCAGTGGAAAGCGTCAGAATTGTAAAAAGTCCGTCACGCAGGGGCAGCGTAAACTAAGCAGATTTCCCACGTGAAGTTTTACAATAGAGAAATCTGCCTAATAACAACTGCAGTAGTAACAAACCTCTAAACCTAAAACATTATTTAGGGCGTAATAACCCAGTAGTTTCTAGCCCCAAAAAACAGTTAACATAACCTCTAAACCTATTCACGAGGGACGAATAGTTATGATAACGGCCGACAGAGCTCTCGGCGGAAAGTCCGAACAACCTACTGGTGACCACACGCAGAATACAAATGCCAATATCTCGGTTAATATTCAAGATACAGAATAAATGTATAGAACAATATTTACAGTAAATTTAACTTGCAATAAGATTTATTCTATACAATTTTTCGATCCGACACATAATAACGGAGATAATTTGAATTTTCAAAAATCCCCCCTCTAAACCCCCCCCTCCCACTCGTCGGATTTTAGCCATTAACTTACTTGATCTTCCTTTTTACATAAAACGATTAAATTCCGAGTTTGGTAAAGATCAAACAAAAATTGCGACAGCTAGAGCGTTAACAGACAAATATATATATATATATATATATATATATATATATATATATATATATATATATATATAATTTTTAACGGAGCTCATTTTCGTCATCTCGGGGGTATGATCGGGGGACATTTGTAGAGATTTTTAGACACTCGCATCATGAGTACGACCTCAATAGCTGATTTCCCTTAAGGGAAATCTGCTAATAAAAATAACAGGTCAGCCAACTTCTTAGAGCTGAACAGATAGATAGAAATAATCTTCGCCGGAAAGAAAAACATTTACAGAAATATATATGAATATTGAAAATTATTTACTATATCTAATATTGTCATTTATAAAGAATCAGAATAATTTTTATTTCGATCTCTCAAATTTAAGTAACCCAAGAACTAAAGACGAGGGGGGGGGGGGGATTTGCATGTATCTAGTATAATGAAGGTCTCTTGAAAACAATATTTGGTATTTAAGCTTCAAATAAAGTGGTTTAATATGTAACAGTGTATTGTTTATGTGGCAAGAGTAGGAGGCTAAGAACAAAAAAAATGCAAATATCTCGATTAATATTCAAGATAAAGAATAAATGTATATAACAATATTTATTGCACGTTCAATTTGCAATGAGGTTGGTTCTATACAATTTTTCAATCCGAATCATAATAACGGAGAAATTTCGAATCTCCGAAATTCCCATCTCTCACTGGTGCCCGATTTCTGCCATTAACGAACTTGATCTTCCTTTTTGTATAAAAGGATTAAATATCAAGTTTGGGAACAGACAATTATTAATATATACATATAATATATATTAATATATACATATAATATTTATATATTAATATATACATATAATATTTGTCTGTCCCCAAACTTTTATTTATACACACAATTTTGAACGAACCTCATTTTCATTATTTCCTGGGTAGGATCGACGGACATTTGAAGAAAGTTTTGGAAAATCGCGTCATGAGTACCCCCTCAATAGCCTGATTTCCCTCAAGGGAAATCTGCTAATAAATAACCAATAAGGTAAAAGCAATCTTCCGAAATTCGAAGTCTGTGCCTTTACACTGAATTAGTCATAAATTCCACAGTCCATTGCGAATACTGTTCAAGTCAGTCTCTTCCCAGTAGTCATTACTTATTATGCAGCCGCAACGCATCTACAGCCTTCGTTTACAACTTTCCTTTCATTCAATAAAATATTCAAGGACACCTACTACTTAAGTTAGTTATCGTAATGCTTCTTTTACAGTCTAGAGTTCATACTCCGGGTTCTGGGAGTTTCGTGTATCGAGCTAGTGGGGTCAGTAATAATAAATTAATGAAACTTATAATTAATATTACCTCATCCCGGTAATTACCGTGAGGTTTGAAAAGTACACGCATCTCACTGAAAAAGTCCGTCACTCAAGGGCTGCGTTAACTCAGCAGATTTCCCACGTGCGGCACGTATTTGCATTTATCTCAAAACGTAAAAGTGTAATGATATCAATATCTGGTATTTAAGCTTCAAATGAGGTCCTTCATAATATAACAGCTTATTGCTAATATGAAATGATTAAGAGTGAGGAGATATTATATGTATATAACCGTATTAAATTTGCAATAAGATCGGTTCTGTACAATTTTTTGATCCAACATATAACAACGGAGATATTTCGAATTTTGGGAATTCACTACCTCTAAACCCTACCACTGGTCCGATTTTACCCGTTAACGAACTTGATCTTCCTTTTTACATAAAACGCTTAAATATCGAATTTGGCAACGATCAGACAAAAACCTGCTACCGCTAGAGTGTTTACAGACAAATATATATATATATATATATATATATATATATATATATATATATATATATATATATGGTGTTGTTATTCTTTTTGAGGTTTTGGTCAATGTTGGTGAAAAAATTTTAGTTTATGCCGATATTTCGAGAATCTTTATTTTCTCTTCTACAGGGCAAGACTAAAGTTACTTAAAAACTATTACACATGACTATTGCACTTAGAACTAGGGTTATAGTAACCCTATAACTAATTCGGACTAGGGTTACTATAATCCTATAACTAATAAGTACTAGGGTTATTATAACCCTAGCCCTAAATGCAATAGTCATGTGTAATAGTTTTTAAGTATCTTTTGTCTTGCCCTGAAGGAGAGAAAATAAAGATTCTCGAAATATCGGCATAAACTAAGATTTTTTCACCAACATTGACCAAAACTCCAAAAAGAATAACAACACCATATATAAATATAACCTGGTCGAAAATATCAACACAATTATATATGTATAAAATTTTGAGCGGACCTCATTTTCGTTATCTCCTGGGTAGGATCGATGAACATTTGAAGACATTTCTCGAAAATCTCATAAGTTCGACCTCAATAGCTGATTCTCCCTAAGGCAAACCTGCTAAAGGCTCGCCAAAACCAGGCCACCATTCCCTGGAATTTATAGACCACAGCATTTCCTGTTTTTGTCCTTTGATCATCTAATCGCGTCTGTCCTTGGATCATAGAGTCGGGTATTGCACCTGCAAGCAGCTATACTTCTAATTCAATAGAGGAGATGACATCAGTTTTAAATAAACTCCCAATGCTCCACAGAGCACTTCTAGATAATGCGATAATATTCCCCTTATTAGAACAAAAATCAAGTTGGAAATCCGTATATGATATTTTTCATTATTGCGTATGTTGGTGGGGGGGGGGTGCGCCATTTCGTTCCAGTATGAATGTTCATATAATACGTTACAACTGTAACATGTCTAACCTTTTAAGAAACCACCATATGAGATTTACTTTGATTATTTATTTTATTTTCTAGTCTGAGATGACGAATTATTACTCCACGTGCAGTATATTTGGAACACGTATGCCACCCTTCATTTTAGTGCAAAGACATAAAAATAAAATAAAGAATGCAACAGGTAAACTTACATGCATATGTGCACCATATCCAGGGCTTCCCATGAAAATCCAATCTGTATTTTTGTTTTCAGAGTTCACAGGAAGGAAATAAGGCCTGCTGTAGTGCTGTCTCAAGATCTGTCCGACGTCTTCATCACAATTACTCCTGAAATGTTATCTTTTTCATTACGTATCAATGTCATATCAGCGTGCTTTGTGTAGTTTGAGCACTGGCCTATTGGATTCGACAACAGACCAAAGGAGTTTCTGGATATACCACGAAAAATCACAATTTGAAAGGTCCATTTATGCATGAATCTTGCTTATATAGAACAAAAAGACTCCAGGAAGAAGTAATCTGACATCAAGAGAGTACAGCAATTGGGATCTGTGTTGCCTTTATAAATAGACTAATGAATATTATACCATATCTATTTATTACATATTATACATATTGGAAGTAATGACAGATATATTACAGATTCTCAACAAATACTTTAGAGATGAGTTTTGAAAAAATCGCTGCAGAGGGCAAAACTTTCACGAAATCGTCCCCAAGAAATACATTATCTAAGTTGAGATGATAATATTATATGGTACCATATATAAAAATATAATGATAAAACAATATTTCTTTTGTATTTTTTTATACAGAAACGAAAATAGAAAGTATGCCAATGAACTACTTATCATCTTCTAAAACTGAACCAAATATATAAAGCTTCATGAAATTCCATATTTTTCGGATAGAAATACTCAAATACTGTCATTCCACAATATTTATACACCGGGGACTGTTTATATTATTTCTATCGATTAAAATATCAACTGAACAGCATAAATGTTTGATGAACGTTTCCCATGAGCCAACCAAAAAGAAATGTTCATAAAGGGGATGTGG
This sequence comes from Riptortus pedestris, assembly GCA_019009955.1. Classification (NCBI taxonomy): domain Eukaryota; kingdom Metazoa; phylum Arthropoda; class Insecta; order Hemiptera; family Alydidae; genus Riptortus; species Riptortus pedestris. Next base: position 124,467,051 of record CM032232.1, on the reverse strand, counting down.
AGAGAGGAAGATGCTATATCACTTACTGACGAGGTTGTATACAATTCACAAATTTCATATTCAAATGTTAATTTAAAATACCTTAAATCACTAAAATGCCTCACTTTAAACTAAAAGAATTTTATCCGAAATTCTCAAAAACAAAGAAATTGATGTAATGAAAATATATATATTTTTTTCCAGTTTCTGTCATGTTCATAGCCATCAGGTTATAAAACGTTGACTTCCTTTTAGTGGAGGATATCAAAGTCAAATGAAAAAAGAAAAAAAAATCATGAATCAATTCAGACACAACTAAAGATTATGTAAGAGGTGGGAAATTAATACATAACGGACTGAAATTGAAATTAGTACTCTCTGCGCGATTACACTGAGACGATGAAAAAAGGAATTTGCTATGAAGTTAGGAATGAATACTAACTACATATAATGCGACAACTCTGTCAACTTGGCATCCGAAATATGTCCTTCATTAATTTGATAGCAACCTAAGGAAAATTTGAAAAAAATTCAGTAAAATGGTTAAAGCTCTCTTTAAGTATGCTAGTGGGGCTCAGGTTAGCCATGTGAGTTGTGCGTAGGTTTTAATCTCATACGGTAAAACTCGAGTGGCGAGTTTGATTCTCGCCTGGGCAAATAGGAATTTATTTAGTGACGAACTCATTAAATACAATCCTTAGTCCCACCCTGGTTAGAAAAAGGGTGGTAACCTGTAGGTAACCCGTCCCAATTAGCCTTAGATGCAAAAGGTGGACGTTAATAAATAATAATAATAATTAATAAGTATGCTAGTGGTGCAAAGTTCAAACTCTAGGATTGCAACTTTGCTGCCACCTACATTAGAGGTCGTGCAACAATCCTTCATCACTGGACTATTTATATGCTTCTTGATTATGCTAATTATTCCTGATACTCATTTCCTCTAAAGGCCGAAATACTACAAAAGGCATTGTAAATTATTAGGCAGAACACTGGAGTAATATTGATTCTACTACATTTGTTATAATTCTAAATAAAATTTAAATGACTTCTGAAACTCTACTAAAATTATCATAGCCTATGACAAGGGTGTATACTGATGCTACTGCGTCAGTGGGTTAATGAATTCCATTATTTCCGTCAAAAGTACTTATTCCCGCTTTATTATGTCCGTCAGTTACACTTAATGGCAAATGTTGCCCAATTCACTCTCATCACAAGCTTATCACTAACTTAGTCAACCTAGCTCTAATCACAAACTTCATCCACCTAGCTCTTATCCCAAACGTCATCCACCTAGCTCTTATCACAAACTTCATCCACCTAGCTCTTATCGCAAAAATTCATCCATCAAACTTTTATCGCAAACTTCATCAACCTAGCTCTTATCACAAACTTCATCCACCTAGCTCTTATCGCAAAAATTCATCCATCAAACTTTTATCGCAAACTTCATCAACCTAGCTCTTATCACAAACTTCATCCACCTAGCTCTTATCCCAAACTTCATCCACCTAGCTCTTATCCCAAACTTCATCCACCTAGCTCTTATCCCAAACTTCATCCACCTAGCTCTTATCACAAACTTCATCCACCTAGCTCTTATCCCAAACTTCATCCACCTAGCTCTTATCGCAAACTTCATCCACCTAGCTCTTATCCCAAACTTCATCCACCTAGCTCTTATCCCAAACTTCATCCACCTAGCTCTTATCGCAAAATTCATCCATCAAACTTTTATCGCAAACTTCATCAACCTAGCTCTTATCCCAAACTTCATCCACCTAGCTCTTATCCCAAACTTCATCCACCTAGCTCTTATCGCAAAATTCATCCATCAAACTTTTATCGCAAACTTCATCCACCTGGCTCTTATCACTAACTTAATCAACCTAGCTCTAATCACAAACTTCATCCACCTAGCTCTTATCGCAAAATTCATCCATCAAACTTTTATCGCAAACTTCATCAACCTAGCTCTTATCACAAACTTCATCCACCTAGCTCGTATCACATACTTCATCCACCTAGCTCTTATCACAAATTTCATCCACCTTGCCCTTATCACAAACTTCATCCACCTTGCCCTTATCACAAACTTCATTCATCTTGCCCTTATTACTAACTTCATCCACCTTGCCCTTATCACAAACTTCATCCACCTTGCCCTTATCACAAACTTCATCCACCTAGCTCTTATCACAAACTTCATCCACCTAGCTCTTATCCCAAACTTCATCCACCTAGCTCTTATCACAAACTTCATCCACCTAGCTCTTATCCCAAACTTCATCAACCTAGCTCTTATCACAAACATCATCCACCTTGCCCTTATAACTAACTTCATCAACCTAGCTCTTATCACAAACATCATCCACCTTGCCCTTATAACTAACTTCATCAACCTAGCTCTTATCACAAACATCATCCACCTTGCCCTTATCACAAGCTTCTTCCCCTTGCTTAGTTTGTAGAATCTCCATCTCAACTACCGGTTGCAGACACATGGGTCATACGTCATGACTTTCTGAATGGCAGTCGCAAAGAGTGTCAAGGCACACAAATCCTGAGATGTAGTCAGTTACAAATATTGTTTATTACCTCTCCCACGGTGCCGTGACCTAACAAGAGAGAGGAGCCATCAGCACATCCTACACGTTCTCATGTTCTAATGTGGATAAGATGTGGTGTCTGCTATGGACACTAAATACTTGGGAGCTAAATTACTGGACTCCCACACATGCGCCAAGTGACATTCTAATATGTCATTATATATATAATGAACACAATTCAACTGGAGCAGGGAGAAAGACAGCCAACAAAGTTGAGAAATGTATTAAAAAACGCAGTGAGCCTGAACTGATCATAAGAGAAACCACCTTGAGCTAGAATGTGTAATGAGGAGCGCATTAATAATGAACTTCACTTCCCAATAGAGTTCCGGGTCATTCGGGGAAGTCAGACCATACTCTCATAGTTAGGACATACTACTTTTTAGTTTACTCTTCATAACAATGCCTTAAGTCATTCATTTGGAATACATTTGCCTTTTTTATGTAGTGGTTCTTCATAATAGTGTCAGCAGAATTTATCATTCCCGCCACATAATTGTTGATCTCGTACAAAGAGTTTTATGTACCAACCACGCCTGCATTTTGATAGGTGTACTAAGAGCCAAGTTGTCGTGGGGTTAGTCAATTAGTCAAAGTTTCACTCGAATAATACGGTTTGCTTGTATTGTGCTGGAAAATATAAATAAATGGGAAATTATTTACTCATTTCTCTTTACTTACCAACCGACATACCACGGATCCGCTCCGTTTTCCAAACGTGCTCTTTCTTCAGGCATCTGGAAAACTTCCCAAAGCGATCTGAATTCTGTTTTGTAAGGGAAAAACTGGCATCTGTCTTGGGCTATGCTCTCCGAATATAGATCACGGAAAAATTCAAAGCTGAACACATTGGGAGCACTCCAGTTTTTCATTGCATCTCCAATTACAACAGGCCTACCGCTGAATGCATACCTATAAAACACATTAAAGTAATTAGGATTCTTGAGTAATCGACGTCCCCTTCCATTACAGTTTGCCAAACTTCGGATCTTGTTCGTCGAACTTCCTTAAGAAATCTGCTATTGCGTTCGACAGAACTTGATTTTCGAAACATGTCCTCAAATGCCCAAATATGTATATATACATACATACAAATACACATAGATGTCTGTTACATCTAACTCTTATTGCAAATTTAATTTACTATAAATGCTATTATATACATTATTTCATTTAACACTAAAGATGATATTAGTTAAAGGCTGAAAGGGGACCCAAAACAGGGGGATTTAGAGGAGGGGGAGGGAGAATATTATAATTCAGAATATTTCCTTTATTATGTCTCGTATCAAAAAATGTCAGAAAAATTGTTGTATAGCTATTAACGCTTTACAGTCTATACTTTTCAAAAAGTGTGTCAGGCCTGGTCGAAAATTTGCTTAATTTACGCAGCCTTTTTTAAAATTGTATCTTATAAAATGACTTTTATAAGATACAATTTTAAAAAAAAACACTTAGAATCAGGTTGTTGATTGAAAGTACTTTTAGCCAATCAATTCAGATAACACCTTATCATAAAATGAAGTACACATTATAGATCTCTCGCGATATCCTTAGCTTCACCTAGGCTAGATAAGAGAGGTAAACACTAGGTAAGACCCTCTGATAAGTCGTAGTACCATAAAGGGACGGGCTTTTGATTAAGTACGAAAAAAACAATTAATGATATATTTTATTGTGTACATATATACAGACTACAGAATACTGTGTGAACGACTATAGCGGTCAGCTGTTCTCAGCCCAAAATTGTATGTCAATTTCTATTGCACCGGAAAATCAGCTATTGAGGTGGTACTAATGACGCGATTTTTGAAAAAATTCCTCAATTGCCTATCGATCCTACCCAGGAGATGCCGAAAAAGTCGGTAGGTTGTGTAAACTAAACAGATTTCCCACGTGAGGTTTTACAATAGAGAAATCTGCATACTATTAACGGCAGTAGTAACGAGTTTCTAAACCAATTTCACGATAGCGAAACAGTTACGGAAATGGCCGAACTAGCTTCCGGAAACTCACGAATAGAACCGACATCAGCCGATCTCGTCCGTTATCAGCACACTCTTAATAAAAATGCAAATATCTCGGATAATAATCAAGATGGAGTAAGAACGTGCATAACACAATTTATTGATAACTAGCTCAGATACCCGGCTTCGCTCGGGAATTCATTTGAGGCTGAATGGTGATGGTATATTTTTGCAAGGCTTTACTTTGCACAATATTTTGACATTTACCCGTTCCTGTGTTTAGGGTTAATACCCGTTGTTGGCATTTGTTAATAATAAAATTATTTTTTTATGTAAGACTTCACTGTCCTGCATATTGTCATATTTCCCGTCTCCTGTGCATTATGCATAGATTTGAATTATTAAGGAGAAAATATTGACATACATTTGAATTAATTTTTTCAGGTGAGGTACCTGGTAGTTCATATTGAAAAGAAGTGTTGAGCAAATTTCTCTAAATAACAAAATTTGTTATGTGCATATTTGCCGAAACCCCAATAGGAAATCATTATTATTAATTTCAGGCCTCCCTTATAACCCCCACTCCTGCCCGTCCCTAGAAATGTTAGTATGGCTTATTATAAGGATGGCGTTAATGCTAATACACATACTGAGTGTTTTATTTAGTTCGGTTGTGTCTTTTGAGCCAAATAAAATTGTTGTCTCCCGCTATAATTTTTAGCGTATAACGCCTTTATACTTCGGTATACGACGATAGTGTATATAAAAAAAGTTTCTCTAACTAACAAAATAAACAACTTATGTTATGTGCATATTTGCCGAAAAAGCAATAGGAAACGAAATATCACTATTATTAATTTCAGGCCTTCCTTATAACCCCCACTCCTACCCGTCCCTAGAACTGTTAGTATATCTTATTATAATGAAGGCGTTAGTACTAATTCACATACCGACTTTGGTTTAATTTGGTTGAGTCTTAAGTGCCAAATAAAATTGTGGACTCCCGCTTTAGTTTATAGCGTATAAATCATTTATACTTCCGTATACGGCAAAAGTGCATATAACAAAAGTTACTCTAAATTACAAAATAAACAACTTTTGTTATGTGCATATTTGCTGAAAAAGCAATAGGAAACGAAATATCGCTATTTTTAATTTCAGGCCTCCCTTATAACCCCCACTCCTGTTCGTCTCAGAGAATATTAATATAACCTAAAGTCTAAGTTGGGCTAGTAGTAATATACATACGAAGTTTCATAAAATTCAGTTCAGCCGTTTATGCGTGAAAAGGTAACAAACAAACAAATAAACAAACAAACAGACACGAAAGAAACAAAATGTAGTTATGGTGTCTATGACATTTGAAACGAAAAGTTATCGTGAAATTTCGCGAAAAAAATCAATGTACAGACAGAGGTTTCAATTTTATATATATATATATATATAGATTACATTTACAATAAGATTGGTCGGTACAATAAAATGTTTCGATCCAACGTATAGTAACGCAGGTATTTAGAATTTTCGAAATTCCCCCCCCCCTCTAAACCCCCCTCCCACTGGTCAGCCATTACCAAAATTGATCTTTTTTTTTTTTAAATTAAATGATTAAATACCGAGTTTGGTAACGATCAAACAAAAATTGCGAGAGCTAGAGTGTTAACAGACAAATCTCTCTCTCTCTCTCTCTCTCTCATATATATATATATATATATATATATATATATATATATATATATATATATAAATTTGGACGGACCTTATTTTCGTCATCTCCTGTGTAGGATCGATGGGCTTTTCGAAATGAGTACGACCTCCATAGCTAATTTCCCTTAGGGCAATTCTGGTAAGACATGACGTTATTTCACAACTACCCTCTATTTCTTTTTTCGTAATACATAATTCATGGTGTTTAGGTATGTGCACGCGCGCGTGTGTGTGTGTGTGTGTGTGTGTTATTTCACCCCCTATATCTACATGTGACTTACTTCTGTTCAAATTCAGCAGGTGAAATATTGTACACCCTATCTATTTGATCTACATCTCTGCACATTCCACAGTTAACAGGCGGTCTGAAAACTCTGTACGCTATATCTGGCATCCAAACAGCACACTGAAAAAGATTCATAACAAATAGATACTTTCTGGATATTGAGTTAAAAACCTAAATACTTTATTGTAATCTCCAAATAGTTCATGCATATAAAGTTTCACTGCTAAGTATTTATTTACACTATTTAAATATTCTTCAAATTTGTATGGCAAGGGTGAGATATATATCACAATTTCATTTACGCAAACCTTACTAATCGGTCTATAATTTTCGTGGCCTACAATGAACTTCATCAGGTGCCATTCTTGTGTAAGAGGTAGTATTTATGACAACTCGATAGACTGCGTATAGTAACATTTTTCTCTTGTAGCCATTGAAATTTGAAGAGTATTTGAATATTCTATACAGTAAGTATTAATGTAGTTTTTCATTTGAAAAAAATAACTTAAAGGAATTGTTTGACAACAACTTTAAATATAATCTTCAGCTGCTACCTGGCTATAATAGGATAATAACCAGTTGATAACCTAGCTCGATTAAACGTAGTACCATAAAGTGGATGTTAATAAATTACATGAATTATAAAGTGATAAAAAAACATATACATGAGATTTTCATTTCTTTTAACTTGCTTTAGCTTTAGGTTAGACGTGTGACTTAAGGCTTTGGACTTAATCTCACTTGTTAAACCTAGTGGAATGGTTTCCTAAACATGGGTTATAGGAATTTATTTAGTGACGGAATCTTGGAATGAAATCCTTAGTCCCACCTTGGCTAGAAAATGGCAGTAACCTATTGATGATTAGGCGATTTACCCGTTCTAAATTAGCCTTAGTGGCAAAATGTGGACGTTAATAATTAACAAAAACTTTCTCTTTATGTTAGCAATGCCTGCAATGACAGGAAATCTACAGGGTATAGATAATAAAAATAATAAAAAAATAAATTGTTTATTCCTAACCAGGGGACAAACATTGAGAGCATCTCTAATAAATTAGTTTTTTTTTCAAACCTACGACTCAAAAGTTACCTTCGACTTAAGTTATCTTCACAACACACATGGCTAACCTGCGCCTGATAAATATTTCTTGTTGCATGTAATGTAAAATAAACTTTAATTAAAGAGTACTTTAATATATGTACATCTATAAATCGCCCCGTAGAGACCAAAATCATAAAAAGATAACTCAATAGCATTGGAGCTATGCTCGCAAAGATATATAACACTATTTTTTGTTTAAAATATTTATTATTAACTCAATAGCTGTATTTTTCCAGATAATATATAACCTATTACATGATAAACAGGGAAAATTTCGATAACCTATCTCCTCAGCAGAAAAGGTTTATTCTTATTCTATTAAAGATCCAAACCTATTTTCGTTCTATACATTTTTTATATTAGAGTCTTATAGTCTCATATTTCCATCTTTGAAATCTAACAGCCAAAAGAACTAACACAAGCCAATACATTTATGTTTATATAAGATAACTTGTAGGGAATTGTTACTTTATTCGACTGACAGTTTTGTAATCTGTTACATACATGGAACATCTTTTTTTCCTAATTATATTTCCACCTCTTTATCCTATTTCAACAGTATATAATTAGAACGCAAAATGAAAAATTGAGATATACAAAATCAAGTCAAAAAAAAAAAAACTGCATGCCAGTTATACTATAATTAGAATTTTTGTTCAACATACTTCACCATAGTAGTCTACATTCCTTGAAGCCAAACTTTATGGCGAAGCATAAACCTCCCCCTCAGTGGTTTTTGTCTCCCACCCCCCCCCCCCGCAATTTCGCTAGACTACTATTAACAAAATATTAGAGAAATTTCTTTTCGAACCTTATGAAATACAATTTTTCTTCTTTATAATTCCTCTCCTTCAGTATATGTATCTTTTTATATTAAATAGACAGTGTATTTTAAATTATATTATAAAATTTATTACAGTATAAAGAATATAATACTTGCAGGCTACCTTGTCTGATGTGGGGTTCCTTCCGTAGAAGGACATCCAAGCATTGATCAGGCCTTCCTGGGTGTACAGGTTAGCGCGGAAGATGACAGCTCCAAGGGCAATGAGAGCTCCGATGTGGAAAGCATTTATTTTCCTTTTCTTGGGTCGACGAGCAGCAGCCAGCCTTATTGCTTCTTCCCTGAAACCAATGATTTAAGTCTGTCACGCAGGGGATGCGAAAACTGAGCAGATTTCCCACGCGCTGGTACGGCACAGTATTGACTTTATTTGACCATATATGCCCTATTTCCTTAAAAAAGATAAATAATACCCGGTGAGCATAAGTGGGGGTTACTGGAAGATGAAAACAAGAAAGTAGGAATAGCTCTCTTAATATTGGAGTTACGAAAAAATGTATAGATCAGCAATTGGAGGGCATCGAAAGTTTAACTAAATTGATTCTATAACATTTTTCAATCTTACTAATTTCCCTGAAGGTAAGTCTGGTAAAAAGAAGATCAAGACGGTTCATTCTGTTAATGTACGCAGATAATACAGGGGAGGATTAATGTTGCAACAAACTGTTACTTTTGATCCACACAAAATGTTAACTCTTTCTCCAACTCGTTAAGTGGTATATATATATATATATATATATATATATATATATATATATATATATACATACAGGGTGTCCCCAAAACAAACGGCCAAACTTTAGGGATCGATAGAGGATCGAAAAACTAAAAGAAAAAGTCCTCTGGCATATGCCTCGTTTTCGCTTCGTTTTCGAGAAAATCACAAAAAAACTAAAATAAGTTGTGCAAAAACTAGTTAAGGCCAATGGAAGAGCGGATTTTATTCCTTGAATGAATTTTAGCAATAAATGTTATTCCAATACAATTATTGTATTCTAATCTTATACTAACAGAAAGGTAATTGAAAAAAAAATTATTTTTTATTTAGAAAAAATAATAAATACTTTTTTATTCAAATATTCATAGTATAAAAAAAATTACCTATTTAAAGTAGATAACATTATGAACAATAACTGAAGATTAAAACATAAAAAAAAATTAAAAATTTAGAAAATTAATAAAATAATTAAATATTCTTAGTTGGAAAACATAAATGTTTCAGTTTTTATATGGGTCTACCTTAGTGAGAAAAAAAACCTGAAAATTTTGAAGGTTTTACCTTCTCTAAAATTACATCGTTAATTTCTAAAGCGTCAACGTAAATGTTGTTCGAAGTGCTGGCCTCTCGCTGCAATACATGCATCACATCGCGTACTCACAGATCGCACTGCATCTAAACATTGTTCTGCAGTGAGCTGGTTGCAAACCATTCTGATGCGCTCGATGAGGTCATCCCTTGTGCGGACGGGCTCTCAGTAGACATTTTCTTTCACGTATCCCCACACGAAGAAATCTAGTGGCGTGAGGTCCGGAGACCGGGGAGGCCAAGGCACCGGCCCACCTCGTCCTATCCAGCGACCTGGGTAGTTGATGTCCAACCAGTCTCGTACGGCCCTTCCGTAATGTGCAGGACAACCATCGAGTTGAAACCAGCTCTCAAGCCTTGTTTCCAAAGGGATATCTTCCAAAAGTGCCCGTAAGTCATTCTCCAGGAATAGACGATAACTTCCAGCGTGAAGTCGAGCAGGTAAAAATACGGGAACTATTATGCGATTATAACACGTTTACAGAAAACTCATGCTGGTAGTGAAATTCTCTAACAGCGCGGGGATTTTCATGTGCCCAAAGGTGGTAGTTTCTTTGATTGAATATGCCCGCACGTGTAAAAGTCGCTTCGTCCGTCCAGATTACTTTCGAACTTAAGTTTACATCGTTTTGCAATTGTTCTTTGTACCAATTACAAAAATTTAATCGGCGGGGATAATCAGCGGGTATTAAATTTTGTACCTTTTGTACATGGTAAGCATGCCTGCGGTCAGTCCTTAATGTGCGCCAAATGGTTGTCTTTGGTATGCTTAGAACTGAAGCAGCTCTCCGGACGCTTGTGCCAGGGTTGGTATTGAAGTGCCTCAGTATCCTCTCCCTCCGTCTCAGGTCGGCTTCCATCGGAGCCTGCATACGGTTTCCACGACGATTACATGAGAAGGACCCTGTCTCTCGAAGCCTTCTGAAAGTGCTGGTAAAAACACCTCTGTGTGGGGTTTCTCGGTCAGGAAACCGTCTGCGATATTCCCGAACTGCCTGACGTGCATTGCCATCGCAGAATCCGTAGACGTAGACTATGTCCGCGTATTCAACGTTGGTAAATCTAGCCATATTTGTTGACTTCACTGAACAGTACTAGCAACACCACTAATGTGAGAATGGAGGCTGGATTCCCCCCCAAAAGGATTCAAATTATAGTAAACATTTTAATCCTTTCTTTTTAAGTTTAAACACTCAACCTAGACGTTTTATTGATAAGGAAAGCGTGAGAATATTCATGTTTTCTAAATTTACTCCTCGTAAATTAAAAAATTAAGCTTACTCAAAAAGCCAATAGTTTTTTGTAATTTAAATACATTATTTAAAAAAATACACTTTTTGCACAACTATTTTCAGTTTTTTGTGATTTTCTCAAAAACGAAGCGAAAACGAGGCATATGCCAGAGGACTTTTTTTCTTAGTTTTTCGATCCTCTATCGATCCCTCGAGTTTGGCTGTTTGGTTTGCGGACACCCTGTGTATATATATATATATATATATATATATATATATATATATATATATATATATATACATACAGTTTTGAACGGACCTCATTTTCGTCATCTACTAGGTAGGATCGATTGACATTTGAAGAAAAAACTCGAAAATTCCGTCATGAGTACAACCTCAATAGCTGCTAAAAAATAAGAACATTTGCTGTGTTAATTCTTATTAGTCTCAATTATCATCAGTTTCAGATTTGAAGCCTGGATTTGATAAACTTAAAATGAAAATATAATAAATTAACTTCAAATTAAAATTTACATAACATGTTTTAAATAAATATGCCATGAAGACTCAAAAAAGATCTTTCGAAGATGGTACACATTTCTCGAAAAGATTTTGAAGGTTCAATGTTTTCGTATATTTATAAGTTTGGGTAAATTATAAATTTCTACGTAAAATTATTATTTTGAATAAATTATAAATTAATTAATATATTTTTAGTTTTGACAAATTATTAATTAACTATAGGGGCTTAGGGCAGCCATTAAAGCGATGCTTTTAATCTCACATGGTAATCCTAGAGTAGGAAGTTCGACTCTTGTATGAACAAAGGAAATTATTTAGTGACGAAATTCATTAAATAACATCCTAAGCCCCGACCGGCTAGAAAAGGGTGGTAAACTGTAGATAACCCGTCCCAATTAGCCTGAGTTGCAAAAAGGGGACGTTAATAATTAATAATAATTAACTATAATATTTTTTTTATTAAATTATTAGTTTGATCAGAGTGCCAGGGTTCCTTCGTCAGAGTTTTGATCAACTTAGCAACTGCAACTTAGAACAGTCTCATATGATCAGCAAACTGAAGGGGATAAATAAATCATATCTATGCTCTACTAGTTCTCGAAGAAGCTAAAGTACTGAGTAACATTCGAATAATTTTTATATAGAAGAATATTATTATGAATTGTACCATATGTCACTCCTGATAACGGTATATACCAAGCACTTTGTAAATTATTGTGTATTACCGAAATAATTGTAATGTAATTTGCTGGAAAATAAATTTACTTTGCTACTACTTCTAGGTTTACTGCATTCAAATAATTTAAAATCGTATGTAGACACCAAATAAGTGATAAGCGATATCTCTGTTCCAATGCTTTGAAAAATGTCATAAAAGACAATTTACAGAGAATTTTATGTTAAAAAAAGGTCCTATACAAATTTTTGTAATCTCTAATGCGTACGAAGAAAATTCACCTTTTTTTCGCCATAATTTAAACTTTTCGATTTGAAAAGGAGGTGAATAACGGAACGGTACAACAACCCCTAATATGAAATTCAGCAGTCAACTAGCATTAGAATATATTGGAGAAGAATAATTCCGATTATAATACTTCGTTTATTTCCGACGTGGTAGACCATACTGCAGCTGTGCACCATTGTTAGCCAATTCCCTTCAAAATATTTAAAGTGTTAAATTTAGTATGTTTATTTTCAACGGGAGAATTTATTTGGAGTGCTGAAGCTAGGGAGCAGTGATTATGAGCCTTTCGTAAATACATTGAACTACGGTGCCTGATGTTTTGTAAAACATAGTTATTTTGGTAAATAAAACTTCTTTCAAAAGTGTAATGGCAGGAATAAACGAAAACCAGTCCCGTTCAAAATTTTCTGCAGACGTTATAGACTATCTTAGTCAAGAGTAAAGATAAAAATTGAGATTGCCCGTCTGGACATGCTGATAATCAATATCTATAGCTAAAGTTGAAATTTTGTTCAACTTTTGATAACTGGATCAAAGAATATCGTTTGAATCTGGTTTCGTGTGGGGGAGAATTTCAAAAATTCTTGATATCTCCGTTATTGTGCGTCAGATCGAAAAAATGTTTAGACATACCTTACTTCAAATTAAATGTTCTAAAAATGATGTTATACGCGTGCTTTCACGATCTGGATTATTAGACGAGATATTTGCATTTTTAGCAGATTTCCCCTAAGGGAAATCAGCTATTGAGGTTGTACTCATGACGGAATTTTTGAAATTTTTCTTCAAATGTCCATCGATCCTACCTAGTAGATGACGAAAATGAGGTCCGTCCAAAACTGTTTATATATATATATATATATATATATATATATATATATATATATATATATATATATATATCTATATATATATATAATTGTAACCTCTGTCTGTACATTGATTTTTTTCGCGAAATTTCACGATAACTTTTCGTTTCACATGCCATAGACACCATAACTGCATTTTGTTTCTTTGGTGTCTGTTTGTTTGTTTGTTTGTTTATTTGTTTGTTTGTTTGTTTGTTTGTTACCTTTTCACGCATAAACGGCTGAACCGAATTTAATGAAACTTGGTATGTGTATTACAACTAGCCCAACTTAGACTTTAGGCTATAATAATATTCTCTAAGACGATCAGGAGTGGGGGTTATAAGGGAGGCCTGAAATTAAAAATAGCGATATTTCGATTCCTATTGCTTTTTCAGCAAATATGCACATAACAAAAGTTGTTTATTTTGTAATTTAAAGTAACTTTTGTTATATGCACTTTTGACGTATACGGAAGCATAAATGAGTTATACGCTATAAACTAAAGCGGGAGTCCACAATTTTATTTGGCACTAAAGACTAAACCGAATTAAACCAAACTCGGTATGTAAATTAGTACTAACGCCTTCATTATAATAAGCTATACTAACATTTCTAGGGACGGGCAGGAGTGGGGGTTATAAGGGAGGGCTGAAATTAAAAATAGCGATATTTCGTTTCCTATTGCTTTTTCAGCAAATATGCACATAACAAAAGTTGTTTATTTTGTTATTTAGAGTAACTTTTGTTATATGCACTTTTGCCGTATACGGAAGCATAAATGAGTTATACGCTGTAAACTAAAGCGGGAGTCCACAATTTTATTTGGCACTAAAGACTAAACCGAATTAAACCAAACTCTGTATGTAAATTAGTACTAACGCTTTCATTATAATTAGCCATACTAACATTTCTAGGGACGGGCAGGAGTGGGGGTCATAAGGGAGGCCTGAATTTAAAAATAGCGATATTTCGTTTCCTATTGCTTTTTCGGCAAATATGAACATAACAAAAGTAGTTTATTTTTCTATTTAAAGTAACTTTTGTTTTATTCACTTTTGTCGTATAGAAAAGTATAAACGAGATATACACTAAAATCTAAAGCGGGTGCCAACAATTTTGTTGGTCACTAACGATTGAACCGAACTTAGCAAAACTCGGTGTGTGAATTAGCATTAATTCTTCCATGATTATAAGCTATATTAAAAATTTTAGGTTCAAAGGGGAGTGGGGATTATAAGAGAGGCTGAAATGAAAAACTCGGTTTTTCTATTTTCTATTTGTTTTTCGGCAAACATGCACATAACAAAAGTGGTTTACTTTGTTATTTAGAGTAACTTATGTGTGCATTCACTTTTGTCGTAAAATGAAGTAAACACGGGATATACGCTAAACGGGAGTCAATAATTATATTAGTACTCATTTAAGGGGTTTTAATAAATGAATACTATGACAAATGATGTTATGTTTTCGTCTTATATGATAGTTCAAAGTATGATTCGGATTAGTGAGGTATAAATCTTCGTCACCCCCTCCTCATTTATTTATTTTTCCTAGAAAATAGCTTTGTTATTTATTTCCAATAGAAATATAAACTATAAGAGCATTTCCATTATTTAATTTGTATAATGTACCTTGATGTTATTGAAACAAATATGTGCTATCATAATAATTAAACGTTAATGGTAATGTCATTATGACAAAAAACAATATGCATTTAAACAATATGCGTATATGATATGATATTTTCAGGGTACCTCTATTATTTAATTCCATCCAGTAGATAAATTATTAAAATAATGTTTTGAATCAATAATTTAAGTAGAAGAATTTTGAGAAGTCTCATGCGGGAGCGGAAGATGAATGGAGCCTTACTAGATAATTGAGTTTACTAATTTCCCGTCTGGCATTACTGAAAGTAGTTTCCAGTGTGATTCACTATTACAAATATAATCTTACGTGCAAAAAACTTTGCCTAATATTATATGAGCTCGGATTGGCTTTTGAAAGGAAATATGTTCATTATAGAAGATATTTATTTGCAATAAATGCTACCCATGATTATGGTTTGAATTACGAGTATTGAAAAAAGGTGAGTCAAAAAGTGTAAAGGGATAGATTAGGAACATATTTTCATTTATTCTTCAAAACTAAAATTTCTATTATATCAATCCCCTGAAGTTACCCTTCAGGGTGGCTATTTCGGAAAACCATTACGTCTTGGATGGAAGTGTAATTGTACACATTGAAGTCTTGCTATAAAATACCATCATTAGTAAGTCAACAATGATTTCCCGGGCATCGCCGGGTACCTTAGCTAGTATATATATATATATATATATATATATATATATATATATATATATATATATATATATGTCTGTTTCCGCTCTAGCGGTCGCAATTTTTGTTTGATCGTTACCAAACTCGATATCTAGCAGTTTTATGTAAAAAGAAAGATCAAGTTCGTTAACGGCTGAAATCGGATTAGTGGGAGGGGTGGGTTAGAGAGGAGGATTTTCAAAAATTCGAAATATCTCCACTACTATACGCCGGATCAAAAAATTGTACAGAATCAATCTTATTGCAAATTTACTAAATTTACTATAAATATTGTTATATACATTTATTCTCTATCTTGAATATTAACTGAGATATTTGCATTGCAGGTCGGCTCTCGTGAAATTTCTCTATTGTAAAACATCACATGGGAAATCCTCTTAGTTTACGCAGCCCCTGCGTGACGGCCTTTTAGCAGTTTTCCCCTAAGGGAAATCAGCTATTGAGGTTGTACTCATGACGGAATTTTCGAAATTTTTCTTCAAATGTCCATCGATCCTACCTAGTAGATGACGAAAATGAGGTCCGTTCAAAACTGTATATATATATATCTATATATATATATATATATATATATATATATATATATATATATATATATATATATATATTTGTCTGTTACCGCTCTAGCGGTCGCAATTTTTGTTTGATCGTTACCAAACTCGATATTTAGTCGTTTTATGTAAAAAGAAAGATCAAGTTCGTTAACGGCTGAAATCGGACCACGGGGAGGGGGGGGGTTTAGAGGGGAGGATTTCCGAAAATTCGAAATATCTCCGTTACTATTCGTCGGATCGAAAAATTGTACAGAATCAATCATATTGCAAATTAAATTTACTATAAATATTGTTCTATATATTTATTCTGTATCTTGAATATTAACCGAGATATTTGCATTTGTATTCTGCGTGTGGTACCAGTAGGCTATGTTCAGACTTTCCGCCGAGAGCTCTGGCGGCCTTTTCCATAACTATCCGTCCCTCGCGAATAGGTTTAGAGGTTAGGTTAACTGTGTTTCGGGGCTAGAAACTACTGGATTATTACGCCCTAAATAATGTTTTAGGTTTAGAGGTTTCTTTCTATTACAGTTGTTATTAGGCAGATGTCTCTATTGTAAAACTTCACGTGGGAAATCTGCTTAGTTTACGCAGCCCCTGCGTGACGGACTTTTTTAATTTTCGGCCTTCAGTAAACCCCTGCTCCTACTCATGCCATATGAACAGACAGCTGTTATATAATGAAGCACTTCATTCGAAGCATAAATAACAAATACTGTTCCCGCTGAATCTTAATTTTTTTGAGATATTTCCAAATAAGTGGCTGACGTGGGAAATCTGCTTAGTTAACGCAGCACCTGCATGAGGGGCATTTAAAATAAAACTCCGAAAACCGTGAGTAAACGTCAATAGCTGTCCCCCCTTAGGGAAATCTGCTGAAATGTCATAAATCTATGCGTACCTGGAGAGTCCAGCAGCTTGGGCATCCTTGAGGATGGCCTCCAGCCTCCAGCGTGCCGCGTCCATCTCTGAGCAGCTGGAAGGATTTGGAGGATGCGCGAGCATTTACTCCTATCTCCCTGTAGCCTAGGCAACCACCCTCTAACTCCTAGTCTTCCTCTGGCTATCTGTCTCGTGAGAATGCTTTTAGCAGATTTCCCTTGAGGGAAATCAGCTATTGAGGTCGTACTCATGACGCGATTTTCGAAAAATTTCTTCAAATGTCCATCGATCCTACGCAGGAGATGACGAAAATGAGGTCCGTTCCAAACTATATATATATATATATATATATATATATATATATATATATATATATATATATATATATATATTTGTCGGTTAACACTCTAGTGGTCGCAATTTTTGTTTAATCGTCACCATACTCGGCATTTAATCGTCTGATGTAAAAAGGAAGATCAAGTTCGTTAACGCCTGAAATCGGACCAGTGGGAGGGGGGGGGGTGTTTAGAGGGGGGATTTTCTAAAATTCGAAATATCTCCGTTACTATACTTCGGATAGAAAAAATTGCATGGAACCAATCTTATTTCAAATTACATTTACTATAAATATTGCAATAATAAATATTATTGTATACATTTATTCTCTATCTTGAATATTAACCGAGATATTTGCATTTTTATTAAGTGTAACGGACGAGCTATGGTTCCCGCCAAAAGCTATTTCGGCCGTTTCCGTAACTGATCGGCACTCGTATGGAGATTTCTCTATTGTATAACTTTACGTGGGAAATCTGCTTAGTTTACGCAGCCCCTGCGTGATGGACTTTTGAGATTGTATTCGTGATGCGAGCTACAAACAATGAGTTCAAATGTCCATTTATTCTATCACGGCGGGAACGAAAATGAGGTCAGTTCAAAAGTAAATTGATATATATGTCTGATGTTCAGCACCCGCTTGACCGACTTTTCAGTCTAAAAGCCTGAGCTTCAGACTTCAAAGAATTACTGTAAATGAGACCACAAAACAAAAAAAACTTGGATTTTAATTTTAAAATTGTGTGTGTGTGTGTGTGTGTGTTTGTGTGTGTGTGTGTGTGTGTGTGTGTGTGTGTGTGTGCGTGCGTGTGTCCATGCGTACTAACCTAAAAATATACTAATTGTGCGAGACCATCATTTATTCTTCATACCATTCGGAGATATGGTCTCAGAAGGAAAATGGAAATCTATTATCACATCGAAAAGTGAATATATTCACCCTCATTGGACATGGCATGTCCTGTTATTCTTTACAATTAGTAACTTAAATATATTCTTATACTAAAAAAACTATGTACTTTTTATATTATGTTAATATATGCATTATTTAATAACTCATGGCGTAGCCGTGTTTCAAGTCATGTTTTCATGGGGCGCTAACTTAGGAAGAAATACAGAGTAGAATGTGCTATTTATTAACGCCGTCTTTGTGTTGCTAAGACTTACTGGGAAGCCGTAGCACCTCTTTCTAGCCAGGGAATGACTACGAAGTTTACTTAATGAAATCGCCACTAAATAAATTCCTATTACCCAGGAGAGAGTCGAACTTACGACTCCAGGTTTACCAAGTGAGATTTAAGGCTAACCTGAGCCCTAGGAAATTATGGATGGAGCCCTAGGAATGAGATATGTTGTCTGTGCGTCACTCCAGCACATGTAAATGGCGAACTGTCCCAACAAATATCTTTTTCCAAGTTAATATGTCTAGTACGAGGAGGAAATTCCTATCAGAGTAATCTATTCTCAGACAAACAAGAATAATCCGAAATTGAATCCTGCAGCTGATTAAATTTTGGCTTATTGCTTCAGTTAATGGCATATTAATCCGTTATCAACGGTTGATCGATTGCGAGTGATAAGAATATTGTCTGGCCTTAGATAGAGCGTTATCTCGGTTGGGAAATTCGTTGATAAGGTGGTCGGGGCTCAATTCACAGGTGTCTCATCTGGCTGTAGAGAATTAGATTTGGTAGATCCAAATGGAGACCAGGCGGTGGCAGTCCTACTCGTTGTCAGCTGGGCTCTATAATTACATCACCACCTCAAAGAAAGCTATAGAAATGGCAAAAGCCTTATTAAATACCAATTTCCACTCATTTTTCATGACGTAAAGTTAATACAATTGAACAAACACTATATGTGCTAAACATATATAGTGAAATATGACAAACAAGTAGTAAATATCTTGAAAATGTTATTATTTTTCTAAAGGTCCTTTACAATGGTCTATTTAACAGATTAAAGGCCAATTATTTTCCTAGAGCTAAGAATATTTTCCAATAGCGCATTTTCTTAGGTTCTAGAATCCTAGAAGTCCTGTCGGAAACTACTCTTTTCATATCACTATACTTACTAAATCTCATATTATTATTATTATTTATTAACGTCATAAGAACCTTCGAAAATTGATTGAAATACCTTCCTCATATAAACTTGCCTTCATAATTGTAATGAAATCAGTTTCTCTAAATATAAGCCCAATAGATTCACCCACCTGTTTTTCTGTGCGACTTCTAATTTAATTTCATTTGGAAATCTATAGTTTAATTTAATTTGAGTCAAACTGTTCAAATATGAACATTTCTATCCTCTTGTATAAAGAGTCCATCCTTGTTTCACTCCTGTAAAGGAGTATTCAGACTTCTTCAGGACCTCTCCAAACAAATACTTTTTTTTTCTTTAAGTATTCATTCTCATATGCCCATTAGCTTGTTAGTCAAAATAACCTTTTTGTTTTGGAAAGGATATTTAGCAAGTGTAACTGTTCTCTCAACTTCATGTCTAGTATCCTTGTCTTCGGTGTTAATGCTTCCTAAATAAAAAAAAAGCTATATTTTTGCGTGGAATTTGGATTTTTATTTATAAAATGACAGTATTCTATTAATTTATAATTCGGATCTTGCCAGTACTTGAATTATACTGCCTTATTATTATTAGTTATTAACGTCCACTTTTTGAAACTCAGGCTAATTGGGACGGGCTATCTAGAGGCTACCGCCCTTTTCTAGCCAGGGTAGGACGTAGGATGTTATTTAATGAATTTCGTCACTAAATAATTTCCTTTGCCCAGGCAAGAATCGAACTCGCACTCTAGGTTTGCCATGTGAGATAAATGTCAACGCTTTAACTCACATGGCTAACCTGAGCCCCTTTAACCTGAATTATACTTCAGAGCCTATTTTAGAAAATTTCCCTCAAGGGACATCGACTTTTGAAGTTGTGCTCACGATATGATTTTCGAAAAATGTCTTCAAATGTCCATCGATTCTGCCTAGTAGGTGACGAAAATGAGGTCCGTACAATACTCTGCTTGATAAGAAACCACATTGTTTAAAGCGTAAATAACAAATTTTACGAGATATATGCAAATATGTTCAAATTTCATATTTAAGACTGAAGTACTGTCTACGTAAGCACCAATTTGTTTGATCAAATTTGACTGAGAAGGAGAGAGGGAGGTTAGAGAGGGAAAAAAAATGCAATTTTATCCAACTGTTAGAGTTTCATAAAACTGTACAGAACTATATTTGTTTATCATAAATAAGTCTTTAACTTATGTTCAATGACATTCTTTGGCCAAATGCATTGGAACGGAGAGGTCATTTATAACCGTGAAAATAAATCATGTCAAATGAGGTGCATTAAAAAAGTCCATCACGCAGGGGCTGCGTAAACTAAGCAGATTTCCCACGTGACGTTTTACAATCTTAAAAATCTGCCAACTAATAACGGCAGTATGGCGGAAAAGGCGGAAAGTCCCGAACAAAGCTGACACCTTCCCACCACACACAATACAAATGCATATATCTCGGTTAATATTCAAGATACAGACTAAATGTATAGAACAATAAATATACTAGATTCTTTACAATATTTTGATCCGACGCATAATAACTTAGATATTACGAATTTTCAAAAATCCCCCTTGTAAACCCCCCTCCCACTGATCCGATTTCAGCCATATTCGATCTAGATAGTGCTTCGCCTGCAACAAAAGACAAATAGTTTTTTAATTATTACAATCCATTGTTATAGCCTTTATTATGAAAATTTAAATAAAACAATAATTCCACGTGCACTCTCAACATTAAGAATTCATGCATTCTTCAGATATATAAAAATCATGGGGCTCAGGTTGACCTTAGTCTCACATGGTAAACCTAGAGTGGCAGGTTCGATTTCCACCTGGGCAAAGGACTTTATATTAGTGGCGGAATTCATTATATAAAATCCATAGTACCACCCTGGAAAATGTGGTAACCCGTAGATAACTCGTTCCAATTAGCATTAGTTGCGAAAAGTGGACGTTAGTAAATAATAATTTAATAAACACCATTCTGTTGGTTATCTCAAATGTTAGTTATTGACCTCCATCTAATGCTAATATAAGAGATTGTTTTTTTATGTATTAAACTCGCTGGACCATACGTAGGCAATGAAAACACATGTTACAAGGTTAGAGTGAGATAGAAAACCAACTAACCGTTTTCGAAAATTTTTAACGTAACAATTCACACTGAAAAATAAAAGGGTTACCTACGGTAAACAATATCCTTAACTAACAACCCTTGGAAAGGTTATATTTGAGAAAACTTGTGCGATTATTTAAGTCAGTTTATTTGTAAGTTTCACGGAAATCGCTGGGACATGCGGCCATAACTTGTGCTCCATAGTAGATTTTCCCCTGGACAAATAATGGCAGACACATTCGAAATACGGGTAAGACACATTACAATATGCATTTAGATTCGAACGGTTGACATTTTGGGCATTTTAGCAGAGTTTCCTTGAGGGAAATCAGCTTTTAAGGTTGTAATCATGACGCGATTTTTGAAATTTTTCTTCAAATGTCCATCGATCTTACCTAGGAGATGACGAAAATGACACTTTTATATATATATATATATATATATATATATATATATATATATATATATATGTTACCGCTCTATCGAGCGCAATTATCGTTTGATCGTTACGTAACTCGACATTTAGTCGTTTTATATAAAATATATAATACGGATATCTCCGTTACTATGCATTGGATCGAAAAAAGGTATAGAATCAATCTTATTTCAAATAAATTAAATGTACAATAAATATTTTTATACGTTTATTCTCTCTCTTGAATATTAATTATTAGCATTTGTCAGTTTTTACCCTTCAGCTAACCCCCACTTCTACTAATGTTATATAAACAATATTGTTATATAATAAACTACATTATTCGAAGCTTTAATACCAAATACTATTTTCAAGAGACATTTATTATACGAGATACATGCAAAAATGTTCTGGTGATACCCTCCCCCTCATCATAAGTTTTTGTACTACTAAAATTTCAGCTATGTTGGCTGCCCTGTTTGTTTACAATACAGACTCTTTCCGTTGTAGATATTAACTTGTAAATTGACTGAAAGATTTCTTCTTACCGTTTGTATTTATTTCATTAACATTCACGGTGGTGTTGCCAGTATGTAGATTTATCTATTGTAAACCTTCCCGTAGGAAATCTGCTTAGTTTACGCTACCCCTGCTTGACGGACTTTCGGATTGTTTAGGAGGAGCCTTCTGATGTATCCATTTTGGCTGCCTTGGAATTACGACGATCTCGAAGGACGTTGGACATGTTCGACGACAGAAGGAGCGAGAGGAGAGCAATGCCCGTCATCGAAGAATCGCACGAGTTGATGGACTTCTTGGTTTTCGCTATCATCGTCCTTCTTTGGGTAATTTAATAATAGGGATTCCACTCAATTTCAGATTTTTAAGCACATTTTAATACCTGACTAGAAAAGGGTGGTAACCTGTAGATAGCCCGTCCCAATTAGCCGTAGTTGCTTAAAGTGGACGTTAATAAATAAATAATACTTTAAACTTCAATTTTGGTAAAAATGCATTCAAGAAGCATATGATTTATTCGTGTTTTGACAGTTTGTTTATTATAGGAGATCTATTGGCTCAGGTTTACTACATATGCGAGTTAAGGCGTTGGTCTTAATCTCATATGGTAAACCTAGAGTGGCTAGTTCGATTCCCGCCCTGGGCAAATATAATTTATTTAGAGACGAACTCTTTAAATGAAATCCTTATGTATATATATATATATATATCATTCCATCGTCCATTTTGGGCTAATTCTAATTTAAAAGTTCGACTCGCAACCGCTGCGTAAACGAAGCAGATTTGCCACGGGAAGGTTTACAACAGATAAATCTACAACATACTGGTAACGCCATCGTGAATGTTCAGGGAATAAATACAATAAGAAATGAATCAGTCAATTTACAAGTTAATAATATCTACAACGTCTGAATTGTAAATAAACAGGGCAGACAACTTAGCAGTGCTGTATAGGTAGAATTATTCTAGACCAAAAAGATGAACAATTAATGAAATACATCTGAATATAACATATTAATTTTATTGACAACTATTTACTATAGCTAGTGGAGTAATTAGAAATGAATCAGAATAATTTATTTCTTAATCACTCAGATTTCAGTAATCCAAGAACAAAAGGGGGGGGGGCTAACAGAACGTACTAGTTTCTATCTCATATTATAAAGGTTTGTTGAAAACAATATTTGGTATTTAACCTTTTAATGAAGTGGTTCATGATATAACAGCTTATTATTAATATGGCACTAGTAGGAGTGGGGGTTACTGAAAGCGGAAAACTATGAAATATAAATATCTCGGTTAATACTCCTTATACGGGAAATATGTATAGAACAATATTTACAGAACATTTAATTTGTAATACGATCGTTTCTACACAATTTTTCGATCCAACTTAAAGTAACGGAGATATTTCTAATTTTCAAAATTCTCACCCTCCCCTTCAAAATTGCGACCGCTAGAGCGGTAAAAGACAAATATAAAGATAGACAGATTTTATATATATATATATATATATATATATATATATATATATATATATATATATGCTAGCTCAGATACCCGGCTTCGCCCGGGAATTCATTTGAGGCTGAATGGTGATGGTACTTTTTAGCCGGCTTTACATTGCACAATATTTTGACATTTACCCGTCCCAGTGTTTAGGATTGATACCCGTCGTTGCTTTGGATTTGCTAATAATAGAATATTTGTTCGATAAGACTTCACTGTCTTCGATATTTTTATATTTCCCGTTTCTTATACTTGTAAATAAGGTGAATTTTTATTTCAGGCCTTCCTTATAACCCCCCTCTCGTTCGAACCCAAAAATCTTAATATAACTTATAATCATGGAAGAATTAATGCTAATTGACATACCGAGCTTTGTTAAGTTCGTTAGTGCCCAATAAAATTGTTGGCTCCCGCTAAAGTTTTAATGTAAAACTCATTTATACTTAGGTATACGACAATAGTGTATATAACAAAAGTTATTTCAAATAACAAAATAAACAACTTTTGTTATGTTTATATTTGCGGAAATACCAATAGGAAACGAAATATCACTATTTTTAATTTCAGGCCTCCCTTATAACCCCCACTCCTGCCCGTCCCTAGAAATTTTGGTATGGCTTATTACAATGAAGGCGTTAGTGCAAATGCACATACCGAGTTTTATTTAGTTCGGTTGAGTCTTTTTTGGCAAATAATATTGTTGACTCCCGCTATAATTTGTAGCGTATAACGCATTTAAACTTCGGTATACGACAAAAGTGTATATACCAAAAGTTACTCTAAATAACAAAATAAACAACTTTTGTTATGTGCATATTTGCCGAAAAACCAATAGAAAACGAAATATCGCTATTTTTAATTTCAGGCTTCCCTTAGAACCCCCACTCCTGTTCGCCTCAGAGAAAATTAATATAGCCTAAAGTCTAAGTTGGGTTAGTAGTAATATACATACCAAGTTTCATAAAATTCGGTTCAGCCGTTTATGCGTGAAAAGGTAACAAACAAACAAACAAACAAACATACACGAAAGAAACAAAATGCAGATATGGTGTCTATGACATGTGAAACGAAAAGTTATCGTGAAATTTCGCGAAAAAAATCAATGTACAGACAGAGGTTACAATTTTATATATATACTAGCTCAGATACCCGGCTTCGCTCGGGAATTCATTTGAGGCTGAATGGTGATGGTATTTTTTTGGCAAGGCTTTAGTTTGCACAATATTTTGACCTTTACCCGTCCCACTATTTAGGATTAACGGCCGTTGTTGGCATTTGTTAATAATAAAATTAATTTTTTATGTAAGTCTTCACAGTCCTCCAAATTGTCATATTTCCCGTCTCCTGTGCATTATGCATAGATCTCAGTTATTAAGCACAAAATATTGTGGTGAAACGAAATATCACCATTATTAATTTCAGGCATCCCTTACAACCCCCACTCCTGCCTGTCCCTAGAAATGTTGGTATGGCTTATTATAATGAAAGCGTTAGTGCTAATACACATACCGAGTTTTATTTATTTCGGCTGGGTCTTTTGTCCCAAATAAAATTGTTTACTACCGCTATAGGTTTTAGCATTTATCTCGTTTATAATTCGGTATTCGAAAAAAAGTGTATATAACAAAATTTACTCTAAATAACAAAATACACTTCCGCTATAGGTTTTAGCGTATATCTCGTTTATAATTCGGTATACGAAAAAAGTGTGTAAAACAACTGAGGAAAGAAAGAGGGAGTGAGAAAAGTTCTAGATTACAGGAAGGTCTCCCCACCCGTCCCTGACGCTCCAGGTTAACCAACAGAACATGACTAACGGCTATCTCTCAATTCCGCTAACATTACCTTATATTCAGATTCTATTTTCAATTCTAATTATGTATGTTTAAATACTTTCGTTTTTTGTGAATTAATTGATGTTTTAAACACATTAAAGGATGAAATTACTTACTTCCGATTAATTAATGTTCCAGTGAAAGACAGAGGAAGGGGGGGGGTAATATACTTTGCTCCTCATGAAACAGCTACTTGTTTTTAAAATGCTTCATACAATTGAAATGTCCTTGTTTATCGTCATGTTCATATTATATCGTATACTTCGGTATACGACGAAAGTGTATATAGCAAAAGTTACTCTAAATAACAAAATAAATAACTTTTGTTATGTGCATATTTGCCGAAAAACCAATAGGAAACGAAATATCGCTATTTTTAATTTCAGGCCTCCCTTATAACCCCCACTCCTGTTCGTCTTAGAGAATATTAATATAGCCTAAAGTCTAAGTTGGGCTAGTAGTAATATACATACCAAGTTTCATAAAATTCGGTTCAGCCGTTTATGCGTGAAAAGGTAACAAACAAACAAATAAACAAACAAACAAATAAACAAACAAACAAACAAACAGACACCAAAGAAACAAAATGCAGTTATGGTGTCTATGACATGTGAAACGAAAAGTTATCGTGAAATTTCGCAAAAAAAATCAATGTACAGACAGAGGTTACAATTTTATATATATATAGATATATATATATATATATATATATATATATATATATATATATATATATATACATACATACACACACAGTTTTGAACGGATCTCATTTTCGTCATCTCCTAGGTAGGATCGATGTACATTAGAAGACAAATTTCGAAAATCACGTCATGAGTACGACCTCAATAGCTGATTTTCCTTAAGGGAAATCTGCTAAAATTCCATTCTGTCGAATATTTTGTCATTCAAATAAATTCTAGAAGTGTTATTTTAAATAATAAAGTGCCTATTTAAAAAAGTCCATCACGCAGGGCTGCGTAAACTAAGCAGATTTCCTATGTGAAGTTTAGCAATAGAGAAATCTGCATACTGGTAATACAACACCACCATAAGTAAATACAAACGGTAATGAGAAATCTTTCAGTTAATTTTAATAAACTCCCTACTGAAACGGCTTCTGAATTATAAGAATAATTTATATTTTAATAACTCAAATTTTAGTAGTCCAAGAACTAAAGAAGGGGGGGGGGCGGATGAACAGAACGTATTTGCATAAATCTCACAAAGTAAAGAAGGTTAGGTAAGGTTAGAAACGGCAGGTTAGGCTAGAAGCTTCCGCCAGAGCCGAAAACGGCCGAACTAACCCGAACAACACCCGACCACAGACTTCATAAAATTCCAAATATCTCGGTTAATATTCAAGATAGAGAATAAATGTATATAACAATATTTATAGTAAATTTAATTTCCAATAAGATTGGTTCTATATAATTTTTCGATCCCATGCATGATAACGGAGATATTTCAAATTTTCGAAAATCCGCCCCTCTAAACCTCCCTCCCTCTGGTACGATTTCAGCCATTAACGAACTTGATCTGTCTTTTTACATAAAACGGTTAAATATCGAGTTTCGTAACGATCAAACAAAAATTGCGACCGCTAGAGCGTTAACAGACTATATATAGATAGCTAGATTGATATATATATATATATATATATATATATATATATAATTTTGAACGGACCTCATTTTTGTCATCTCCTGGGTAGGATCGATGGATATTTGAAGGAATTTTTCGAAACTCGCGTCATGAGTACGACCTCAATAGCTGATTTCCCTTAAGGGAAATCTACTAAAATAATATGACTATATAATAATTGTTTAACCTATGAGTGGCTAATTCATTATGAATGTATTTAATTTATTATTATTTTTTTTTTTTATACATTCTTTCCAGACCTCTGGTTTGATTATGATCATCTTCGGGGTTTATGTCTTAATCAGTGAGTATGGACTCTCAGTGTTGATGACTCTTAATCTATATCCTTACACGATGATTCTACAATGTTCGGCTGCATTTACAATACTGCTTGGTGCAAGTGTGACGACAAGCCTCCTCACACTCGATCATGGTGTCCCAAAGAGAGCAATAATAGTAAGTAAACAAGAAATATCCTTAATATAAACGCTAACATAAATTAATTTATGAGTAAACACCAGAGGTTTTTATTTGAACAATGATTGAACATGTAAAACACAAGTCATACATGCATGAATTATGCACCTTTGGGAATTATAATCGTTTCTTTCGTTCGCAGCCAACTCACGTTAATTTATTTATTGAAAACTATCTCTCCCTACAATTTTATTTTGGGCTTATGGCAAACCGGCTTTGCACAGGAAATTTTAAAACATTGAATAACAAGTGTTAATACTTAATTAATTCAATGTTCAAATGTACTCGTCATCTCTCAGGTAACTTTTGTACCTTCATAGAATTTATTTTATTTATTATTTATTTATAGAATTTGATAGCTAGGGCGACATTGGCTATAAAGCAGATTTCGAACACGCTGCTAAATCACGAAGACGCATCCTATCTCTCATAAAAAGGACCGGGTGTAAACAATACTTTAATTTGGTCATGAGGTGATACAATATCATTAAATGAAAATCGAATCAGTACAGGTTATAATGAGTCAAAGGATGGCAGAAAAGTACCAATATCTCGGTTGATATTCGAGTTAGAGAAACAGTGTAAAGAACTATTCAAATAATAAATATTCAAAAATACAGAACGTAAAGATATAATTCATATTTTCTTTTACATAAAGTATGTATATATATATATATATATAATTGTAACCTCTGTCTGTGCATTGATTTTTTTCGCGAAATTTCACGATAACTTTTTGTTTCACATCTCATACACACCATAACTGCATTTTGTTACTTTCGTGTCTGTTTGATTGTTTGTTTATTTCTTTGTTTGTTACCTTTTCACGCATAAACCGCTGAACCGAATTTTATGATTCTTGGTATGTACATTACTACTAGCCCAACTTAGACTTTAGGCTATATTAATATTCTCTGAGACGAACAGGAGTAGGGGTTATAATGGAGGCCTGAAATTAAAAATAGCGATATTTCCTTTCCTATTAGTTTTTCACCAAAAATGCAAATAACAAAAGTTACTTATTTTATTATTTAGAGTAACTTTTCTTATATACACTTTCGTCGTATACTGAAGTATAAATGAGTTATACGCTAAAAATTATAGCGGGAGTTAACAACTTAAATTATACCAAGTTAAACTCGGTACGCATATTAGCACTAACGCCTTCATTATAACAAGCCAGGCCAACATTTCTAGGGACGGGCTGGAGTGGGGTTGTAAGGGCGGCCTGAAATTAAAAATACCAATTTTTCGTTTGATATTGGTTTTTCGGAAAATGTGTATATAACAAAAGTTGTTTATTGTGTTATTTAGAGTAACTTTTGTTATATTCACTTTTGTTTAATAACAAAGTATAAACGAGATATACACCAAAAAAACTAAAGCGGGAGCCAACTTTTTTTATTGGGCACTAACGGTTGAACCGAATTTAGCAAAACTCGGCATGTGAATTAGCATTAATTTTTCCAAGATTATAAGCTATATTAAAATTGTTAGGTTCAAACAGGAGTGGGGGTAATAATAGAGGCCTGAAATTAAAAATAGCGATATTTTGTTTCGCATTGATTTTTCTGTAAATATGCACATAACAAAAGTTGTTTAGTTTGTTATTTAGAGTAACTTTTGTTATTTACACTTTTGACGTATACATAAGTATAAAGGTGTTGTACGCTAAATACTATAACGGGAGTCAACAATTTTATTTGGCACAAAAGACTCAACCGAGTTAAACAAAACTCGGTATGTGAATTAGCGGTAACTCCTACATCATAATAGGCTGTACCAACATTTCTAGGGGCGAGCAGGAGTGGGGGGTTGTATGGAAGGCCTGAAATTAAAAATAGCTATATTTCGTTTCCTATTGGTTTTTCTGGAGATACGCTAATGACAAAAATTGTTTATTCTGTTATTTAGAGTAACTTTTGATATATTCTCTTTTGCCGTATAGCAAAGTATAAACGAGATATACACCAAAAACTAAAGCGGGAGCCAAATATTTTATTGGGCACTAACGGTTGAACCGAACTTAACAAAACTCGGTAAGTGAATTAGCATTAATTCTTCCATGATTATAAGCTATATTAAATTTTTTAGGTTCAAACGGGTGTGGGGGTTATGAGGGAGGCCTGAAATAAAAATTGGCGTTTTTTTATTTTCTATTTGTTTTTCGGTTATGATGTATCTGAAACAGCTGTAACCATTACGCTTTGGACCGCATCAAGGGAGAGGAACTTTAGTTCACACATGGTTTGGAAGACAGAATACATTCTACGACCATGAATTATACTGTTAATTACGTTATAAAAAAACCTACATGCCCAGGATACGGGAAATATAATAATATTAGAAGAGTAAAGTCTTAAATAACAAATAGTTTTATTATTAACAAATCCACAGCAACGACGGGTATAAACACTGTGACGGGGAAATGTCGAAATATTGTGGAAAGTAAAGCCTTGCCAAAAAAATACCATCTTTATTTAGCCTAAAATGAATTCCCGGGCGAAGCCTTAGCTAGTTCAAGTATAAAATCAGCTTAATGCTGAGGTTTTTTTGAGTCCATTGTGATTATTTCACGTGCAAAATTCTCAGTAATTGCAGTTTTAATCCTGGCCAGACTGTCCCCAAGTCTCTTCCATTTTTGCCTTTCTTCATCAACTCTCTGCCATGTTGCACCCACCCCACATGTAGTCATCATCTCCAAGTCCCATGGAGTAGATTATATTCCTCTCTTTCTCTAGTAGCTCCGATGCTACCAGTTGATAAGATTTTTAAACCATTTACCTTTTACCCCTAACCCATTTACCAACTCCCATTATAATTTCAAAAAGATTGATTTTTTGATCTTAGTTATTATAGTGGATATATTTTGAAGTATTACTTTGGCCAAACCCTCCACTCCTTCTTCCCTGATGAGAGTTTTAAAGACCAAACGTAATGGTCCACCAGCAATCTCAATAAGATTTCGAGCGAGATGTCTTACAGTTTCATTTGGCAGCTGCCATATGAGTTTTCTAATCAATTTGTTTATTGGGGAGCTTCCTTTCAATCAACTCTCAGAAATTCGAAATCCAAAATCTAAATCACGGATTTTAGCAGATTCCCCTTAAAGGAAATAAGCTATTGAGGTTGTACTCAGGACACGATTTTCAAAAAATTTCTTGAAACGTCCATTGATCCTACCTACCATATGACGAAAATGAGGTTCACAATTATATGCATATATATATATATATATATATAATTCTACTGTACGTGTGGTGTATGTCACTGAACTCCTTAACGGCTGGACCGATTTGAATGAATTTTTTGTATACCTTTGGGTGACGCCCTGGATGGTTTTGATTCACAAATCATCCCGGCAGATGGAGCAGGAGTGGGGGTTGTAAGAGAAACTTAAAATTAATAATAGCGATATTTCGTTTCCTATTGGTTTTTCGGAAAATATGCAGAGGATAAAAGTTGTTTATTTTGTTATATAGAGTAACTTTTGTTATATTCACTTTTGCCGTATAACAAAGTATAAACGAGATATACACTAAAAAATTAAAGTGGGAGCCAACAATTTTATTGGGCACTAAAGATTGAACCGAACTTAACAAAACTCAATATGTAAATTAGCATTAATTCTTCAATGATTATAAGCTATATTAAATTTTTTAGGTTCGTACGGGAGTTGGGGTTATAAGGGAGGCCTGAATAAAAAATTCTCGATATTTCATTTTCGATTTGTTTTTAGGCAAACGTGCACATAACAAAAGTTTGTTTTTGGGTTATTAAAACTAGCTTTTGTTTTAATCATTCTTTCGTATAAGAATGTGTGAAGCAAGTAATTTGCATAGAAATATTGATACCTCAACAATTCTTTCCAATATGAACATTATTGAATATAATGAATTGTTTTTAGAAAAATTGGTTATTTCAAAATCGTTTATTAGAGCACGTTCAGAATAATGAAATTATTATATTATTTGTTTTTCATTTCATGCTTTGTTTAATATCCTAATCATTTGAAATATCATACAGGACAACGTCTGTCGGGTCCGCTAGTATATATATATATATATATATATATATATATATATATATATATATATATATATATATATATCGCTATTTTTAATTTCAGGCCTCCCTTATAACCCCTACTCCTGTTCGTCTTAGAGAATATTAATATAGCCTAAAGTCTAAGTTGGGCTAGTAGTAATATACATACCAAGTTTCATAAAATTCGGTTCAGCCGTTTATGCGTGAAAAGGTAACAAACAAACAAAAAAATAAACAAACAAACAAACAGACACGAAAGAAACAAAATGTAGTTATGGTGTCTATGACATGTGAAACGAAAAGTTATCGTGAAATTTCGCGAAAAAAATCAATGTACAGACAGAGGTTACAATTTTATATATATATATTTGTCTATTACCAAACTAGCAGTCACAATATTTGGGTGATCATTACCAAACTCAATATACAATCGTTTTATGTAAAAAGAAAGATCAAGTTCGTTAACGATTGAAATCGGACTAGTGGGAGGAGGGTTTCGCGGGCGAGAATTTTGAAAATTCGAAATATCTCCGGGATTATACATCGGATCGATCTATTGTATAGAACGAATGTTATTGTAAATTTAATTGCCTATAAATGTTGTACGTTTTTTTCACTGTCTTGATTATTTATCGAGATATTTCCATTTTTTTAGTTTTCGGCCATTAGTCTACTCCTCCTCATGTAATATTAACAGTAAGCTGTTATATTATGTACAAACATTGTTTGAATACTAAATAACATATATTGTTCTAATTGTACTTTTACGCAAATACTTGACTCACGTGGGAAATCTGTTTAGGTATCGCATGTTTGACGGACTTTTTTATGTACATTTTATATTCACAAATTTTATGAATAAATACAAATAACTGAGCACCTACATGACTTTAATGTATGATCATTTTAAACTCTAATTCATTGTTTATGATTCATATAATCTCCTATTGCTAGTTTTGATGGAGAATATTGGTTTTTACAAAATGTTTTAAAAAAACTAAGCTTCATATTTTATAACTGTTTTTAGGCTCTCGTTTTCGTTATTTTATCAATGTTACTATTAATAACAGAAATAATAGTCGGAACAATGTCAATAGCAGAGATAAAGCAAGAGGATATGGACCATATCGAAATGATGAACAACACGCCAGATTTTGTGAAAGAGGAAGCCAGAAGAAAGGTATTATTTTAAATAGGTATAGGATGAGTCAGTGCCATGAGGGGAATCTGGTGTTGACGCTACGTGACTTTCTCATACCCTTGGGGCTCTAGGTTAGCCATGCCAGTTAAGGCGTTGGTCTTAATAAACTTGTTAAACCTTGAGCCATTGGTTCGATTCCCATGTGGACAAGAGGGATTTATTTAGCGACGAAATCACGAACTAAAATCCTCCATCCTGGTTAGAAAGAGGTGGTAACCTGTAAATTTCTCGCTCCTAATAGCCTTAGTGCCTCAAAGTGGACGTAAATAATTGACATTTACCATCCTTTACCCTTAATAAGTAAATAAACCAACAATATGTTAACATTTTTTTTCAGTACTTCATTTCCATTAAATGTGACACAGGATATTACCATTCCTTTGCATAGGATCAAAACATGTCATAGGGCATGATCTATAAATGCTATATAGTTAACAAGAAATGTCCTATACAAATTTTTGGTATCTCCAATGTCTGCATAAAATGTGCAAAGCATTTTCACATATTTTTGCATGTGACATCGCATCTACAACAAAGAAAAAGAAAAACAAAACCAAATTTTGGATTCAATGCTGAATAATTAATTAATTTAACTGTATTTCAGCTTCAAATAATACGGGAAGTCATACATTTCTTCAGCAAACTGTTTTAATGGTTTATTATGTTTATAAAATAATAGTTTTTCTTCAACAGACCAATTTTTTTTGTCGGCTTTTTAGTTGGGTTTTAAAGTTTTCTCTTTGGTCTGTTAGTAGTCTGCAGTCATAGAGCAAGTGTCTGTATGTCTGTTCAGTAGTAAAGTCGCAGTAACTGAGAGAATAAGCAGTAAGAGTTTGATTGATCTGTTAGACCAAAACGATATTTTATATATATATATATATATATATATATATATATATATATATATATATATATATAAATGCTCTAAATGGCACAGTTTTCATTTATTGTTACCAAGCGTCATTTAAACGTTCATGTAATATCACAAATCAAGTTCGTTAATGGCTGAAATCGCACCAGGAGATGGGAGGGGGTGGGGGTCAACAAATCAAAATACTTCCGTTATTCTAAGTCACATCAACAAATGTTACATAACGAATATCTTTGATAATTTAATTTTCTATAATTGTGTCCTATACACTTTTTGATTTAATTATCACTTTTCAGGGATTAAATTGCAGGCGATGGCATGATGAAGGTTGCCCACCAATTTACAAAGAACATGCGATTAATTATGCAAACTATTTAATAGGATCAGCAAGTGTTGCTTTAGGAATAGATGTAAGTAACGTCATTTTACAGTATACAGACGTTACTGTCTGTAATCTAATTATATTTGAAATTACAAGGCAAAGGCCATTTCGCCAAATTTTCATTTCAATACGGATTAGATGAGCATTTGTGGGTAGGGATTTAAGGTAGGTTGTAAAAACACTAAATGGTTCCACAATGAGAAGATCTCTTGAGCCACCACATGAATAAGACTTGAAGAAACAAAAAAGGGTTTCACTATGGAATGATCTGTCGTGATACTACATACCTAAGGTCTGAAGATGAAGTAGACATGAAGAAACACTAAGAGGGTTTCACTCTAGGGAGATCTCTTTCGACACCACATGACTAAGGTTAGGAAATGAAGTAGACATGAAGAAACAAAAAAGGGTTTCACTATGGAAAGATCTGTTATGATGCCCCATACCGAAGGTCCGAAGATGAAGTAGACGTGAAGAAACACTAGAGGGTTTCACTGTGAGAAGATCTCTTGTGACACCACATGACCAAAGTCAGAAGATGAAGAAGACATGAAGAAACACTAGGGGGTTTCAATGTGAGAAGATCTCTCGTGACACTACATAACAAAGTTCCGATGATGAAGTAGACATGAAGAAACACTAGAGGGTTTCACTGAGAGAATATCTCTTGTGACACCACTTGACTAAGGATAGAAGATGAAGTAGACTTGAAGAAACAAAAAAGGATTTCACCATGGAAAGATTAGTTGTGATAGCACAAACCTAAGGTCAGAAGATAAAGTAGGCTTGAAGAAAGAATCAAGGTGTTCACTATGAGAAGACCTCTTGTGACTCCAAATGACTAAGGTCAGAAGATGATGTAGGCTTGAAGAAAGAATCAAGGTGTTCACTATGAGAAGACCTCTTGTGACTCCAAATGACTAAGGTCAGAAGATGATGTAGGCTTGAAGAAAGAATCAAGGTGTTCACTATGAGAAGACCTCTTGTGACTCCAAATGACTAAGGTCAGAAGATGATGTAGGCTTGAAGAAAGAATCAAGGTGTTCACTATGAAAAGAAGGCTCGAGTGACTAAGCAAGGCAATTAAAAAATTATGTCTAGTTGACGTACTTTGTTATGGTTGCCCTTGGAATCTCAAAAAGAAAATCAGGTGTGTCCCCTCTTTGGGCTGATAAATGCGCTGAAAGGGACATTGGTTGCAATGAAAGACCAGTGCAGACGGAGGTTGAGATATAACACTAAATAAATGGATTGGTATACCAGTAGCACAGACCACGTTGCCAGGATAGTGCGGAAAGAATAGACCCAAACTTGAGGCTGCCCAACATATTCCTGGGCAGACTTGGTGGGCCGATAAAGAAATCCAGGCAAATCCAGAGGTGGCTGGGCAAACTGATCTTTCAGAAGATTGTGATCCGAAAGAGTATGTTAGCTGGACCACCTTGGATTGCCTGTAATGAAGTAGAAGAGGTGCAGGTCGTACAAGAGCTGTATGGTTTAAGTGTTAGTTGCATCCGTCATTGTCGAAGTCATTCTCACTCATTTCAAACTTAAAACTATATATAGGGGTTTTGAGGGTTTACAAGTCTGCCACGCAGGGGCTGCGTAAACTAAGCAGATTTCCCTTGTGAAGTTTAGTAATAGATAAATCTACTACATACTGATAACACAATACCACCGTGAATAAATACAAACGATAATAAGAAAACTCCCGACGGTAAGCATCTGAAATGTAAACAAACAGGTCTGCCAACTTCTTACCGGAAAGAAAAAACAGGTCTGTCAGCCTCAACCAAGACATATTTGCATGTACCTCGTATAATAAAGGTCTCTTGAATAAAACATTTGGTATTTAAGAATCGAATAATGTGATATATTATGTAATTGAGTATTGTTTATGTAACATGGGTAGAAGTGGGAGTTTGCTGAAGGCTGAAAACGGAAAAATGCAAATATCTCGGTTAATATTCAATATAAATAATGAATAAATGTATATAACAATACTTATAGTACATTGAATTTGCAATAAGATTGGTTCTATACAATGTTTCGATCCGACGTATAGTAACGGATATATTTCGAAAATCCTCCCCTTTAAACTCCCCCTCCCCCTGGTCCGTTTCCAGCCGTTAACGAACTTGATCTTTCTTTTTACATAAATCGACTAAATATCGAGTTTGGTAATTCCATTTACTTGAACTCATTAGTGTCAACTAATAATTGATATTTATTAGCCTAATAACTGTTTTATTGTCAAAGGTGATCACAATACCGGTCTTTATCTTTGTGAACAGAGTAACACTGAAAGACATCGCCGATGGAACTGTCTACGTCAGTCGTGTTAAGATTGCCGAAACGCCTTCCCTGCTCTCAGTCAACGACGAGTCTACCAATTCTGAAGAGGAGGTGAAGCCACCTCTGAGGCTTGGGGGTTCACAGGAGCCAACCACTTCCAGTTTTTCGAAAAGTAACGCTGCGGGCAACTCCAAAGCCAGGTGAATCTGACGAAGTTTGAAGTAGCCGATGAAATTCCAAAGACCTTCAATTGTAATTAGCATTAAGACAAACTATTACTATCTTCTTATTAAAATGAGAGTTTGATACTACGCTATTTTTTATTGATTTTAATTCCTGTTGTGCTCTCATGGGCCAACTATTATGTGGCCCATCGAGCTTCATATTAGCACATGTTATCCCTAAGGAAAAAAAGTCCGTCATGCAAAAGGCTGCGTTAACTAAGCAGATTTCCCATGTGCGTCACGTTAATCTCAAAACTTAATAGTTCAATGAGAACATTATTTGGCATTTAAGTTTCTAATAAAGTGGATACTGAATAAAGAATACTGCAAGAAGTGTCTCTAGTCGACACGCAAATGTCTTGGTCTCGAGACTAAAGTCTCCGTCGAATCTCCCACACCAGTCTCGAGATCTCAAATGAACAAGAAACTGGGACCAATCTCGAGACGTTCTCTCGAGATTTTGTCTCAAGTCGACACTTAGCTTAAGAAAAGATGAAAATGATTGTGGTGATAGGAGAAGAAAGATATCTCTCGCTAAGGTTGATCATTCTAATTCCTTGTTGAAGACTAAAGATAAAGAAGCGAAAGTTGATTTTCAAGTTCATTCACCAACAGTGAGTTGTAAAGACAAATAGTTATACTTTTCACTTAGCCTGTCTTCGGTATTTTTTTTTGTAAATTACATTTTTTGTAAAAGCGTGTGCTTTCCCCCCCCCCACCCCTAACAATCTATTTTATTTTATTAATGTTGTGTTTTTTTTCTTTATGCATTTATTTCTGTGTAAAAAGAGGCACTTAAATTATTATTTTTTATTGATAATTAGAAATCAGTTTAATTATTTATTATTTTGTTGAGTTTGGTCGCTTTTCTAATAATTGTGTTTATAGCAACACTGCTCTTGACCGACCTACAGACCCCAGTAATACATAGGATTCATTTCCACAACTGCTACTACAGTATTTACGTGATTCCTTTTAACTGATGCACCAGCATACTTCACTAATAAAAGATAGCTAATTCACTTTACCTTCATCTTATATACTGCATGACAAACAGCTGGTTTTCACAGGTTGGTAAATTTTTAAGAACCCTCTCCATCTCTTTTGGCCCTTCGCTCAATCCCCAATCTGGAGGACCAAGTCAACTTTTTATCAAGGTTTCTTTTCACCATACCTAAGAGCCCACCGTTCCAGTTTTTTGTTAGAGTTAACGTCTCCTTGCCTTTGGGGTCCCCTCTGTAACCGTACAAGGCAGTATTGAGCAGTGTATTTTTGATGGCACCACTTACTCGCCATGTCTCAGCAAAGTCACAGGGCTCATGTGAAATTTATTGGTAATACTCCAGTCAAAGGATCATGCTGCTGCCTCCTTTGTCTGTGTTAGCGGGAGAATGGAGTCCACGAAAAGTGCTAAACTTTTAACTAATCCAAATCAATTAATCATTTATATATATATGCGCACATGCACATCAAATACATTTTATTTAATTTCTATTTTTTCAGGAAAATAGTCTAAAAAAAATCAACTAAAGGAAAAATTGAATGTGGTCATAAAACGTTTTACTGAATTGCATAGCCAAATCCAAGAAATAAATGAATTGGTTAACAATATGGAAGATTAGATCGAAAAGGAACTTCATTCAACATTCTATCTATTTTAAATTTGTTTTATGGTTCCCATTATTTGTATTAGAAGTATTATAAGATATCTATCTAAGGATCCTCAGAAAATCATTTGAGGCTGAATAACGATGGTATTTTTATTTATAAGTCGTATGTTTTTATCCTTGAAGAATAAAAAAAGAAAATGACTTCCTAATCAATCCCCATAATATAAAATAGCTGGCATTGACTATACTATATATCACAGATATTTATGAAAATAAATTCTACTAGTGTATCTTGGCATCTTCATGGAACGTTAATAGATTCTATTAAGTTGACTAAAGTCACCCATCACACATCACACATTTTGAAATTCATAAATTTAAGCAATGTATTAGGACTGAAAATTGAAAAATTTTAAACACAATAGGATCTTTACATCTTCCAAAAACAAATATTTAGAAAGATATTGGCGAACATAAGTTTTGACTTTTATGTCAAAACCCCCACTCCTGAGAATGGTAGTAAAGTGTATAATATTGCATGTTAACAAAATTTATTCCCTTAATACACATACAACAATTTTCTGAATCCTATTAAGGCATTTTCATGGAACAAGAATAAAGTCTAAAACCATTATTCTAAACCCAATTTGTTCTTTCCATTTTCTCGATAAAACCAGTATTATCGAAGATATTGATGAATATGTGAATTTAAAATTGAAGTAAACAGCCTACACCCCTTAGTCGAAAATTCAAAATCTCCTGTAGTCTATATTGTACCTTTGGATAGTTATCCCACAAATACAAAAGTTCATAGAAATTTTCATATCCGTTTTTGAATGATTGAATAACAACCTGGTGGGCAGACAAACCTAATTTTCAGTTTTGATAACATTGTATTTCGAAAAAATTGAAACCCACTGAATTAAATATAAAATCAGACAAATCTTAAAGAGTTTTATTTATATAAAAAGATATGGTATATATAAAATAATATAAGTATTGTATATTGGTGTTAAACAATGCTTTAGGGTAAATGTTAATTCAACGTTTATTTTTGAAATATGAGAATTTTGAACTCCTCTTACAGCTACTCTAAAAAAATGAATTACTATTATCTAGATACTTTTATTTAATGTTTTTGATAGTTTAAATTGAGACTATCATAGGTAGTGATCTCATTATTTCTTCTAAAAAAGTAAACTAATATTTGAGTCGTTTTCTTTTTGTAATAAGTACAATTGAAAACCCTATGAGACTATAAATATCACTTCATCTCATCGAAATTAACTTTTTATAAATGTAAAACCATTTTTCGCATTCAAGATGTTTATTTGTCTTGAACGTTTCAGAATAAGCGATTATCTTACAGAGAGCATTACATCTCTGTAAGATAAGAGAACTTGAATGGAGTGGCAAATGAACCATGAATGATCTAGTCATTGTTTTGTAGCATCCATTTTGTTTACCAAGAAAGTGATATACAAATGACATTAATTGGAAACAAGGTAGTGGATATTCTCCTTTTCGAGCTTAAGATCTCCAAGTTGTTTTTCTTTAAACATTGATACTCATTACTGGCATAATTTTATGCCTTGTTCAACAATTTCTCTATAAACTCCTACAATGATTTACAGAAGAAGGATGTAATGATTTTTGATTTCCTCGTGTATAATATTATTTCTTTTG
Organism: Riptortus pedestris; assembly: GCA_019009955.1. Classification (NCBI taxonomy): domain Eukaryota; kingdom Metazoa; phylum Arthropoda; class Insecta; order Hemiptera; family Alydidae; genus Riptortus; species Riptortus pedestris. The sequence continues at coordinate 124,426,662 of CM032232.1, read as the reverse complement.
CATGACTTTGATTTCTTTGTTACTTTTAGGTTGTACTTTAATTTTACTTGAGGTTTTCTGTTTTAAATGTTAATGTTAAAATAGTTACCTCTATGTTTTAGTTATTTAATATATGAGGCTGTTATCTTTAAAAACTCTTTTTATGTGTCATAGCATTGAAAGAGTTACAATGAAAACAAGGTGCTGAGAAAAGAAGTCTGCAAATTTTGAGATATGCTCCCATTATGTATAGTATGTGTATGGAATATAATATTATGAATTCTTTCTATTGTTTTTATATGTTTCATTTATATATGAAATTAAATTATTTTTATCTTTTTTTTTTTTTTTTTGTTTCACCTGTTTTTGTATAATAATGGTAATTCAAGAAGTCTTATGCAAAGAAGAGGCATTAATGCCTTGTGGGCTGAATTATCCACTCATGAGTCATAGTTATTTTCAAGCAATGGATCTGATATCAATATTTGACCAAAATAGTATTGAGACCCTAAGATTTTTTTATGCCCCAAAATCATTAATTCAGATGGGAAGAATGTGGTAATCTGTCTAGTAATAAAAGTTTAAACTTAAAACAACAGTTTAGTCATTTTTCCAGAGCCTATTTTATTCCTTTCAATGCAAACAAACAGTCAATTTAAAAATATTTAATCCACATTGCTTATATATATAGTTAATAATAATAATTTTACATTAATAATAAATATCTCCTTAAGAGATGTCTGCTAAAAATGATGTCCATTTAGAACGATCAAACAAATATTGGGACAACTAGAGTAACAAACTCAGTATGGATATATAAATCTGAACTGGGGATGGCTTGTTTACGTCACCTAAGTAGGATTGATGGACATTTGAATAAATTTTTCAATTAATAGCTGACTTATGGGGGGAAAGTATGGTAGGGGGCATATGAGAAAAGAAAGGAACCCACCAGAGTGTCTATAAAAATGATACATGGTACATAAGAAAAAAAAACCCAAAATGGTTAGGCCTAGGCTTAGAGGGGTGTTCAAAATTGATATTTGTAAGCAGGAACAACAGAACTGCCAGGGAAGACAAAATAAAACTGTTCTTTAGTAGGCCAAGAGGACATTAAACATAATTAGATCTTATTTAAAGTAAGTGTTAAATTGCTTGGCTAGGACTAGAGAAGGCCTCAACTCTATATGGATGCGACATGTACAAGAAAGTTAAACAGCTATCTAATCATACTCTCTCATGGAAGGTCAATGGTGCTCTTCAAACTCTTATAAAATTTAAGATCCCCTGGTTTCTAATTTGAGAATTCAGGTTTTAATAAACTATCTGCCTACGAGTGTCAGGAGTAAAGTTATAAGTACTATGGATATGTTATCCAGCCTCCTGAAGCTGTCCTGATGTCATTACAGTGGATTGTAGAGTGTCTCGGGTATTGGTTGTAATTAATAATAAAACTGCATTTGGTTTAAGATAAACCCGGCCAGCTACATGCTTACTCTAGGACCTGGGAGGAAGGACTGGTGGAACCAGGAACAGGAAAAAAGGGCAGTAGAGTGGGGAGGTGTGTGAAGGGTTGTAGCCAATCCGGGGCTTTATTTAGTTGATGTTACAGTCGGCCCACTACCATTGCAATACTCATACATTTATACAATTACATCTTTGTACCACATACACTACAGATTGTATCTAATATCTAGAAAAGCCTTGCTGATAGTGAATTATGTGTAATGGAACTATAATCCACCTTTCATTGAACTACTTTTATGTTGAGGGATAGAATAATTGCCTAGTCACATTCACTATTTGTCAGAACTTGTCTCATTTATCAAAAATGAGTCCTAGGAGTATTAATAAACCTATGAATTCCTTCTCCCTCTGAATTAAAGACTATAATAGTGTTTTCTTTTTCCATAGAAGTATATACTTTTAGTTTTCTTTGAGGTCAATATGAAAGTGTGTTTCTTAACCCCATCGTTTGCAACTATTGTGCATGTGAGCTGCCACTATACTTTCAGTATATTCTTGTCCTACATACTATTGGCTGAAAAGTCATCAGGAAGAAATATTTCTTGGAGAGTACTTATACTTAATAACTTTATCACCAAATATTTATTATAAATAGTTATTGCAATTTATATTAAATCCAATTAATTTTTATTTCAATGAAAAACCGAGGTACCCAGTGATGCTTGGGAAATCATTAGAGACTGAATAATAGTAGGGGAGGGTGGGCCACCATGAGACATGGGCCTCCATGAGACATTTGAATATTTACTATAATTTTACAACTGGAAACTTCTGACTTCTTGTGGAGACTTGAGTAACTATATTGAACCTGTTGCCTATAGCGCACCATTTTGTTAGTGTTCACCGAGCAGCTAAGGGTGTCTGTGTGTTCCTCTTAGTGAAAAGTTATTTTCAGTGCCAGGGATTGGAGGAAATCTTCCTAGTTTATAGACTGTTTATTAAGGTAAGATGTTCACCGTTTTGAAATGTAGAGTTTTAAGTATAAAATGGTTTATATATACAATCTGTAATACTGTCAGTTTCTTGGAAATTGTTGTTTACATTTTTTTTGCTATTGGGCCACCATGAGACAGTTGTTTTGGGTCACCATGAGACATGTCTCATAGTGGCCCCTATCTAAGTGCCTTGGTAGGTGTGTTATTTTATGACAAAACGTTCTGCATTATCATGACTTTATTCTTCAAGATTGAAACAATGTCAAGAGGAAGGAAAAGAAAGTCAAAAAAAGGGACATTTTCTGAAGGAAGTATGAAGAATGCAGTTAAGGATGTATTAACTGGCATAGATGGTAGGAGGTTTTCACTTCGTGAAGCTGCAGAGCGTAATTGGGTAAAATTCCAAACTTTACAGCGCTATGTAAAAAAGCAAAAGTTAACCCAGATGTGGAAGTAAATATGAAAACCATATTTTCCAATAATGACTTCAATACTAGTGAAGTAACAAATCGAGAAATTTGGAGAAGACCAATGTTCCTCAAGTGCTGATCGTCTTCTTTGCATCAACAACAACAATTTTATTGCTACAACTTCCAATGACCGTTTAGTAATTGTCACAACTGCTTCACCAAATCCAAATATTCTAACTACTGCAACAACTTCATTTATGTCCATTGTCACAACTCCTTCAATTATCTCAGTAACTCAGTCTTCATCCCCTGTTACATCAGACCCAATGATTCCTGCAATGTCTCCCATATCAATACCATCTCAAACTGCCTTCACTTCAGTAGCATCAGGACACACTTTGCCAAGCCCAGGATCACATAATTTATTTATTAGCCCAAAAGATTTCAAAGGCTCCGAAGGCTGGAGAGAGAAAAAACAAAAATATTTCACGTCAGCGCAAAAGTTGCATTCCAACTGATACCCCAGAAAAAGAAAAAAATCCTATACGGGATAGACAAAGAAAGGGAAAGAAGGAGCGTAAAAGCAAATTAACAGCAAAGAAACAACTATTCCCAACAAAGAAGAAATGCAACCCCATTAAGGCTGAATCATCTGAAGATGAAAATGAAGATTTCGTGATCTCTGATGAATCTGATGTTAGTGACTATATTCCTGAGATTGATCCAACAGGATTTGAAGAACTAAATAGTGAGCTAAAGATGACTTTATTTTAGTAGAATTTCGTTCAAAAAATCCTGTTTTTTTTTATTGGCAAAGTACTAGAAAATATGAATGAAGAAGGTGACTTAGAAGTAAGTTTTATGCGAAAATGTGTAAAAACTAAAAACAAGTTTCTTTTTCCAAATATCCCTGATTTAGCTTCTGTAAAACTAAGTGACATAAAAATGATATTACCTTGACCAGTGTTGGGAACTAAAAGGCAACAATCTTTTTTCCAATTTGAAATTAATTTTGATTTATTAAACATTCGATAAGAAATTAGATAACTCATATTTTTTATATTGGATACCTACACCATTTTTTTTAAATTAGATAATGATATTGCTTAATTAGATATTAATTTTGTTTATTTTTTAAACTGTTGAATAATTATTAATCATAGGCATTGATTTTGTTATTATTTTTTTTTTGTATATTAATTCATCATTTTCAAGCTTGGTTTTTACAATAAATATTCATAAGTAATAATTTATATGTTGTATTATTATCCTACAAAGATGTCTCATGATGGCCCAGGCCTGGAAATAAGGTGTCTCATGGTGGCCCAAATCTGGGCCACCATGAGACATTTTTGCAAATTTCTTTTTAATTTATTTTTGATATACAATAAAACAACAGGCTATTCCTGTCACTTTTATTTTAAGCTCGGCATATGCCCCATTAAATTGAAATTGCTAGTTCGCTTAAAACTGCATATCTTTTCTTTTTTTTAATATTTTAAATTTTTTGTCTCATGGTGGCCCACCCTCCCCTATACTTTTTTTTTTTTTTTTTTTTTTTGTCAATTCCTTGTTAAAAACATTATGAACCGTAATAATCATTATAATCAATAATGGATTGCATTTTTTATTATGAACTATGAAACAAAAGAAATATTTTTCAAACGTTGATGTAAGTGCTATTTCATGCATTTAATAACCATTATTAAAAATGATCTACTATGTGTGTAGAAGAAACATTTCATTGTAGTATACAGTGTATGCAAGATCAAATGGTTTTCACGGTTAAACGAATGATTTAATCAAAAAATGTCAGAAGAAAAACTTTTAAGTTTCTCCATTTAGAATATTTTCCCCAACTTTGACACACCATGGACAGCTTTGGTGTGTCCATATATTGAGGTCTGCAGATGACATCTATTTTTTATTGCAACCTTGAAAAGTTACTAAAGAATCAAAAAATTGAATTTCAATATCTTTGAAATTAAATATTAAAGTTATTGTAAAATTTGGTATCCTCAAAATCATTATAATTCAGAGGATTTATGAATTGTAAACTTGGAAACTTAATACTTTATTCTTATGCTCTTTCATTTAAAAATATTTTGAATGTGTAGGTGCTACATAAAAAGAAACATGTTAAAAAATTATTGAATAATTTTTGGGGATTTTTCAATTGAAAAACTAATTTTACAATACTTCTAAAAATTTAATGCCAAAATAAACAGTTTAAGATCAGTTGATGTGAAAAAAATAAAACAATAAAAAGTCCGTCATGCAGGGGCTGCGTAAACTAAGCAGATTTCCCCTGTGAAGTTTTACAATAGAGAAATCTGCATACTGGTAACACAATACCACCGTGATTAGATAATGAGAAATCTTTCAGTTAATTCAAATAAATTACCAACTGAAACGGCTTCTGAATTGTAAGAATAATTTATATTTTAATAACTCAAATTTTAGTTGTCCAAGAACTAAAGAATGGGGGGAGGGCGGATGAACAGAACTTATTTGCATAAATCTCACAAAGTAACGAAGGTAAGGTAAGGTTAGAAACGACAGGTAAGGTTAGAAGAAGCTTCCACCTGAGCCAGACGAAAATGGTCGACCTAATCCGAACTATACCCGACCACAGACTTCATAAAAACGCAAATATCTCGGTTAATATTCAGGATAGAGAATACATGTATATAACAATATTTATAGTAAATTTAATTTGCAATAAGATTGGTTCTATACAATTCTGTACAATAGTATGAGTACGACCTCAATAGCTGATTTCCCTGAAGGGAAATCTGCTAAAACTTTTTATCCAAAAGAAATACTTGCTTTAGAAATCATTGCAATTTGCTTTTAAAAGTTATAGTTATCAAAACCTTTTGAAGGAGGATTTGCCAGCCTTATTGGAGGACATAGTAGGACAATGTGGCCCCAACAAGACAGGTGCACAGTACATTATTGATTGGAACCTAGAAGAGTTGTAACAGAAAAGTTTGAGGATAGGGAGAGGTGGTCAAGTTCCTTCACTTCCCCAGATCTCACCACTAGATTTTAGCAGATTTCCCTTAAGGGAAATCAACTATTGGGGTTGTACTCATGACGGAATTTTCGAAATTTTTCTTCAAATGTCCATCGATCCTACCCAGTAGATGGCGAAAATGAGGTCCGTCCAAAACTATATATATATATATATATATATATATATATATATATATATATATAATGTCTGTTACCGCTTTAGCGGTCGCAATTTTTGTTTGATCGTTACCAAACTCGATATTTACTCGTTTTATGTAAAAAGAAATATCAAGTTCATTAACGGCTGAAATCGGGCCAAAGGGAGGGGGGGGGAGTTTAGAGGGGAGGATTTTCGAAAATTCGAAATATCTCCGTTACTATACGTCGGATCGAAAAATTGTACAGAATCAATCTTATTGCAAATTAAATTTACTATAAATATTGTTGTATACATTTATTCTCTATCTTGCATATTAACCGAGATATTTGCACTTTTATTAAATCTGGGCGGCTAACGGACGAGTGACTTTCCCGCCAAAAGCTAGTTCGGCCGTTTCCTTAACTGCTCGACTCTCGTGAAATTTCTCTATTGTAAAACATCACGTGGGAAATCTGCGTAGTTTACGCAGCCCCTGCGTGAAGGACTTTTTATCTGTGGGGGATAAAATAAAATTCTTGGGAAGCCCTGCCCAGCTCAGAGGAAGGCTTTCTGAGTTCTCCAGGAGAATGCCAACTGAGGAAATTTGTCGTGCTGTTCATTCTGTTTTAAGAGGTGAATTTCAGCTCAAGGAGACATATTAGCAGATTTCCCTTAAGGGAAATCAGCTATTGAGGTTGTACTCATGACGGAATTTTCGAAATTTTTCTTTGCATGTCCATCGATCCTACCTAGTAGATGACGAAAATGAGGTCCATTCAAAACTGTATGCATATATATATATATATATATATATATATATATATATATATATATATATATATATATATATATACTTATATATATACATATATTTGTCTGTTGCCTTTCTAGCGGTCGCAATTTTTAGCAGATTTCCCTTAAGGGAAATCAGCTATTGAGGTCGTACTCATGACGCGAGTTTCGAAACATTTCTTCAAATGTCCATCGATCCTACCCAGGAGATGACGAAAATGAGGTCCGTTCAAAATTATATATATATATATATATATATATATATATATCTATATATATATATAGATATATATATATATTTGTCTGTTAACGCTCTAGCGGTCGCAATTTTTGTTTGATCGTTACCAACCTCGATATTTACTCGTTTTATGTAAAACGAAATATCAAGTTCATTAACGGCTGAAATCGGACCAAAGGGAGGGGGGGGGAGTTTAGAGGGGAGGATTTTCGAAAATTCGAAATATCTCCGTTACTATACGTCGGATCGAAAAATTGTACAGAATCAATCTTATTGCAAATTAAATTTACTATAAATATTGTTGTATACATTTATTCTCTATCTTGCATATTAACCGAGATATTTGCACTTTTATTAAATCTGGGCGGCTAACGGACGAGTGACTTTCCCGCCAAAAGCTAGTTCGGCCGTTTCCTTAACTGCTCGACTCTCGTGAAATTTCTCTAGTGTAAAACATCACGTGGGAAATCTGCGTAGTTTACGCAGCCCCTGCGTGAAGGACTTTTTATCTGTGGGGGATAAAATAAAATTCTTGGGAAGCCCTGCCCAGCTCAGAGGAAGGCTTTCTGAGTTCTCCAGGAGAATGCCAACTGAGGAAATTTGTCGTGGTGTTCATTCTGTTTTAAGAGGTGAATTTCAGCTCAAGGAGACATTTTAGCAGATTTCCCTTAAGGGAAATCAGCTATTGAGGTTGTACTCATGACGGAATTTTCGAAAATTTTCTTTAAATGTCCATCGATCCTACCTAGTAGATGACGAAAATGAGGTCCATTCAAAACTGTATGCATATATATATATATATATATATATATACATATATTTGTCTGTTGCCTTTCTAGCGGTCGCAATTTTTAGCAGATTTCCCTTAAGGGAAATCAGCTATTGAGGTCGTACTCATGACGCGAGTTTCGAAAAATTTCTTCAAATGTCCATCGATCCTACCCAGGAGATGACGAAAATGAGGTCCGTTCAAAATTATATATATATATCTATATATATATATATATATATATATATATATATATATCTATATATATATATAGATATATATATATATTTGTCTGTTAACGCTCTAGCGGTCGCAATTTTCTTTTGATCGTTACCAAACTCGATATTTAAACGTTTTATGCAGAAATAAAGATCAAGTTCGTTAATGGCTGAAATCGGTCCAGGGGGAGGGGGGGTTTAGAGGGGAGGATTTTCGAAAATTCGAAATATCTCCGTTACTATACGTTGGATCGAAAACTTGTACAGAATCAATCTTATTACAAATTAAATTTACTATAAATATTGTTATATACATTTATTCTCTATCTTGAACATTAACCGAGATATTTGCATTTTTATTAAATCTGGGCTGCTAACGGCTGGGTGACTATCCCGCCAAAAGCTAGTTCGGCCGTTTCCTTAACTGCTCGACTCTCGTGAAATTTCTCTATTGTAAAACTTCACGTAGGAAATCTGCTTAGTTTACGCAGCCCCTGCGTAACGGACTTTTTATTATTTTTGTTTAGTGGTAATCGTGTTAATTACCTTGATTTCCGAAGAAATTGTATATATTGGTTAAAAAGTTTTATTGTTTCCTTTTCTTGCATCAATGCTCAACCTCTTTATTTTGAAATTCATTTTTTTAATTTAAAGAAATATGGAAAAAAGTCCGTCACGCAGGGACTGCGTAAACGAAGCAGATTTCCCACGCGAAGGTTTACATATTATTGTATAAATTGCATTGATAAATTTTAGTAGTCCAAGAACAAAAAAAGTCCGTCACGCAGGGGCTGCGTAAACTAAGAAGATTTCCCACGTGAAGTTTTACAATAGAGAAATCTGCCTAATAACAACTGTAGTAGTAAGAAACCTCTAAACCTAAAACATTATTTAGGGCGTAATAACCCAGTAGTTTCTAGCCCCAAAAAACAGTTAACCTAACCTCTAAACCTATTCACGAGGGACGAATAGTTAAGGAAACGCCCGCCAGAGCTCTCGGCGGAAAGTCCGAACATAGCCTACTGGTGACCACACGCAGAATACAAATGCAAATATCTCGGTTAATATTCAAGATACAGAATAAATGTATAGAACAATATTTATAGTAAATTTAATTTTCAATAAGATTGATTCTATACAATATTTCGATCCGACGTATAGTAACGGAGATATTTCGAATTTTCGAAAATCCTCCCCTCTAAACCCCCCCTCCCACTGGTCCGATTTCAGCCATTAACGAACATGATCTTTCTTTTTACAAAAAACGACTAAATTCCGAGTTTGGTAAATTGCGACCGCTAGAGCGGTAACAGACATATATATATATATATATATATATATATATATATATATATATATATATATATATATATATATATATATATATTTATGAACGGACCTCATTTTCGTCATCTCCTGGGTAGGATCGATGGACTTTTGAAGAAAGTTTTCGACAATCGCGTCATGAGTACGACCTCAATAGCTGATTTCCTTTGGAGAAATCTGCTAAAAGTCTGTCATGCAGGGGCTGCATAAACTAAGGATATTTACTTCATGAAGTTTAAAAATAGTTAAATATACATACTAGTAACACAATATCACCATAAATATTAAGTGAATAAATACAAACGATAATAAACCTCCCAACCCAAGGGGAAGTGTCTGAAATGCAAACAAACAATTCTGCCAACTTCCAACAGGAAAGAAAGACAATTACTGAAATATATCTGAATATAACGTATTATTTTCATTGAAAACTATTTACTATAACTTATACTGTAATTTACAATTTATCAGAATCATTTTTGTCTCAATCAATCAAATTTAAGTGGTACAAAAACTTAAGAAGGGGGGTCACCAGAACATATTTGTGTGTATCTGTTATAATAAAAGTCTTTTGAAAACAATATTTGGTATTTAATATTCGAATAATGAGGTTTATTATATAACAGAATATTATTTATGTAAGATGAGTAGAAGTGGGGATTTGCTGTAGGCTGAAAAATGCAAATATCTTGCTTAAATATTCAGATTAGCGAATAAATTGAGTAATAATGGAGGTATTACGAATTTTCAAAATTCTCCCCCTCCCCCTGGTCCGATTTCAGCCGTTAACCCTAGAACGGTAGTGATATTATTTCCTGCTTAATGGTATTGATACGTAAATTTTACGTGTGCAACTGATAATTGGTGAAATTATTCAAAATTTGTTAATGTTTGGGACTATTTTTTTATTTTATTAAAAGATACACTTTTCTTTAACTTATATCTAAGTTAATATCTAATAATGTACACGGCAATCCTTTCAGGCGCTTGGTTCGAAACACGTTCCGGAGGTTGTGTGCTCCATTCATATCCATTCTTACCAAGGACTACCCCACCTTCTACATTTATTGTAACTGATCTGTCAAAATTGTGTGGTTGAGAGGTTTTAGGTTTTTTTTTTTGCCTCTGTATTTCTTCTTTTTCTACGATTGCCTTGATGTTTTCTAAAATTTGCTGACTCTCATCGCTATCTAGCCCACTCTGTGTTGCAATCATTTCCGAAGGCTCAACCTCCTCATCACTTGGAGAATACTCCGAATCATCATCGGATTATCAATATCCATCTATTTCATAATTGTCATTTTCCCCATCTGACCCATCGGAGAGTTCTTTCAACAAATTTCTTCGTCCGTTGAATATTTTTTCTCCATTTTTCAGAGACTATAAACAGATTATTATTATTATTATTTATATTCTCTCTATACATCTATGTCTTTTTTATATTAAAAAATAAAAGTTAAAAACATTAAAAGAAAATAAATTAGAATTTAAAAATAAATTGGAAGAAAATAAATTGAGAATAATATTAACTAAATTATAGCATAAAAACCGGTTATTAGTAGCGATACGTAAATTTTACGTGCCAAAAAGTTGGGGTTAATTGATACGTAAATATTACACGTCGTTTTTATTTCAAAAAATAGTATTGGACGAGTGGAAAGGTTCACTTAGCTGCACTTGGCGGAGGTCAAGGCCGAACTGTCTGGAGGGCTCATAGCTGAGGGGTGTGGGTGGTGGGGTCGTTAACGGCCCTTTGATAACAGTTCAAACCAGATCATACGTAATTTTTACGTTCACTACCATTCTAGGGTTAATGAACTTGATCTTTCTTTTTACATAAAACGACTAAATATCCAGTTTGGTAAAGATCAAACAAAAATTGGGACCGCTAGAGCGGTAACAGACAATATATATCTATATATATATAAACTATATTAATATTCTCAGAGACGAACAGAAGTGGGGGCTATGAGGGAAGCTTGAAATTAAAAATAACGATATTTTGTTTTGTATCACTTTTTGGCAAATATGCACAAAAAAAAAGTTGTTTATTTTGTTGTTTAGAGTAACTTTTGTTATACACTATTTTGTCTTATACCGAAGTATAAATGAGTTATGAACCGAACTTAACAAAACTTGGTATGTCAATTAGAATTAATTCTACCATTATTATATGTTATATTAAAATTTTTAGGTTCGAACGGGAGGGGGGTTATAAGGGAGGCCTGAAATAAAAATTCACCATATTTACATGTATAAGAGACGGGAAATATAAAAATATCGAAGACTGTGAAGAATTATAGAACAAATAATACTATTATTAGCAAATCACCGGCAACGACGGGTATCAATCCTAAACACTAGGACGGGTAAATGTTAAAATATTGCGCAATGTAAAGCCTGCTAAAAAATACCATCACCATTCAGCCTCAAATGAATTCCCGGGCTAAGCCGGGTATCTGAGCTAGTATATATATACATATATATATAAATATATATAAATATATATATATATATATATATATACATACAGTTTTGAACGGGCCTCATTTTCGTCATCTCCTAGGTAGGGTCGATGGACATTTGAAGAAAATTTCAAAAACCACGTCGTGAGTACGACCTCAATAGCTGATTTCCCTTGAGGGAAAGCTGCTAAAATCAGATGAGTAGAGGAGGGGGTTACTGAAGGCTGTAAACAAGAAGTAAAAATTCAATTAATATTTGAGTTGAGAAAAACTGTATAGGACAATTGTAGAGAATCAATAGTTTAACCCTTAACCACTGACGTGGAATAATTACTCACTCTTACTGAGGTTGGGTCCATGTGGACCTTCTATTTAACAATAATTTTTTGTAAACCAAAAAAATTAAATGACAAATAATTTATGGCAATATATTCTTATAAGTGTTTATTTAACATCTAGGCAAAAAGTTAAAAATATTTTAGAAAAATATGTTCTTTCGGGTGAAAAACACAAATTGGTAGTGGTCAGCAATAAAACAGCAATTTTATAGTTTAATTTCAGTATTTAATAATATTTTTAAACAATTTTTACAAAAAGTTATTGCAAGGGGTTTATATATTTAAAAAATAATATGAAAATTTAAATTTCACAAAAAATAAAGAAAATGGCACCTCAATTGTATAAACATTTTTTACAGACGATTTCGGCGCGTTTTCGCAACCTTCAGCCTCACTATCACTTTTTTCATCCCCACGAAGGAGCTCTTGCTGAATTATATCATCAAAAGATGGATGGTCCACGCTCAAAACACCCGAACTCGGAAAAGTCATTTGGAAAATAAAGAGGGGTGGATGGGTGAAAAAAATCACACTCCTTATGAGGTGGGGTCCGCGTGGGTCAGGTATTACTTATTGTCATTTCCAGGGGATGCGCACAGAACCGGCAGTGGTCTCGAACGTCATTGAGCGAAATCGGTAGAGCTGCCAACTAAAATCGGTACATTTGTACCTAAAATCGGTATATGACAAAAAAAATATACAATTTTCAATCAATTTCGTTTATTTAACAAAAAATACACTTATTATTATATTATAATAACATAAAAATCAACTTACAACATAAAAATCTACTTACAACATAAAAATATAATAACGTAAAAATCAGCGTATCTACTAACTTACATCTAACACACTTATTATATTAATATACCATATTATGGCAATTATTAATTTGGCAGCGTCAAGTTAAAGAAAGACAAAAACTGGAAATTTAGAGATTTTGAAAGTTAAACAAGTTGCACACCAAAAACGGAAATCTACAAATTAACAAAATTAAATTATTTTTCATAATGTTTCGTAACGTACCAATATTCTTTGGCCATAGCTGCAGTCATTTTAAAATTAATTTCTAAGTCATAACAATTAGCATTCATGAAAAGTTGTTTTGAATGCAGTAGGCTAGTGATTGACTCTGTAGATAGCCTATTTCTCTGTTTTGTTTTCATAATATTAATTTTAGAAAATATACGCTCAACATTGGCAGTTGAATGGGGGAGTGATAAAATATTAAACATAAAAGTAGTTAACAAGGGAAACATTTGAGTCTCATCGCCACGCTTTAGCAAATTTACTTCAATCACAATTTCTTAGAATGCTCCACTCTGTATCAATCCGCAATAACTCTGCTCATTCATACTTGCTGTAAGGTGACTCCACGTAACAATAAACATAAATGAAAAGGGTTGCCAACACAAAATTGTGAAATCGGTAGAAAAATCAGGAGAATTTCCACGTATTTTCTGAAATCGTGGAAAAATCATTGCATTTCTGTATTTCGGTAGTACAGAGTCCATTTCGGTAGAAATACCGAAAAATCGGTAGGTTCGAGACCACTGAGAACCGGTAACGTGTGAGAACTGTTGGAAGTGAGGAATTAGGAAGGTACTGGGGTGGGGAGTGACATGTTTCAACTTGAACGGGAAGAGGGAAGTCAATTCTCTCCATGGGAGTCCACACGGACCCCACCTCAGTGGTTAAGGGTTAACAAGATTGGTTCTGTAACATTTCTCGATCCGACAACAGATATTTTTCGAATTACCCCTCCCCCATTCTTGTTCGGTTTCAGCCATTAACTAATATCACCTTTAGTATTGAATAATAAAACAGCTTAATTTCAAGTATGGTACGGATGAAATAAACATTTTTGAGTTAAGAACGTATAATCTTAAATGATGGCATCAACACACTACGTATTTGCATATACCTCACACAGAAAAAATTCAATGAAAGCAATACTTGCTTTATATGCGCCCGATTAAGTGGTTCATTATATAACAGCTAATAGTATGGCATTAGTGCATGTGATGGGAGCTTACTGAAGGCTGAAAACAAAAAAGTCCGTAACGCAGGGGCTGCGAAAACTAAGCAGATTATATTATTTTGAACGGACCTCATTTTCGTCATCTCCTGGTTAGAATCGAAGGGCATTTGAAGAAATTTTTCGAAAATCGTGTCATGAGTACGACCTCAATAGTCATCATCTGATTTCCCTTAAGAGAAATTTGTTTTTAAAAAAAATTAATGTAATACAATTCTGATGCTGTTTTACTAGAAACATTACATCAACATAAATGGTATGAAATATTTAATGGTGTTACCAGAAATAATTGGGAGAGGTGGGTTGGGACGCAAGGAATAGATATTTATTAAATAAACTCATTTAAACATTTTTATTAGTGTATTAATACTTAAAATAATTGTATGACACTTGAATAACAAGAATTTTGTCAAAAACTAAAAAGATAATTTTCCATTAATATGTCTGCCACAAAATCATTTTCTTTTACATGAAAAATAATTTGTATAATACAAAATTGGTTGTTTTGGAATAAAATTAAATATAATACTTGGAAATTGGCAACACTGTGTTCTTTAATGAAAAAAAAGGTTGCGAGCTCAGAAGCCGAATTCAAGTGCCTTTGTTTGTATTCAGTTAGGTATATTTATTGTGACAGTTGTTCCCAAAGGCACAGACATGGACAGGAATGATCCCAGGTTTGATATCAGATTTTCACTGTTTACATATTAATCTGAAATAGTGAGTTTTCGAAATATTAGCATGACGTGTATAAAGACCTGTTGATTCCTGAGTTTACCGGCCAGTTATGTTTCTCCTACAATCTTGACAGCTTCATTATTTCACTGACATTAAAAAAAAAAAATGTCTTAATTTAACGCTATGTTATTGAATAATAAGTTCATGTAAATATAGACTTAATCTTCATGATATACTTCTTCCATTTTAAGACAAATCTTTAATGACTATATATATTATCGGATTTATGGGGATTCTATTACTTGTTTAGTAGCCTTGACACCAAATGAACTTATATTATTATTATTAGCAATAATGCTTTGATAATGTCGTATGCATTTGTTCTTATATTCTGTAAATTATTTAATAAAACTTTCTTTTCTAATTTAAAAGTAATTACCAAAAATTTGTTTTAACTGAGATTTGGCTGGGTGTACTATTTCAGACCGTTCAATGATTTAAACATTAATAATAAAATTGTTTTGACATTGGACATTCTTTGGTAATTATTGAAATTTTCAGAAACTTTTTTTAGTGTATGCATTATTTTGTTATCTAATGATAATAGAAAAAATTAGTCAATGTTTAATTACAAACAGTAATTATGTGACAAAAAAAAGCCCTACTTCAGCAGGAGCTGTTAATGTATATTTGAAATTTTAACTTGCTATTAAAAATAAACGTTATATTTATTAAGTTAAGAGAATGGTGCAGTACTCATGAGTATGTCATATGTGCGTTAATGTTAGTTTTTTCATATGATTTGTTGAAAAAATAAGTACAATTACATTAACAAAATGAGGTTCAGCAACATAATTGGTTCTATTTACTAAAATTGTTATGGTATTGATTAATAAAATATGAACAATTGAAGGACTCAACTATGTAGAGCAGCACTTGTTTCTTAAAAAGGAATATACACGACTCCCACTGAGCTACAATTGAGGCATGCCTGCCCACCCAAATATAATTTATGTTATCTTAATTGGTGAACTTTTTATTTTTAATAGACTTATTACAGCAAATATAAAAACAAAATGTTTATTACATCACCATAAAGTGCAACATAATAATAATTAGTAAAAAATATATTTCTGTTTAGTTTGGCCAAATGAAATTTATGTATACCTTTACTTTGTTTTATTGGGGTATGTAGTGTTGTTGATTGCTTGGCATTAAATAACACATGTATAAAATGACAGAAAAGAATTGAACTTATGTTCCAAATTTACCAAAATAGTGATCAGAAGGATTTCCTTAAAGCTTTATTTTTGTTAGAAATAAACATTTTCAGTATCAGTTTTATCTCAATGCAAGATTCTTATATTAAATTATATTCAACTTTTTATTTTACAGTATAATAGGGGATGAAGACTACTCGTACAGTGAATTAATGTATGTATTTCAATCAAAACTCTGGATTGTCAATTAAAGATGCATTATTTTATTTTTTAACTATCTATTTTATTTTGTTTTAGATTACCATCAAATCTTGATGACCTAATGATGTGGAATGTAAGTTTTGCTACGTTATATAATTTTCTATGAATGTTTAATTTAAAGCATTTATTAATAATTTTGGACAAGAACAGTATCCCAGTCTCCACAAACCTTAAAAAATCTATTAACATGACCTGTGTAATTAATGGTTACTCTAAGATACCTAAAATTTTGGGAATACATATATTTTAATTTCACCGGTCAAATCATATTAACCCTTTTAAGCATTCATTTTGTTGTTATAGTTAGAATCAAATAATTGATGTATATGGTGCCCAGGGGACAATTTATAACATCACCATCATTCAAAAAAATGTTTGCCAGAAGTTATGGGGTGGGCTTCCAGAGCAGCCCTTGCCCGTGGAGGCTCTAGTGGAGGTCGCTTACCCATCTTAGACCACGGTCAACTAAGCCCTTGTAATCCTTCCTGACAAGATTAATAGCTAATTTCCCTTAATCCTTAAAAAAAAAAAAAAAATGGCGGAAAATGGTTTGGGGTCCTTTTACCTGAAACTCTCCCTCAGGAACTGTCTGTCCACTTGAGTGTACATGTGTACATACTTAGAAAACAATAGTGCAAACGAGAAGCTATTCATTTTGGACATGACACAATAAAAAAAATAAAAATAAAAAGTATTCATATTTATTTAATTTACCGGTCATATTTAGAAAAAACTAAAAATTAATCATTAGTAATTAGAAGCTTTGATGAAATATAACTAGATAATCATATAATTGATTGACAATCTGGAGTTGTTTTACAATTGAGAAATAGTAAGAAGAAAAATGAGCTACATTTTAAATTTTCATCCGCTTTGAATATATAAAATTCCTGAATGGCAAATAACGTGTATATGAAAATACAAAATTGATTTGAACATTTTAAGTAATGCATAAGTAAATAATTATTCTTACCTTTCTGAGGTAGGAGAGGATGAACGAAGAAAGTCAAAATAGATAATGCTAAGTACTAGGTAAGACATAGCTGAGAGGACGAGGACTGGAAAGGGCAAGGGCTTTCCCTTGAAAAAGGCTCTTTCAAATCTGAAAAAAAAAATTGTTTTCGAATATTAATTAGTTGTTATTTATTAAAATTCACTTTATGCTACTAATGAGGCTAATCAGGACGGATTTTCTGCATATTAACACACTTTTCTAGCCACGGTAGACTTAGGATTTTATTAAATGAGTTTGTCACTAAATAAATTCCTACTGTCTAATATCTGTTAAAAGATGCTCTTGCCATACACATTTCCTCAATAACCGAAAAGTTTTAATTTCAGTAGTCTTTACAGTGAGTTTCATCAGGCTGACCAAATAGTTGGTGAATCCATATTTATAATTAGAGAATAAAGAATTATTAAATAGCCCTTTCTTGTTTTCAATAAACATTCGACTTACCAAATAGCTCTTGCGAATTGTGGAGTGCTGTTTCTCTTTCTTTTAATTTTATGAAGCTTTATGGTCATAAACCTTTCTTATATGGTCAGCGAGTGGATAAAACTAGAAACAAGAAATTCTACAGAGCTGCTCCTTCAGTTCTAATCTTTGTTCCATTCATAACTGAGGGAAGGGAAGTTCTGAGAGCATGTTGGGACATGACACATGTTCCCCTCATAAACAATGACTTATCTCACCATAGCCATTCATGTTTACAGAATGTTGTGTAAGGGTGATGCTGTAGTTGGCTATAGTCAGTCTCTCTCTCATTCTCACTTAGCTGCTATATCTTCTTCTATCGACCAGTTTTTAGTTTTCCCCAAGAGTTTGATCTAATAAGTTAACCTTTTTATTTTAATTAGTTCTTGTTTGTTAAAAGTTATTTACTCAACTTTATCCAACCAGAATAACTGTTCTCTGCAGCGTTCCATATGTAATTATTTGCAATGATACTGATACAGCCATCAGAATTAGTAAGTTTGTTTACTATATACATTCTTGTAATATCATAATTGAATCCTCTAGGATTTTTGAATATTTAAATTTAAAACTTTGAAACAAATTGATATAACTATTTTAAGGTACCACTGGAGTATGAAATCAAAAATAAAACTTTCAGATTATTCTGCATCAAAATCTAACCTCCTCCTAATAAGGAGGAATGAGAATACCCATTCTCTTCAAATATCTAATCAAGCCATACTTGTCACTTTTCTGAATTTTTGTTTAATAAGTTTACTTGGAATTTGTCTTTTATATTTAAAATATATTAATTACATCAATGTTGGATAATATTTATTTAAGCTATTTTTGATGCCCTATCATTACTATCTCCTCTTAATAATTTGTATTTATTCAAGACTATTGATGCTCATTTTACCTGAACTCTGCTTCTTCATGACAAAATTATACCGAATACATAACCTGAGTTACGTTCATGAATTAAAATGTAGCTATATTGGGCATAATGTCTTCAATTGTTCTATAATGATCAGTTTAAATTAGGTGCCACTGATTTTGTTCATGTCTAAATCACACATAAATTTCTAGAGGTTTCCATGGGCTTGGTTTTATTTGTTGAGATTATGTCCCTCTTGCCTTTTACAACTTTTTCTGCCTCTGAGAAGTTTCCTTATATTTGCCATCTCCCTGCCACTCTTTTATATCATTTATGCTGATAGATTTAATTTGCTTATGAAGTTGAAACAATTTGTGTCTTGTGATAATTTGGTATCATTGGTTTTATCTCCCCTCCACCTCCTTAATACTAAAATTCATATTTGGATAGCTGTTGTTTACTTATTATTATTTGTTAACATCCACTTTTTGCTACTATGGATAATCTAGATGGGTTATCTACAGGTTACTACCCTTTTCTAGCCAGGGCAGGACTAAGGATTTTATTTAATGAGTTCTTCATTAAATAATTCCTATTGTTTAGTTATCTTCATTTTCTCACTTTGGAATTTAACGATTCAAATGCTGTTTAGTTATCTTCATTTGAATTTTTAAATTTCAAAGTGAGAAATATAGGGACAGCTGAAGTTGGGCCTCATTTTAGACTTACGTTTTTGAACGTCTCACAGCCAATATATCATCATTAGTAGGCAAATGATGACATTAAGTATACAAATATTTTGGTTATTTTATTTCATTTTTTATTTAGTCATGAGTATATGTTCAGTAAATATACTTTTTTCTTATAATCTATTCTATAGTATATTAAATGCCAAAGGAACTATTTCCATTTTGTACTATTTTATAAGGTGAAACACTTTCTAATAAAATATGGAGGTGGTTTAATTTTGGAGTTTAGTGTCTCAATCAAACAAGGTGGCATTGTTCAGCTCCTTCTACCTAGCAACTTTTAGTAATTACAGGCTACACCTGGTAATTAGTCTTGTGAACAGGTAAACCTGATTTTCACGGGACCGAACAACAGAATAAGGGGGTCACAAGAAAAAACAGGTTTTTACTTCTTTTTTAACTATGATAATACAATTTTAATAATGAAAGCCACAATGCAATATTTGTGATCAGTTCTTGTTTTATAAAGAAGTTAGCCTAGCCGCATCTATATATAAAATTGTAACCTCTGTCTGTACATTGATTTTTTTCGTGAAATTTTGACGATAACTTATCGTTTCACATGTCATAGACACCATAACTGCATTTTGTGTCTGTTTGTTTGTTTGTTACCTTTTCACGCATAAATGGCTGAACCTAATTTTCTGAAACTTGTTATGTATATACTACTAGCCCAACTTAGACTTTAGGCTATATTAATATTCTCTTAGACGAACAGGAGTGGGGGTTATAAGGGAGGCCTGAAATTAAAAATAGCGATATTTCGTTTTCCATTGGTTTTTCGAAAAATGTGCATATAACAAAAGCTGTTTATTGTGTTATTTAGAGTAAATTTTGTTTTATAACAAAGTATAAACGAGATATATATCAAAAACTAAAGCGGGAGCCAACTATTATATTATGTGAATTAGCATTAATTTTTCCAAGATTATAAGCTATATTAAAATTTTTAGGTTCAAACAGGAGTAGGGGTTATAAGGGAGGCCTGAAATTAAAAATAGCAATATTTCGTTTCGCATTGATTTTTTGGTAAATATGCACATAACAAAAGTTGTATAGTTGATTATTTAGAGTAACTTTTGTTATGTACACTTTTGTATTATACATAAGAATAAATGAGTTATACGTTAAAAACTATAGTGGGAGTCAACAATTTAATTTGGCACAAAAGACTCAACCGAGTTAAACAAAACTCGGTATGTGAATTAGTATTAATTCTTCCATGATTATAAGCTATATTAAAATTTATAGGTTCAAACAGGAGTGGGGGTTATGAGGGAGGCCTGAAATAGTCAATCAATCTATATACACACACACACACTCACACTCACTAGGTATGGTACCCGGCTTCGCTCAGTACATAAATACATTATATGTGATATCCTCAATTACGGTTTCATGTTCCTGACCAGTAAAAATGTATAAAAAAGTCCGTCACGCAGGGGCTGCGTAAACTAAGCAGATTTCCCACGTGAAGTTTTACAATAGAGAAATCTGCCTAATAACAACTGTAGTAGTAAGTAACCTCTAAACCTAAAACATTATTTAGGGCGTAATAACCCAGTAGTTTCTCGCCCCAAAAAACAGTTAACCTAACCTTTCTAAACCTATTCACGAGGGACGAATAGTTATGGAAACGGCCGCCAGAGCTCTCGGCGGGAAGTCCAAACATAGCCACTCCTGGCGACCACACGCAGAATACAATTGCTAATATCTCGGTTAATATTCAAGATACAGAATAAATGTTTAGAACAATATTTATAGTTAATTTAATTTTCAATAAGATTTATTCTATACAATTTTTCGATCCGACGCATAATAACAGAGATATTTTGAATTTTCAAAAATCCCCCCTCTAAACCCCCCCTCCCACTGGTCCGATTTCAGGCATTAACGAACTTGATTTTCCTTTTTACATAAAACGATTAAATTCCGAGTTTGGTAACGATCGAAGCAAAATTGTGACCGCTAGTGCGTTAACAGACAAATATATATATATATATATATATATAGATATATATATATATATATATATATATATATATATATATATAATTTTGAACAGACCTCATTTTCGTCATCTCCTGGGTAGAATCGATAGACATTTGAGGAAATTTTTCGAAACTCGCATCATGAGTACGACCTCAATAGCTGATTTCCCTTAAGGGAAATCTGCTAAAACAAAGATTATAGAAAAGTCCACATTCAAACAGTATTCAACATATAGTGTTTAGCAAATTTCCCTTAAGGACCAAATAATTGAGAGGAAATCAGTTATTGAGGTTGTTACTTGTGAACCTATTTTCGAAATATTCAAGTTTCCATTGGTCCTACCTATGTGGTGGGAAAATGAGGTTGTTTCTTTATACTTCATAAATGCCATATGATTGGTAACATACAAAATATGTACTTATTTTTGTTTTTTTCAGTTGCCAGTAGAGCAACCAATGGCTGACAACACTGTTACCATCACGGGAAATATACCTTCCAGGGAGGACTTTCCCGGCTTATATAATTTTAATTTTAGCCTTGATCAAGCCACATCTGGGCAAAATTGGGTAGTGAGTATGACAATTGTTTTCTTTTTTATTAATGTCATCCTTAATTATATCTTTTATTATTCTGAATTTGTAACTAATCCATTAGCTAAAATGGACTAAGAAACTTTTTTCTTGTTAATTAAAAATGAAAGAAAAAAAATTGAGTTTACAGATTTACTAGGTGAGGTTCTTACATGCACTGCCTTTCTATGCTTTTTTAGCAGATTTCCCTTAAGGGAAATCAGCCATTGAGGTCGTACTCATGATGCAATTTTTGAAATTTTTCTTCAAATGCCCATTGATCCTACCTAGGAGATGACAAAAATGAGGCCTGTTCAAATATATATATATATATATATATACTAGCCAAGGTACATTGCTTCGCTCGGGAAATCATTTGAGACAGAAATATTCTATTTTGTTTTTGGCAATGTTTCTACGTGTACAACTGCTCTTCTCGTCTGGGCTCATTTCTTCCCGTAAGGGTCCATTAGGCGACTTATGGAAAAAAAATTTTTAGATTTGAAGAATAAATGAAAATAAGTCTCTAATCATTCCCTCTCCACTGTTTGACACACTGTGAATAATTCAAATCATAAACATGGATATATATATATATATATATATATATATATATATATATATATATATATATATCTGTTACCGCTCTAGTGGTCGCAATTATTGTTTAATCGTTACCAAACTCAATATTTAGTCGTTTTATGTAAAAAGAAAGATCAAGTTCGTTAACAGCTGAAATCGGCCCAGGGGGAGGAGGGGGGAGGGGTTTAGAGGGGGAGAATTTTGAAAATTCGAAATATTTCTGTTACTATAAATCTGATCAAAAAAAATTATTGAATCAATCTTATAGTAGCAAATTAAATGTACTATAAATATTGTTATATATATTTATTCTCTATCTTGAATATTAACCGAGATATTTACAGTTTTCAGCCTTCATCAACCCCCCACTTCTACTCAAGTTACATACACAATAGTCGGTTATGTAAAAAAAAAAATCTTTAAATTGCATAGGCAACCAGTGAGGTCACAATATGACTTATAAAAACTAAACAATAGAGGCATGATCTTTTTCATATGTTTAAAATAGATTTCTGATCAAAGCAAGATCAAAAATTAGAATCGATTATTTAGAAAAGACATACTTCGTTGATAATATTGAAAAAATAATTATCTAAATTTTATTCACCTTTTTTTCTTTCCCTATTTGTTAGTCATGAGAGTTGACCTTTAATTCACATGATAAAACCTGGAATGATGAGTTCGAGTGGGCAAATAGGAATTTATTTAGTGATGAACTCATTGAATAAAGTCATTAGTCCCACCCTTGCCAGCAAAGGGTGGTAACCTGTATATAACCTTACTTAGTTGCAAAATGTGTAAAAAATATCAAACTTACTTTTTGTAAAAAGAAAGATTAAGTTCGTTAATGGCTGAAATCGAACAAGTGTGAGGGAGGTTTAAAATATCAAACTTACTTTTTGTAAAAAGAAAGATCAAGTTCGTTAATGACTGAAATCGGACAAGTGTGAGGGAGGTTTAGAGGGGACAATTTTCGAATAATCAAAATATCTCTGTTACTATACTTCGGATCGAAAAATTGTATAGAACCAATCATATTGAAAATTGAACGATCTATAAATATTGTTCCGTACATAATTTCCATATAATGACTATTAACCGAGACATTTGTATTTTACAGTTTTTCGCTTTCGGTAAAGCCCTACTCCTATTTGTGTCATATTAATAATAAGCTGTTATAACAAGAACCACATCATTCGAAGCTTAAATACCAAATATTGTTTTCAAGAGATATTTATTATACGAGATACATGCAAGTATGTCCCCCTTCTTAAGTTTTTGGACTACTTAAATTTTATTCATTGAGGTAAAAATTATTGTGATTCATTATAAATTACAATAATTGTTATAGTAAATAGTTTCCAATCAAATTAATACGTTATATTCAGATATACTATAGTAATTGTTTTTCTTTTCGTTAAGACATTGTTAGTTTACGTTTCAGATTCTTTCCGTCGGGAAATTTCTTATTATCGTTTGTATTCACTTAATATTCACAGTGGTGTCGTGTTACCTTCTTGCAGGAAATCTGCTAAGTTTACACATCCCCTGCGTGACGGACATTATTTCAAATTCTATCAATCTTGCATTAAATTTCATTTGTAAGTAATATTACTGGTTTCTTCTCTATGTTATTATAGCAGGATAGGAAAAATGATTGAACCTATTTTGGTAAACATTAGCAGTTGCTGTTTTCATGCGATTCTACATAATACTGGTGGGTATTTATATTTTTTCCCTAATGTGACTATTGTGACAAATGGCCAAATGAAATGATCACTTTGTCACTTATGATGCTTCCTTGTTGATTGGTAGAGCATAATATAAAAGCCTGCAAAAATAATAAATAAAAGTTTTAAATAGCATCTTACATGTTTTCCTTGTTCTCTTTGATGTCTGCTTTTATTAATATGTTTTCAATTGTTTTGTAGTCAAACAGTAAAATTAAAAAAGCATATTTAAAACATTGGGCATATTTTTGTTTTGAAGTAAATAATCTGGCTTGTAATTCATATGTGCTTTGTATTTTGTTTATTGATGTGAGACCTCTTTCATTCTTCATTTATTGCTTCTTGAATTATTTCCTGCTCATTTATTTTACAGTTCATTTTGCAATTCAGTTTCAAAACTTTTCTTACAAAAAAATCTATTAAAGATTTTTGTTTGAACTAAAAGTCTTTGAAAATTAAATTATTTATTAACGGACACTTTTTGCAACCAAGGCTAATTGGGACGGGTTATCTACAGGTTACCACTCTGTTCTAGGCAGGGTGGGACTAAGGATTTTATTTAGTGAATTAAAAATCTTTGAATTTTAAAATAGATTTAGGTAATTGAAAAAATGAGTAGGTTCTGAACTAACAAATCTATCTATCTATATAGTCTTGAACAGTCCTCATTAAAGAAAATCAGCTAGCAGAAAGATTAACTTAATTATTTAGATTTAGTAAAGAAACTGGGCTCAGTTGATTCAAAGGATAATTTTGGAGCGAATGGAGACTTCAGGTATGATAAGAAGCAAAAACCCGGCACTGATAATATCTGGAATTACATGCAATAAACTTTTCTACTATTAAAGTACCCACTAATACTCTCTTAAAAACGCTTTAACTTCAATTTATTCTATACTTCAAACATAAATGCAAACTACTTGTGGTCTGTGTAAAACAACTCATTACAGCTCTTGGATCAAAACCAGGAGCTTATGAATAATTCATTACAGGCATATATTTTTGAGCACATGCTTTTTATCCATTTCTTACATATTCCTAATTCTTTTGTTTTTATTTTCAGTTTTCTGAAACCTTGAAACAACTTTTTATTGACATGAATAAAGTTCTTGTAATGCAATTTCAAGTGGATCACAACCTTTGGGCACAAGGTTCTATCTTTTATATTCGAGCACTTCCTGTCTACAGCACAGATGATTATGTAAACGTTCCTGTAAATAGGTGTACATTCCACTCCTGTGAAGATGATCCACAAGGAAGAGGTAATTCTATTAACCCTAGCAGCACCATGAGGGGTGGGGGGGGGGGCTTTTCAAGCTCTCACTTCCGACTTTTTGAAGTAACTTGGAAAAAAATTGTTTCCAAGTTGTGAAAAAGTTTATTTGGATAAAATTGATCTACCCAGAAAATGGAATTAATTGAAAAAATATTGTGGAGGAAGGTAAAACCTAAAACATATTTTTTAAGAGAAAAACTTGGTGATGACATGGACACTTTATTTAAAATTATTTCGTTTGAAAAGACATTATATTTGTTTCAATACATCAGAAAAAAAAATTGCATAGAACACAATTTATAATATTTTTATGATAAACTATATTGTATCTCTAACAGATATAGAGAAATTATTCCCCCTAAATCAATTTATTCGAATGCAAAACATTTTTGAGTTAGGCAGAATATGTATTGTACATTCATATATACTGAAGCTAGTTTATATGGATTCTATGAAAGTCAAAATGGATAATTCTGTTGAAATTCTGAAAATCAAAATTCTTCCTGATTACAGTACGTCCTTTACTAAAAGACGTAATATATTTAAGTAAAAATATTTTGGAATATATTTTATCATTTTTGATGTCATTACAACATACTTGAATTTCTAGAATATTCTGGGTGGAATGCGTAGTTTTTAGTTGTTTTCATTATATTAAAAACATCAAAAACCATAATGTTAGATATAGTAGGGTGAATCTTTTTGAATATATCTTAAGTCTTAATAATTTCATCACAAAAGTATTCAATTGTAAAAAATGGAAAGATGGTGGCTAAAAAAGTCATTTTTTAAAAACATCACTTATCAGCAGGCAATAATATGTAAAAACCAGCTTCCAAAAGAACTCAGTGATTCCACTACTATCCTTTGTCATGAATATTTAGATCATCATCATTATACATATGAAACAATACAAATTTATTTCCCGCCCATTTACTCCATTTATTACCCTAACCCAAAACCAATGGTAGCTACTGTTATTTTAAGAAATAACATCTCTTTAATTACACTATTAGTTGAAAACATAAAAGTACATTGCAAAGTATAATTGACCCCAATTAAATTAATGAACAAAAACTATAGTTTATTATTTTTTGATCTTCAATAAAAAATAAAATACTTCAACAAAATACATATAACTTTGTTGAAAAGCTGTATACGGAAGCAAGACTGATTGGATGGCCTGGAAATAATTAGGGGAGTTTGGAATCCTTAATTAGAGGAACCTAGCCTACATACTAGAATTAATGGTTTAAGTAGCCGGCTGAAGCTCTGCTCCTACAAAGAATGTAGAACATAAATGTTGGTTTTAAAAATGGAGGTATAGTAATTTCAGATCGAAGAATAACTTCAAATTATTTTTAGTTGGTATTTAATTTATCAATTCATAGGCAAATTTTGTTTTTATTTTATTTTTTCTTATTGTAGCATCCCTTTATTAATTGATTTTATTTATTTTAGCTCATCAGCAGCCAGGTTACTGTTTTTGTGAAGACAATAATTATGTGGGTCATGTAGTGCGTGCTCAATGTGAAGCAGATTATGTCTATGATCCCAAGACTGAACGACATAGTGTTAGAGTTCCTATTAATTCCCCACAGCCTGGCTCTGAATGTATTCCCATCCCTTATTCATTTGCTTGTAAGACAAGTTGTCCTAAAGGAATGCAGAGGCGGCCAATCCATGTTATTTTCACCTTAGAAAATGAGTAAGTAATCTTATTCTAGCTATCATTTGTTCTTGCCGGTTAGGACTGATAACAATGGAGAAAAAGTTAGAGAAATGTAGAGAGGTAAAGACCAAACATTGAGTACATTACATGTTCAATACATTTGACTACACAATTTCAGGTTCAATTTGGCCCATTAATGCACTATATTTCTGTTGAATCGGTTAAATATCATTTGTGGAATTAATCAACTAAAAGTCTGTCACACAGGGACTGTGTAAACTAAGCAGATTTCCCCACGTTATGGTATGTCACACTATTAATCTCTTGGAAGTGGGAATTTAGTAAAGGCTGGAAACAATTACTTAAACTGAATAGCTTGCTAAATATTATTGTTACTAAAAAATGTATAAAGTAATAATTGTAGATCATCAATAACTTAACAAGATTGATTCTATAACATTTTTCAGTATGACTTATAATGACAGAAAGATTTTGAATTTTCTTCCCTTCCCACCCCCCCCCCCCCATCTCTAACCCTCCTTATTCCTAGTCCGATTTCAGCCATAAATGAGTATAAACGTAAGTGTTGCATGAAACAGTATGTATGATGTAGATGAAATAAATATTTTTGAGAAATCATCATACTCCATATTCCACACAGCAAAAGATCAATGAAAACAATATTTGGTATTTATGCTTCAAATAAAGCGGTTCATGATATAACAGCTTACTGTTAATATGACATGATTGTGATGGCGGTTTTCTGAAGACTGAAACTAAAAAATTCAAATACCTCTGTTAATATTCAAGATAGAGAAAAAACATTTATAGGACATTGAATTGGCAATAAGATTGGTTCTATACCATTTTTGGAAGTACGCTTTCTGAAACACTGTCCTGAACTTGTTTCACCAAGCATAATATAAAAATAAAAGTCCGTCATGCAGGTGCTGCGTAAACTAAGCAGATGTCCCTCGTGAAGTTTAGTAATAGATAAATCTACATACTGGTAACACAACACCACAGTGAATAAAACGAACAGAAATAAGAAATCTTTCCCCTCCCGACAGAAAGCGTTTGAAGTGTAAGCAATCAGGTCTGCCAGCCTCACACCGGAAACAAAAACAATTACTGAAATATACCAGAATATAACACATTAACTTTATTGCAAACTACTTACTGTATTTAGTACTGCAATTTATAATGAATCAGAATAATTTATATTCTAATAACTCAAATTTTCGTAGTCTAAGACCGGGGATGGGGTTCAACAGAATATATTTGCATGTATCTCGCATAATAGTGGTCTCTTAATTACATTATTTGGTATTAAAGCTTCGAATAATGTGATTTATTATATATAAACAGAGTATTATTTATATAACATGAGTGGAAGTGGGGTTCTGCTGAAGGCTGAAAACTGAAAAATACAAATATCTCGGTTAATATTCAAGATAGAGAATAAGTGTAAATAACAATAATTATATCGCATTTAATTTGCAATAAGATTGGTTCTATTCAATTTTTCAATCAGACGTCTAGTACCGGAGATACATCAAATTTTCGAATATCTCCCCCTCTAAACCTCCCTCTCCCTGGTGCAATTTCAGCCGTTTATGAACTTGATCTTTCTTTTTACATAAAACGACGATGAGTTTGGTAACGATTAAACAATAATTGCGACCACTAGAGTGGTAACAGACATACACACACACACACACACACACACACACACATATATATATATATATATATATATATATATATATATATATATAAAATTGTAACCTCTGTCTGATTTTTTTCGCAAAATTTCACGATAACTTTTCGTTTCACATGTTATAGACACCATAACTGCATTTTGTTTCTTACGTGTCTGTTTGTTTGTTTGATACCTTCAAACCTTACCTCATAAGTCATACCAACATTTCTAGGGAAGGGCAGGAGTGGGGGTTATAAGAGAGGCCTGAAATTAAATATAGTGATATTTCGTTTCCTATTGGGGTTTCGGCAAATATGCACATAACAAAAGTTGTTTATTTTGTTATTTAGAGAAATTTGCTCAACAATTCTTTTAAATATGAACTACCAGGTACCTCACCTGGAAAAATTAATTCAAATGTATGTTAATATTTTGTCCTTAATAATTCAAATCTAAGCATAATGCACAGGAAACGGGAAATATGACTATATGGAGGACAGTGAAGTCTTACATAATAAATTAATTTCATTATTAACAAATCCACAGAAATGACGAGTATTAACTCTAAACACTGGGAAGGGTAAATGTCAAAATATTGTGCAAAGTAAAGCCAAAAAAATACCTTCACCATCCAGCCTCAAATGAATTCCCGGGCGAAGCCGGGTATCTGAGCTAGTATATATATATATATATAGATATATATATATATATATATATATATACTAGCTCAGATACCCGGCTTCGCCCGGGAATTCATTTGTGGCTGGATGGTTAAGGTATTTTATTGGCATTACTTTGCAACGTACTTTTAGCTTACTTTGCAAAGTAAAGCCAAAAAAATACCTTCACCATCCAGCCACAAAACAATCCCCGGGCGCAGCCGTGTATCTGAGATATATATATATATATATATATATATATATATATATATATATATATATATTTCATGATAAATTTTCGTTTCACAAGTCACAGACACCATAACTACATTTTGTTTTAGCAGATTTTCCTTACGAGAAATCAGCTATTCAGGTCGTACTCATGACGGAATTTGCACAATTTTTCTTCAAATGTCCATTGATCCAACCTAGTAGATGACGAAAATGAGGTCGGTTCAAAACTGTATATATATATATATATTTGTCTGTTGCCGTTGCAATTTTTGTTTGATCGTTACCAAAATCGATATTTAGTCGTTTTATGTAAAAAGAAAGATCAAGTTCGTTAACAGCTGAAATTGGACCAGTGGGAGGGGGGGTTTAGAGGGGAGGATTTTCAATATATCTCCGTTACTATACGTCGGATCGAAAAATTGTACAGAACCAATCTTATTGCAAATTAAATTTACTATAAATATTGTTATATACATTTATTATCTATCTTGAATATTGACCGAGATGTTTGCATTTTTATGAAATCTGGGCGGCTAACAGACGAGAGTGACTTTCCCGCCAAAAGCTAGTTCTCCCGTTTCCTTGATTGCTCGGCTCTCGTGAAATTTCTCAATTGTAAAACTTCAAGTGGGAAATCTGCTTAGTTTACGCAGCCCCTGCGTGACGGACTTTCTTTAGTGTCTTTTTGTTTGTTTGTTACCTTTTCATGCATAAACGTCTCAACCGAATTTTATGAAACTTGGTATGTATATTACTACTAACCCTACTTAGACTTTAGGTTATATTAACATTCTCTGAGATGAACAGGAGTGGGGGTTATAAGGGAGGCGTGAAATTAAAAATAGCGATATTTCGTTTCCTATTGTATTTTCAGCAATTATGCACATAACAAAAGTTGTTTATTTTGTTATTTGGAGTAACTTTTGTTATACACTTTCATCATACATCGAAGTATATAAATGCGTTATATGCTAAAAATGATAGCGGGAGTCAACAATTTTATTTGGCACAAAAGACTCAACGAAACTAAATAAAACTCAGTATGTGTATTAGCACTAACGACTTCATTCATAAGCCATACCAACATTTCTAGGGATGGGCAGGTGTGGGGGTTGTAAGAGAGGCCTGAAATTAAAAATAGCGGTATTTCATTTTCTATTGGTTTTTCTGCAAATATGCACATGACAAATGTTGTTTATTTTGTCTTTTAGAGTAACTTTTGTTATATTCACTTTTGTAGTATAACGAAATATAAACGAGATATACACTAAAACCTAATGCGGGAGCCAAAAATTTTATTGGGTACTAACGATGGAACCGAACATAACAGAACTCGGTATGTGAATTAGCATTAACACTTAAATGATTATAAGGTATATTACAATTTTTAGGTTCGAACGGGAGTGGGGGTTATAAGGGAGGCCTGAAATAAAAATTTGCGGCATTTCATTTTCTATTTGTCTTTTGTCAAACGTGCACAATAGCTGTTTACTTTGTTATTTAGAGGAACTTTTGTTTTATACAATTTTTCGTAGAACTCTGTTAGTATGCGTTTTACTGTTAGATAGAACCCCTAAGATTTTACTGTTAGATAGAACCCCTAAGATTTAACATTTCTATCCATAACAGCAAATCAGAACTCGTATATATTTACATATATTCTTATTTTATTTTGTATTGTTTTTTTTTTAGGTCTGCTCAAGTTCTTGGTAGACAGAAACTCGCAGTAAAGATTTGCAGCTGCCCAAAACGTGATAAAAAACGACAAGAAGTATATTTTAGCCGGGAAAATGATTCAGGTGGTAAACAGAATAAGAGATCTCATACAAAGGAGGATCTTTCCAATGCCATATTTCAGGCTAAAAAAGTCAAAGTAGAAAATGAGGAAGTAAGTAGTTAATGAAAACAGATTTTATATTTGTATGCCTATAATTTAATAATTTGAGCTGAGCATTAGATGTTTACTGATATAATAGCCTGAAGCGACAATTTGTATGAGTAGGGTGGGGGTTTACTGAAGGTTGAAAAAATAGAAATAACTCCTGTAATATACAAATTAAAGAAACGTGCCCAAAGAACAACATTTATCACCCTATCTGTGTAACCCCCCTCCACTCCTCTT
The DNA here is from genome assembly GCA_019009955.1 of Riptortus pedestris. NCBI lineage: Eukaryota > Metazoa > Arthropoda > Insecta > Hemiptera > Alydidae > Riptortus > Riptortus pedestris. The sequence goes on along the minus strand of CM032232.1, from coordinate 124,394,688 downwards.
TGTCTGATGAGAGATGATTAATCTTGCAATTAGATGCTCGATGAGTTTATGACTTATCACTAATGTGAGGCAAGTAGGTGCAAAGTACTAGAGACTAAAAGTATAAATGTCTTGGTTAATGATAGAGTTAGTGAAAAAATATTTAGAGCAACAATTGTTGGCAATAATATTGCAATAAGATTGGTTATATATAATTTTTGAATCTGTTTCATAATTACATATTTGGAATTTTAGGCCGCGATAGCAGCTCTTGCCCTATAAAGAATTAAATGCCCTTGATATTTCTTTGTATTTAAAACGCTTAAATATTGGGTTTGGTAACAATCAACAAATAGTAACTTCTAGGGATTTTCACATACATTTTTGTCATCTCCTAGGTAAGATCAATGGATATTTGAAGAGATTTTCTAAAAATCACTATTTTTTTATATTATGGTAAACCATTTTTATACAACATTGGCTATTAACAAGAAATATCTTGCATAATGTTATGTTAAATTTATCCTATCTTAATGTTATAATATATGTATTGTTTCAGCCTCTTCAGGTAAATAGTATAAAGCAACAATTAAAAGATGAACTCATAGAGATCCATCTACTTTTTGCTGAACTCGCTCGTCGAATCCAAAGAATGGATGAATTAATTAGCAGTACCAGAAATTAAATTGGAAAAAAGAACATCAGTATTCTACTTATTTTTTTATATATAAAGTTTAAGTCTGCTTGATACAAGGCGATAAGATGTATATTAAGCTAAATGTAATTCAAAAATAAAATATATGTTATCTTCATGAACTACTCCTCTATAAAAATTAATACTTCTATAATCTAGAGGGTTTTATCTTCAGATTGATGTCAGAAGTAAAAAGCTATTATTCATTTATAAGTAAATAAAAATTACTAGGACAAATTATTTAGTATATCCCTTATATACTAAATGGACTTAAGAACTTTATAAATATGATTTTGATGAAAAGAGTTACTGGTTTCCATAAAAAGCATATATTCATTTTTGATTGACATTAAACCAAATATAAATCTTACTGCCTTCTTTCATTTGTATAGTTGTATATTTACATTTTTTTCTCTATTATTTTTTTCGCATGACATTTTTGTTGGTTCTCTTATACATTATGTTTCTGTGCTAATTTATGTTGTGTTTCAATTGTACCTATGATTTTTCTTTCCAACTTTTATTTTGTGTAACTGAAGATTCCTTATCTGTCTTTCTTCTTTATTGTTTTAAAATATTATGTATTAGTTGTTTTGGAATTAGTGCAATTTATTTCTGTTGTAATATATAAAAGCTAGAGATAGGTTTTTTTATTTTTGTTTAAGTTTGCAGTTTCATGCTGAGACAATTTATTATTTTATTTTATATATAACTTGATATCATTTTTATAATAAGAACATTTTGTATTTGACTGAATAGATCCATTTTTTAGTTCATTGGGTTAAATAAAATTTAAAAATCCAATGTGTACTTTTTTCACTTACAAAGTGCATTGAAAGAATTATATATATGGTTCTTTCTTTTATTTTTATATGTTTCATATGTGTAATAAACAATTGTTATCAAATTCTATTGAATGATTGTGATCCATACCAATGATGATAAGGTTGAAGATCCAATAATAACACTCATCCTCTAATAATTCTGCTGGTTCTGTGGGGAAAAAATGGTTGAGAAACATGGCGAATGGGATTTTCTTGTAGATAATATGACAATTGTAGATTCAAACGTCTAGCAAGTAAAAACCTTGACTGAAGCATTTTATTCTTTCACAGACATAAAATATTTGCTCTTCTCCACCACAATTCTTTCCCTTAACCCTAGTATTACCGACCTCTCCCAGATCGCATGGATTGCCAACGGGGGAGGGGGGCTCCTTGAGCCCACAACCTTAAAAAACTTTTATTTTAGTTCTATAATTTTTTTAAAATTTTTATTTCTATTGGATTATGTTAAATGAACGTTTCTTATGACACCTGTGGAAAAAAAAAATTAAATAAAGAATATAAAAAAAATTTCGGATGGGGAAAAAAAGATGACTTTAAATTAAAAATAATTTTATTCTACTATAGGAACATATCTAAACATTGTTAGAATAAAAAGTTATCTATATCTAAGTTATTATAACATTATAATAGAATAATAATTTAAGAAAATCTAATTAACAGATTTGTAATTGCAATTATCGGTTCTTTTGCACTATAATTTTTTTTCCAAGTGTTTGTTACACACTGAACGTTTACATTTGAACAACGCTGCTTAGATTTTGATAAGTTGTTGTATTTTTCTTTTTTTGATTTGGATTCTCTAACACAAGTGTAACACCTTAGCCTTCCACTTGATGAACCTTGTTCCTCCAATTGGGGATAAGTCAGTTCTCGCCCTAGAACATGCTCCATGGCCTATACTGAAGATCTAGGAATGCCCACAAGATTTTCACTCCTTTCAGATAGTTCCAATAAAAAGTACTTTCTTCGGCCAGCACTATTTCTTCTCCATGTTGTGTTTTTAAGAGTAAATACTGTATAAGAATTGAGGGCTGTTATGAGGGAGTAGAAAAGAGATAATGGCCACCTCCTTGTCCCCCTTTTACAAGAATATTGTCTCACCATGGAATCGATTGTATCTATTCCTCCCTTAATATCATTATAAAATAGATTTATGTCTGATTTTTTCTTAGGATTTTGGGGGTCAATATGAGGATCTTGATGTTGAGTGGATAGAAGCAGTAAATTTCTAGTTGGTCTAGTTCGGGTTATATACGATTGAAGTGTTCAGGGGGTTTGTTTGATTTTGGATCAGTGTATAAAAATAGGGAAGAATAGAGCTCTCTTCCCTTGACATTTTTCAAAATGTTGGGAATATGTTTCCTTCTGCTTTGTAAAGCTCCTACGTAAGTCAAATTATAGTTTTTGTACAGATCTCTTTTCTAAAAAGTATCTATCAGGAGCAATAATTATATATATTATATATATATATATATATATATATATATTACCATCTCAGAAATATATTTTTATATGAAAAAAAATTATATGGGGAGGATATATATATTTTTTTATTGGGGAAAAAAAAACTTGAGAAGGTTTGTGTATGTTAAAATTACATCAAAGTAATTATTATTTGAGCAATATAATTAATAACACTAGAATTACTAGTTAAAAGTAGTATTAAATATCAGTGGGCTCGAGGAGCCCCCCCCCCCTTGGTACTTAAGTGTATAACTACTCCTTGCATTACCAAGGGGGGGGGGCTCCTCGAGCCCATATGTTAAAAAAAAAAATGTTTTCCCAACATAGAAATTTTTTTATTTCATTTTGTTGTTATGCCCTCATTCTAGGGTGTTTTTCTGAGGAATACATAAAATATCCCATTAAAATTGGGTGATAGGGACACAAAAACAAAAAGTTGTGGGCTCAAGGAGCCCCCCCCCCTGGTACTTCTAGGGTTAAATCGCTCTCTTTGAGTATCTCACACACCTGTTCCAATTTTAATTTATTTGTCAGAACTCATAATTAAATATATATTAAAAACAAGTCTGATCTCAGAAAAATACCTGTGTTGAGAATGGTTAAAACGAGGTATTAATTCTATTGTAAGCAGGGAGATCCTTGGCAGCTCTCGTCAAAATCTCAGGTGCACAGTCCTTATTATTTCTAATGCCTCTTGCAGAATATTATGCTTTGGCAGAATCGTGATTTAAAGAGCGGGACAGAATAACCCAAATGCCAGTATACTGTCACTGCATACATGTGACACGGTATACTCATTAAAGTGTTAAAAGAAATATTAAATGTAAGAGGAAATGACCTCAATTTAAAAAATAACAAAGGACAAACCTATCAATGCTGAGTAGGTTCTGGGAGAATGTAGGGAAAACAGCCACTAACGAAATTGCCATTTATATATATACATAGTTGTTTCATTCAATTCAGTTCAGTCGTTTATGCATAACATGTACAGATACTGACACCAAAGCCAAAAATTCATAAAAATCTTATTAAAACCATGTGAAACAAAAAAGTCTTATTACACTGGGGCTCCGTAAAATAAGCAGGACATATTACTGATCTCATCTCACCATATATATTATTTCTTTCTGAATAAAAATCCCATGAGTGGAAGTGGGGGTTTACTGAAGACTGAAATCAAGAAGTTATGGATAACTTTTAATATTTGAATTACCAAAAATGTATCAACAGAACTGCAGAGCATCACTAGTTTAACAAGATTCGTCCTATAACATTTTTAATCCAACTCATAATAATGGAGATATTTTCAAATTCCCCCTCCTGTATTCCAGGTCCGATTTCAGTCATCATTATGATCTTAGTGTTGAATGAGAAAGTAAAATATCGAATAAGGTATAAACATTTTTGAGCCAAGACTTTATAATCTTAATTGATGACTTCACACTATACGTTCGAGTGCAGTTCAATAATAAACGCCCACTAAAAACAATATTTGGTATTTAAGCTTGAAATAAGACGTTTCATGTTATATTAGCTTATTCTTAACATGCGATAACTAATAGAGGTGGGTTTACTGAAGCTTGAAAGTCATAGAAATGTAAATATCTTGGTTAATATTCGAGATAGAGAAAACATACATTTAACAACATTAACGTGTTTAATAGGACATTACATTTGCGATAAGATTGGTTCTATATAATTTTTCGACCCAATTTATCATAATGGAAATATTTCAATTTTATATATATGTATATTTGAAATGGACCTCATTTTTGTGACATAGATAGGATCATTGGACATATAAGTAAATCAATATAAAATGGTGTGAACAGTTATTTATTGAAATCATTTTTTATCTGTGGGATATTTGCATTTCATTTTACAACTCTCTTAAGTTTGTGAATTAAAATGCAGTCAATTCTTGTCCATTGTTTTTTTCAGCTTAAAACATCGATTTTCAATGTCAGCAATAACTATTTATAGATTCATAAATTGTAAGGCTCAATTGGTCAATGGGCCATTCTCTGTGAGAGACTGACATGAGAAGGCCAGGCAATCCGAGGTGCAGGAAGTAATAGGAAAGAATGAATTTCTCTTGAGATTCATCTCTAAAGGTAAGTTTCACAATCTTTATTTTTCTGCCTATTTATATAGCTTTAAATAATCATATTATAAATAGATTATATGAAATTAGTTATGCAAAAAGGTTCCGACCCACAACCGACTTTTTTCGAGAAATCGACTTCTTTTTTTAGAATCCTACATTTTTCCGTTGATTTTGGAAATGTAAAAAATACTTTTACAATTTAATTATTAAACATATTTTTTATTAAATATAATCTGCCTAATCATAATAAAGGTAAGTAAAAATAGTATTAATTGATATTTTAAATATTATCTGAGTTTCGTTTCCAGTGCATGAATGGGTGTCCCTCCCTATTGGTGGCCGTCGAACACCTTATGACAGGCATTATTTCCGAGTAAAAAATTTAAAAATGAAGAAATTTGTTATGATACATTTTAAGCATTGCATTAGGGTTAAATTTAAACAAAAAAAATGTTCAGCCATGGGGAATGATCTTACCTCATACGGCTTAGCCGTCAACATATTAGTGTATAAATTAAGTAGCAGTTGATCCATTTTGCCTTGGAAATACTCTTATTGCTAAGAATTATTTCACTTATCTCTACGAGAAATAAATAAAAAGAAAATATTCATTCATCTCCAAAACATATTTGCTTTCTATGATAAATGCACAGGGTTTAAGATATCTATTAACTAGATACAACAGTTAATAGTGACTTACCATGGATGAAATCTTGAATTTTAAGTAGTTGTTCCAATCAATATGAACTGCCGAAAAATTATTTTGCAAAAAATTATCTCAGATGAACTCTCACCTTAGACTGGCTATAATATACAGATTACCTTTACAAATTAATTCCCAGGGAAATCCCCCAATATGGAAATGTGCTCAACATAAATACATCTACAAATTACCTATTATACAAATAGCAATGAAAGAAGATCAGAATGGTAAATAGAATACTTACTGATAGTATTACTTCTACACAACTACTAAAAGCATTTATAAAATGAAAGTCAAAATTATGAATATGATAACTTCCATTTAAAACACTTTCTAATGGTGTGCAATTATTTAATTCATGCATTCTTACAATATGCTCTATTGCCACTCCGAAAAAAGAATTCAAAGAAATAAAAAATCTATTAATTTTGTTAGTAAAAGGATGCTCAAAATACAGACAACTATGAACATTTATTCTAGAACTTTCTATAAAAATACTATAAATAATCATGACTACATGTGATATTTGCACTCACTTTAGTTCTCATATTTAGGAAAAATTAATATTCTGTGAAAAATGCAGTTCAACATTTAATACTTTAAAAAAATATCCCATGTTATTTAAAGGATGTCCTACATAAGCGTCGTGGCATAAATTGTAACTAGGAGCTTCAAGACTAAATGAGTCAAAAAATGAAAGAAGATATTCTGAAAATAATTTATATTCCATTTAAGAGTGTGTAAGATAAAATATTTAAAGAGTACTACTGTTACAAAATTAAACTTTTCAGATACAAAAGTAATGGTTTATCTGTAGATTACTTTGCAATAATAAAATAAAATTATAATTCTTCTGGTGTAAATTTCACAGAATCTGATGATAAATAAAAAAAAAAATCTGATCTGGCCACTACGCGACTTCCATGTAATTCAATAGAATTGTTGACATGTTGCATTTTGTTTACTTTATTTTTTATAGTCAATCTTGATTGCAAAAGCTAATTAAAACTCGAGATTTCATCCATGGTAAGTCATTATTCAAGGGATTTAATGGAATAAAGATATTTAAGGTAATTGTTTTATAACCCATCTCATTGATAAAGAAATGATCTAAAATTTATTTTCCTCTACTGGAATATTAACTAAGTTGTTTGTATCTTTGTGTTTTAGGCATCATCACAACATGACGGATTTCTTTCCTATTTAACAATGAAAATGAAAAGAATTGGGTAAAGAAAAAAAATATTCCAGGTAGACCAAATAAATGTATAGAAATAGACTACTAGAAAGATCTGCATGTTTATGTAATGAAATATGTATGTAGGTTTAGGTTTATAGTTAGAAGAATCAATTAATACTAAAAAAAAAAAAAAAATCTTTATCTTTAAATCTTTTTATTATACTTTGACCTACATGTTCTATTCAGCGGATTAATTCCTCACGCAAGATTGTGCATCAACATTAAAACTTTTCAGGCATTTTAAGATTGAAGAGCAGTTTCTATTGTGAGGTTCAATCCCCTGAAGAGCTGGAATATTGACCATAAAAACATGTTAGCCTAAGCATACGTGTTTTTAAGTCTGCTTTGAACAGTAACAATTTTATTCGAGATTGTAATGTAATAACAAACAATGGTTCTGGAAAATGTCTTACCTAATTAATGATTTTAAAAAAAAAATCATAGCCAGTGTATAAAAGACAAGTAATGCAAAATGTAAAAGAGTACATATTTAATTTCGTTGATTAGCTTTCTGGAGCCTCATGCAAATTACTTTGCAAATAATGTAAAACATCATACTGAATACCTTTTAGTCAATTAAAAGAAGGGAGATAGAAGTAGCCATATTTGCAATTAGGAATGTACCATTTAAACTTGTTAACTCTATCCAGGAACCCTTTTTAGGCAGACCGAAATTGATCACAAGTTTTTTTTTATAAACACTCTACTCTCCCATTAATAATTTAATTATTTATTTATTATCCCATTAATTTATTTTTCAAACATATCCTTGGGAAGTACTAACTGTACAGCCAGTGCCTAGGAACAAAACAAACTATAATTAGAATCAATATAGGATGAATATTCTGTTTCTGGAATTAATTGTTTAGTAAACCAGTGCAATTACTAGGTATTGTAGCTTAGAGGATAATCAATTAGAATAATCAAACAGGTACACTATGATTCCAGTAATAATGAGTACGAATAATTGATAGCAATGTCTCTGATTCTGAGCAGTTATTAAGTAGGGTCACTCTATTTCCTCAGAGCTCTGCTCTAGGCACTAATCATTCCCTTAGGACTTGCCAAAGGTAATCATAAAATTACATTGTAAATAACTCTCACAAAGTTCAAAAAAAATAGTTGAACAAGAAAAATTATATTCAAAAATGAAAGCTAAGCCTTTCTTTTACATTGTCAAATAGGAAAACATCCATCATGTTGTGTTTTATGCTTCACTAAATCCCTCTCCTCCAGCTCTGCTCTTGACCATTTGTTTCTACACTCTTTTAACTTTGGGAGATGCACTGAGATTTGTCCCCTCCTACACTACATGCTCTGTGATCTTTGAAGGACAGGCTACTTATACTTCTCCAGAACACCATCCATCATATTTGATAACTCCAGCACCCTCCATCATATTTGGAGATAGACTAAATCTAGCTCTCATCTCACAGGACACCATGTGTCATATTTTGTAGATAGACTAACCCCAGCAGCATCGTCTTATTTGTTAGAGAGACTAACTCTTCCTATCAGTCCTCGCAGAACACCCGCCATCATATTTAGTAGACAGACTTACTCTACCTCTCAGTTCTCACCAGATGCTCAAAATACAGACAACTATGAACATTTATTCTTGAACTTTCTATAAAAATACTATAAATAATCATGACTACATGCGATATTAGCACTACCTTCAGTTATCATATTTAGGAAAAATTAATATTCTGTGAAAAATGCAGTTCAACGTTTAATACTTTAAAAAAAAATCCCATGTTATTTAAAGGATGTCCTACATAAGCGTCATGGAAAAAAAAGGGAATAAATTGTAACTAGGAGCTTCAAGGCTAAATGAGTCAAAAAATGAAAGAAGATATTCTGAAAACAATTTATATTCCATTTAAGAGTGTATAAGATAAAATATTTAAAGAGTACTACTGTTACAGAATTAAACTTTTCAGATACAAAAGTAATGGTTTATCTGTAGATCATATTTAGTAGACAGACTAACTCCAGCTCCGTTCGCAATATTTGATAGACAGACAATCTCTACCTCTCAGTCCTTGCAAAATACCCACTATCATATTTAGTAGACAGACTAACTCCAGCTCCGTCCGTAATATTTGATAGACAGGCAATCCCTACCTCTCAGAACACCCCCCATCATATTTAGTAGACAGACTAACTCCAGCTCCGTTCGCAATATTTGATAGACAGACAATCTCTACCTCTCAGTCATCGCAGAACACCCCCAATCATATTTAGTAGACAGACTAACTCCAGCTCCGTCCGTAATATTTGGTAGACAGACAATCTCTACCTCTCAGTCCTTGCAGAACACCCGCCATCATATTTAGTAGACAGACAATCTCTACCTCTCAGTCCTTGCAGAACACCCACCATCATATTTAGTAGACAGACTAACTCCAGCTCCGTCCGTAATATTTGGTAGACAGACAATCTCTACCTCTCAGTCCTTGCAGAACACCCACCATCATATTTAGTAGACAGACTAACTCCACATCATATTTAGTAGACAGACTAACTCCAGCTCCGTCCGTAATATTTGGCAGACAGACAATCTCTACCTCTCAGTCCTTGCAGAACACCCGCCATCATATTTAGTAGACGGACTAACTCTACCTCTCAGTCCTTGCATAACACCCTACATCTAATTTAGTAGACAGACTAAATCCAGCTTCGTCCGTAATATTTGGTAGACAGACAATCTCTACCTCTCTGTCATTGCAGAACACCCGTCCGTAATATTTGGCAGACAGACAATCTCTACCTCTCAGTCCTTGCAGAACACCCGCCATCATATTTAGTAGACAGACTAACTCCAGCTCCGTCCGTAATATTTGGTAGACAGACAATCTCTACCTCTCAGTCCTTGCAGAACACCCACCATCATATTTAGTAGACAGACTAACTCCAGCTCCGTCCGTAATATTTGGTAGACAGACAATCTCTACCTCTCAGTCCTTGCAGAACACCCGCCATCATATTTAGTAGACAGACTAACTCCAGCTCCGTCCGTAATATTTGGTAGACAGACAATCCCTACCTCCGATTGAATGTAGCTCCCTGCTGCCACTCGGCACACTCCCTTGTCTTTGGGAGATAAATTATGTGGTCTGTAGCCACGGGAACCTATAATGTCCATTTATGATTTGGTGAGCAAATTTGTTGCGATTTTCGAAAAAATTCTTTAAATGTCCATCGATCTAGGATGTGACGAAAATGAGGTCCGTACTAAACTATATATATATTTGCATTTTTCAGCCTTCAGTAAACCCACACTTCTGAAATTTGATTGATTGAGAAAAGATTATAAATTCCCCCCCGACTTAAATTCTTGGAATTTAAAATTTGATTGATTGATATAAAAATTATTCTGATTCATAATAAATTACTGTACTAGATATAGCAAATAGTTTTCAATAAAATTAATATGTTATATTCTGATATGTCTCAGTTATTGTTTTTCTTCCCGGTGAGCCGTTGGCTGAACTGTTTGTTTATATTTCAGACGCTTCCCGCCGGAAAGCGAGGGGAAAGATTTCTTATTACCCTTTGTATGTATTCAATTAATATTCACGGTGGTGTTGTGTTACTAGTATGTAGGTTTATCTATTATTAAACTTCGCGAGGGAAATCTGCTTAGTTTACGCAGCCCCTGCGTGACGGACTTTTGCATGTTTAACACAATTTTCAAGATGAAGGCACCTGTGCTGAGAGAGAAAAAAATATTTGACCTGAAGACACATATGCCCGCAAAATCAATACCTTAAAAAAATAGATAAATAAATTACTTAAGAAATGCTTATTGACTATCTTGTCTCACTCTTTAGGTAAAATTGCTATTTCAGATTCTTTTCAGTGGCTGCCATCTTATAAAATAATGTACCGTCCACAGTATATTATACTATTTAATGATGTTCATATATATTTTTTCAGACGTTGACTGGTCAATCTCAAGAAACATTATTTCAAAAACTAAAATGAACGGAGTTGAAGAAAATTCAGTGGACATGAAGATTTTTCATGATTTTCTCAATGAAAGATTTTTGCTTAAGATATTTGGAGGCTATAATATACTGGAGAGACCATGACTATATCTTGTTTTGAATGTTTCCTTTATTATAAGTGTAATTCTTCTCTACTGTTATTTGATGATTACTGGATTATATACCTTCACACTGCCAGTTGGTGGAGCAACTTTTAAAGTCCAAGTACTACAAACTTTAACCATCATGGTAGTAGGAATAGCTCCCCCCTCCATAAGATTTTTATACAGAAAAAATTTCAACGCTGCACTTAAATATATGAAAACGGGGTTCGACCAATACGACCACAGTGATCTCAATAATGAGTACAAAGAGATAAGAAAGAAGCGTGTCAAACAAGTAAGATTCTGGTCGTTCATATTTGGTATTTTGTGTTACTTTGATGCGCTTTCGATCACTTTCAAGACACCGATTGCATACTTAATGAACACAGAAGTGGGAGAAGAAAATAGTGACGTTAATACATATTTACCACTCCCGTTGTATGTTCCTTTTAATACAAGAACTTCCCACGGATATACCATCGCTTTTTTGTCAAATATAATATATATATTTATAATGCACACTTCATTGTTCTGTTTCACGGAATCTTATTTAAGCAGTGTCTTACAGCTTCTGGCACAAGTAGAGATTCTCAATTATTCACTGGTTTTATTTTGTGAAAAGAGCAACTAAAATAGCATCTCCAACAATAAATGTTGAGGCCACCGATGGAAATTCACTTAGATCAAATGAAAGGTATGATGTTCAACAAAAGTGGAATTGTTGTCTGAGGAGAAATATTGATGCTCACCATCAAGCCATTGGTAGGTAAGAAAACTGTACTAGTATTCAGAATTTATAATAAGAATTAGCTCTAACAACGAAAATTAACGTCCGTCCATATTAGGTAACCGTTGTGACCCCGAAGGGCAGGGATGACACACATATAGCATAATTCTATTCTGTATCTATTCTTAAGTATACTACTCTAAGTACGCAATAATTGAAATGTTTAGCAGATTTCCTCTAAGGGAAATCGGATATTGTGGCATGAGTACTTCTCGATTTTCGTATAAAAAATCCTGAAATCCCATCAATCCTACCCAGTAGATGACAAAAAATAGCCTGTCTAACTAGTATTTATAACGGTATATATAATATATTATTAAATATATATATTTATTTTATATATATACTAACAAACTGCCCTCCTTCGGGAGGTTCCCCCTCAGGGACAGCCACCTAAACTGCCCTACTGGTAAAAATGTTTGAAAAAAAGATATCTTATTTTTAAAAGTATTTTTTAGAACAAGTAATTTGTATTAAAATTTTGATGGAACCTGTGGAAAGGAGTGCAGCTTTGCATTGTTCCTTTAATTATATATAAGATAATTTATAATTCCTCGCCGAATGATTGGATAACGACTGTAGATAAATTCTGGAGGTCGTCTTTGGATAATCCCATTTCTTTTAAAGTGTCGGCTGCCCTTTGGGATATTGTTCCCTCGTGCCCCTACCAGCAGACCTTTGACGCGAGACATTATCAATAGCGAATTAGCATATTTCCCTTCAGCTATTGAAGTCGTACTCATGACGCGAGTTTTCGAACAATTTCTTCAAATGGCCATCGATCCCTATCCAGAATGACGTAAAAGTGAGGTTTCGTTCAAAATTATATATAATATTATGTCTGTAAACGCTCTAGCGGTCGCTATTTTTGTAATGTGATCGTTACCAAACTCGGAATTTAATCGTTTTATGTAAAAAGGAAGATCAAGTTACAGTATAATGGCAGAAATCGGACCAGTGGGAGGGGGGGGGTTTTGAAGGGTTTTTTGAAAATTTAAAATACCTCCGTTATTATGCGTCGGATCAAAAAAGAGAATCCATCTTATTTGCAAATTAAATTTACTATAAATAATTTTCTATACAGTTATTCTGTATCTTGGAATATTAACCAAGAAATTTGCATTTGTATTGTGTGTGTGGTCGGCAGGACTCGGCTGACTTTCCGCCGAGAGCTCTGGCGGCCGCGGCTACTACTCTTTGTTATTAGGCAGATTTCTTCTACTGTAAAGCTTCACGTGGGGAAATCTGCTTAGTTTACGCAAGCCCCTGCTGCGTTATATCCTCCGTTATTATGCGTCGGATCGAAAAATTGAATAGAACCAACAATCTTATTGCAAATGTAATGTTCTATGAATATTCTTAAGTACGTTTTTTCACTACTTGATTATTAACCTAGATATTCTCATTTTTTAGTTTTTCGGCCATTAGTAAACCCCCACTCCTAATCATGTCATATTAAAAAAAAGTATTAAAAAAGGGGGCTGCGTAAACTAATCAGCTTTCCCACATGAAAGTTTACAGCAGAATTAAAAATCTACATACTCGTGTAGCGGCGACGCACTACTCTGAGTCGTTCGCTAATCAAATATGATAACCACGCGGTATAAAAAATAACCAGATGGTTTTAAATAATGTTCAGTATTGAAAATAGTTAACCGGATTGCAATGCAAAAGTTAAAAATGCAAAAGATAATATCTGGTGTCCCGCGCGCTACTGAACTTTTATTATATTGAGTTTTCTAGACCAGTGTCGTGTCCGTCGAATGTTGCGAAATGTAAATACTCTAAATAGACTTTGTTTTGTTAAATATGACATTCTCATGATGAAGAGTATTTGTGTGATTGTTCTTAATATACTAGTTGAAAATTGAACAAACTATTATTTCACCCCACTCAGTCCACTAAACTGGTAACACCGCCATGAATGTTAAGCGAATAAATACAAACGGTAATAAGAAATCTTTCAGTCAATTTACAAGTTAATAATATCTACAACGGAAAGCGTCTGAATTGTAAACAAACAGGGCAGCCAACATCGCAGCGCTGAATAGATAGAATTATTCTAGACCGGAAAGAAGAACAATTAATGAAATATATCTGAATATAATATATTAATTTTATTGAAAACTATTTACTAATCTAGTACTGTAATTTACAATGAAACGGAATAATTTGTATGTCAATCAATCCAATTTTAGTAGTCCAAGAACTTAAGACGGAGCGGGCAACAATATTTGGTATTTAAGCTTCGAACGATGTGATTTATTACATAACAGAATATTGCTTATGTAACATGAGTAGAAATAGGGGTTTGCTGAAGGCTGAAAACTGAAAAATGCCAATATCTCGGTTAATATGAATTCAAGTTGGAGCATAAAAATATAATTTAATTAGAAAATAACAATATAATGTATATATATATATATATATATATATATAATATATATATTACATTTTAATTGCAATAAGACTGGTTCTATACACTTGGTGTTACTTATTTTACTCAGCCTCCAGCAAACCCCAAATTTATCCATCTGATTTTCACTTTTAGTGAGTCACTAAACTTCTTTTGTCCAAATTTAATTACATTTCCTGTTTACATAGGCCTCTTTTAACTGAAGACTAGAATGTGATATGACATCATTAATCTTTTAGAGAATCTGTTAAGTTAAAATGTCCTACACATTAGTGAAGGAATTTTTTAATCTGTATTTATTTCTGTAATTTGTATTTTTTATTGCTATGTTGTATTTGGAGCTACCTTTACTTTAGATGGATTTCAATGAAAAAAAGATAAAGTAATTATATTTCCCTAGGTGTTCCATTGAAATAAAAGAATACTTGGGAGCCATGAACTCATTTTGCTTATGTCTCTTTGCCATCGCTTTTTGCATCATCCATTGTTCCAGTAATTAAAGTAAGTTTTTCCTTTTTTTGTTGTAATTTATAAAACTAATACACTTGTTAATAATGGTTATTAAAATTTCATTTTAATAATTTTTTCACAGAACCTTTTCACCGTACTTAGTGTATTTAACTCGTGCTGTGGCTCATATCGAAAAGCGCTTCTGTCACTGGAGAGGAATGCACCTTATTGCGTGATTTACTCTCAGAAAAATCCCTATATAAATAATATTCGGTGTTTTATGCTTGATAACAAATATTTGTTTCCTGAAAATTATTATTATGGCGGGGGGGGTTTTATAATATTTTTGCACGTTCTGAGTAAACGTCCGTCTCGCAGGCTTTGTACGTAAACTAAGCAGATTTCCCAGGTACAGGTATAACATGCTAGTGGTCTCATCTCACCGCGTATTCTGTATTTATATGTAAAAATAAAATCGATGAGTAGAAGGGGAGTGGGGAGCTACGGAAGGCAGAGTACAAGAAAGTACGTATTACTGGCTTAATACATGAGCTACGATAAATGCATAGAACAACAATTGTACAAAGTCAATTGTTTAACAAGATATACGGAGTTTTCGAATCCCCCTTCCCAAATCCTGGTCCGATTTCCAATAACAATACGATCTTTTGTGTAGTCTAAAAACAGTTTTAGCAGATTCCCCTTAAAGGAAATCAGCTTTCGAGGTTGTACTCATGACGGAAATTTTCGAATTTTTTTCTTCAAATGTCCACCGATCCTACCTAGGACATGACTAAAATGAGGTCCGTTCAAAATTATATATCTATATATATATATATATATATATATATATATATATATATATCGTTTTATGTAAAATGAAAGATAATGTTCGTTAATGGCTGAAATCGGACCAGTGGGAGGGGGGGGGCATTTAGAAGGAAGAATTTTGAAAATTCGAAAATAACTCAGTTATAATGAGTCGGATTGAAAAAGTGTATAGAATCAATCTTATTTGAAAATTAAATACACTATAAATAATGTTATAAACATTTATTCTCTATCTTGAATATTAACCGAGATATTTGCATTTTTCAGTTTTCAGCCTTCAGTAAAAACCCCCACTTCTACTAGTGTTACATAAATAATGCTCTGTTATATAATATAAGATATTAATTGAAGCCTAAATACCAAATATTGTTTTCATTGAACTTTTACTTTGTGAGATATATGCAAATACGTTCTGTTGATCACCCCCCTTCTTTTGTTTTTGGATTACTAATATTTGAGTGATTGAGATAAAACTGATTCTGATTCATTACAAGTTACACCACTAGCAAATTGGCACTAGCAAATTTAGCACTAGTAAATTGTTTTCAATAAAATTAATATGTTATATTCAAATATATTTCATTAATTGTTTGTCTATCCAGTCTATCTATGCAGCGTTACGAGGTTGGCTTGCCTGTTTGTTTACAATTCAGCCTTGTACTGTAACATTTACTGAGCAATCACGGCTGTGTTACCTGTATGTATATTTATCTATTGTAATCCTTCACCAGGGAAATCTGCTTAGTTTCCGCAGCCCCTGCGTGACATTTTTATATTGAGTATCGTATTGATCAATAAACATTTTCGAGTAATGAACGAAAAATCTTCAATATTGACGTCATCACATAACGTATTTGCATTTATCTACCAAAGTAAAAAGTTCAATGAATACGATATTTGGTATTTAACTTTTGAATGAATAGGTTCTTATGTCCAAAAGACAAAAATATGGACATATCTCTGGTAATATTCAATATAGAGAAAACATGTATATAACAATATTTATAGAAAAATATTATTTTCAATAAGATTGAGTCTATACGATTTTGCTATTCGAAGCATAATAACTGAGATGTTTTGAATTTTTGAGATAACAATTAAACAAAATTTGTGATCTCTAGAGCGTTAAGATATATATATTAACGGACCTCTTTTTCGTCATTTTCTGGGTTAGGTCGATTGACATATAACGATTTTTTTTTCCGAAAATCCCATCATGAGTACTACCTCAATAGCTGACTTCCCTTATTGGAAATCTGCTAATAACTGAGATATTTATGATTTTATAGATACCTCTCTTTTAACACCTATTCTACCTTGTCTGAAATGGACTATTAAACATCTTAACTATTCCTTTTACCCGTAAATATTAAAATAAATGTGTTTTCATTGATTGTTTCCATTAGGGAAGATCTGCTACTGTTTACACGTCAATTGAATGATTGTTCATTCAAAAAATTTCTAACATGCGACCTATATAATGTGTATTTAAACAGAAGCTATGAACTTTTTAAATGGCGTTGCTATTAAATTTATTTCAGGACCCTATTCGCAATTCAGCTTTAACAAGCCATTTGATGACAGAAATGACTGGATATTTTCAACTCTTTTTGGTGGGACAAATTATTGCAGATACAGTAAGTCATCTTGTATATATATTAAAAAAAACTCCCTTATAAATTAATTACTTATTATTGTAGTTCTGCTTGATTTATGGTTGTATATTATCATTTCCAAAGGAAAATGATTTGCTTAAAAATATTTCAGTGAGAAAGAGAAATGGAAAAAGAAAAGAATATTTATGTGCCATTTTGTATAAAGAAAGACATTTTTGTAGCGAGTTTTGCGAACAAAAATAATGCTTCATTGAATATATTGAAACAATTTGAAAAAAAAAAACCTTTATTTTTCTTATTTTTAAGAAATAATTAATGAATAGTATCTATTAGCAGCTATCATTTATAAATGCCAATGGATACTTGCGCATGTAACATTATAAAAATTGAAGCATAATTATGTTAGACGATGTTACTCGATCTTGATTTTTAAGAATATTATAGACAGAATATTATTAAATGATTATTTAAAATTAATATTTACTTTCAGAGCGCTGATACCATGAAGTCATTATATTCAACACCGTGGACTATCTCGAATAAGAACTACAATGTTATGTTAAATATAATGTTAACAAATGCAAAGAAGCCGATTGTTTTGCGATCACCACTTTTTAATGCCGATTGGACTTTAGAAACTTTTGGAGTGGTTAGTACAAACATATAAATTTCTGAGATACTTTAGTTTTTTTGCAGCAGTTTGAAACATTAATCCAGCAAATGTCCATTGTACTGTTTTAAAGTGCCCACTCATGAGGGCTTCTTACCAACAAGGAAAGAAATTTATTAGATTAATAATTTTACTTGGAAGTTTGAAATGGTGCAGAATAAAATTATTTTTCTGTATGCAAAGGGTTTAGAAGATAGATGGGTACTTATCAATTATCGAGAACCCATCCATTTATAGACGATTATTAAATCATGTTTTAAAAAAAAAAAAAAAAAAAAAAAAAAAGTCCGTCACACAGGGGCTGCGTAAACTAAAGCAGATTTTCCCTCGTGAAGTTTAGTAATATATAAATCTATATACTGGTAACACAACACCACTGTGAATAAATACAAACGGAAATAAGAAATGGTCCATCCAATTTCAATAACCTGCTGACAGGAAGCGTTAGGTTAGAATTGTAAACAAACGGGTCTACCCTCCTCACACCGGAAAGAAAAACTATTACAGAAATAAAACATAATATAACATATAAATTTTATTGAGAAACTATTTAACTATATCGAGTAATGTAATTAATAATGAGTCAGAATAATTGTTATCCCTATCAATAAAAGTTTAGTAGTCGAAAACCTTAAGACGGGTGGGGGGGGGGGGGTCACCAGGACATATTTGCATGTATCTCGTATAATAAAGGGCTCTTGAATACAATTCTTGGTATTTAAACTTGGCATAATGTGATTTATTATGTAGCAGAGTATTGCTTATGTAACATGAGTAGAAGTGGCAGTTTGCTGATGGCTGAAAACTGAAAATATCTCGGTTAATATTCAAAATAGTGAATTAATGTATATAACAATATTTATAGTAAATTTAATTTACAATAAGATTTGTTTTATACACGTTTTCGATCCGACCTATAGTAACGGAGATATTTCGAATTTTCCAAAATCCTCCCCTCAAAACCCCCCCTCCCCCTTGACCGATTTCAGCCGTTAACGAACTTGATCTTTCTTTCTTTCTTTTTACGTAAAACGACTAAATATCGAGTTTGGTAACGATTAAACAATAATTGGGACCGCTAGAGCGGTAACAGACTAATATATATCCACAGTTTTGAACGGACCTCATTTTCGTCATCTTCTGGGTAGGATCGATGGATATTTGAAGAAAAATTTCGAAAATCGCGTCATGAGTACAACCTCAATAGCTGATTTCCCTTAAGGGAAATCTGCTAAAAACAGGGAATGGCAGTGGTTTAGAGTGGGGAGGGGGGGCTTAAAAATTCAAAATATCGCTGTTATTATACATTGGACTGAGAAATTGCATAGAACCAATCTCATTGTAAATTTAATGACCGATAAATGTTTAATGTTTTTTTTTCTCTTTATCTTGAATACTGACCGAGATTTTTATTTTAGCAGATTTCCCTTAAAGGGATTCAGTTAAAGGTTGTACTCATGATGAAATTTTTGAAAAATTACATCAAATGCCCATCGATCTTATCCAGGAGATGACGAATAAGAGGTCCGTACGAAATTATTATAATTTTATATATATAAAATTGTAACCTCTGTCTGATTTTTTTCTCGAAATTTCACGATACGTTTTCTTTTCACATGTCATAGACCACCATAACTACATTTTGTTTCTTTCGTGTGTGTTTGTTTGTTTGTTTATCTTTTCACGCATAAACGGCTGAACCGAATTTTATGAAACTTGGTATGTATATATACTACTCAGCGCAACTTAGACTTTTAGGGCTATATTACTATTCTCTAAGACGAACAGGAGTGCGGGTTATAAGGGAGGCCTGAATTTAAAAATAGTGATATTTCCTTCCCTATTGGTTTTTCGGCAAATATGCTCATAACAAAAGTTGTTTATTTTGTTATTTAGAGTAACTTTTGTTATACATACATTCGTCGTATTCCGAAGTACAAATGCGTTATACGCCAAAAATTATAGCGGGAGTCAACAATTTTATACTAAATAAAACTCGGTATGTGTATTAGCACTAACACCTTCTTTATAATAAGCCATACCAACATTTCTAGGGACGGGCAGGAGTTGGGGTTGTAGGAGAGACCTGACTTTAAAAATAGCTGTATTTCTTTTTCAATTGGGTTTTCTTCAAATATGCACATGACAAAAGTAGTTTATTTTTCTATTTAGAGTAACTTTTGTTTTATTCACTTTTGTCGTATAGAAAAGTATAAACGTGATATACACTAAAATCTAAAGCGGAAGCCAACAATTTTGTTGGGCACTAACGATTGAACCGAACTTAGCAAAACTCGGTATTTCAATTAGCATTAATTCTTCCATGATTATAAGCTATATTAAAAAAGTCCGTCACGCAGGGGCTGCGTAAACTAAGCAGATTTCCCTCGTGAAGTTTAGTAATAGATAAATATACATACTGCTAACACAACACCGTGAATAAATACAAACGGAAATAAGAAATGTTTCATCCAATTTCAATAGCCTGCCGACAGGAAGCGTTAGGTTAGAAATGTAAACAAACGGGTCCCGCCTCACACCGGAAAGAAAAACAATTACTCAAATATATCAGAATATAACACATTAATTTTATTGAGAACTATTTACTATATCTAGTACTGTAATTAATAATGAGTCAGAATAATTGTTATCTCAATCAATAAAATTTTAGTAGTCCAAAACTTTAAGATGGGGGGGGGGGAGTCACCAGTGCATATTTGCAGGTATCTCTTATAATAAAGGGTCTCTTGAATACAATTTTTGGTATTTAAACTTCCAATAATGTGATTTATTATGTATCAGAGTCTTGTTTACGTAACAATGAGTAGAAGTGGCGGTTTGGTGAAAACTGAAAAACACGAATATCTCGGTTCATATTCAAGATAGAGAATAAATGTATAAACAATATTTATAGTAAATTTTATTTGTAATATTTTTGATTATGTATAATTTTTAGATCCGTCGTATAGTAACGGAGTTAACGAAGATATTTCGAAAATCCTCCCCTCTAAACCCCCCCTCCCACTGGTCCGATTTCAGCCGGTAACGAACTTGATCTTTCTTTTTACATAAAACGACTAAATATCGAGTTTGGTAACGATTAAACAAAAATTGCGACCGCTAGAGCGGTAACAGACAAATATATATATATATATATATATATAAAATTGTAACCTCTGTCTGTACATTGATTTTTTTCGCGAAATTTCACGATAACTTTTCGTTTCACATGTCATAGACACCATAACTGCATTTTGTTTCTTTCGTGTCTGTTTGTTTGTTTGTTTGTTTATTTGTTTGTTTATTTGTTTGTTTGTTTGTTTGTTACCTTTTCACGCATAAACGGCTGAACCGAATTTTATGAAACTTGGTATGTATATTACTACTAGCCCAACTTAGACTTTAGGCTATATTAATATTCTCTAAGACAAACAGGAGTGGGGGTTATAAGGGAGGCCTGAAATTAAAAATAGCGATATTTCGTTTCCTATTGCTTATTCAGCAAATATGCCCATAACAAAAGTTGTTTATTTTGTAATTTAGAGTAACTTTTGTCATATGCACTTTTGCCGTATACGGAAGTATAAATGAGTTATACGCTAAAAACTATAGCGGGAGTCAACAATTTATTAGGCACAAAAGACTCAACCGAACTAAACCAAACTCGGTATGTGAATTAGCACTAACGCCTTCCTTATAATAAGCCATACTAACATTTCTAGGGACGGGCAGGAGTGGGGGTTATAAGGAAGGCCTGAAATTAATAATAGTGGTATTTCGTTTCCTATTGCATTTTCGGCAAATATGCACATAACAAAAGTTGTTTATTTTGTTATTTAGAGAAACTTTTTTATATAAACTATATATACCGAAGTATATATACTTTATACGCTATATACTATAGCGGGAGTCCACAATTTTATTTGGGACAAAAATCTCAACCGAACTTAACCAAACTCGGTATGTGAATTAGCACTAACTCCTTCCTTATAATAAGCCATACTAACATTTCTATGGACGGGAAGGAGTGGGGGTTATAAGGAAGGCCTGAAATTAATAATAGTGGTATTTCGTTTCCTATTGCATTTTCGGCAAATATGCACATAACAAAAGTTGTTTATTTTGTTATTTAGAGTTTGTTTGGTTAAATACTCTTTTTTCGTATACCGAATTATAAAGGCGTTATACGCTAAACATTATAGCGGGAGTCACACTTTTATTTGACACAAAAGACCCAACCGAAATAAATAAAACTCGGTATATGTATTACCACTAACGCTATAACAAGCCATACCAACATTTTTAGGGACAGGCAGGAGTGGGGGTTGTAAGGGATGCCTGAACTTAAAAATAGCGGTATTTCGTTTTCTATTCGTTTTTCGGCAAATATGAACATAACAAAAGTTGTTTATTTCGTTATTTAGAGTAACTTTTGTCATATTCATTTTTGTCCTTTAACAAAGTGTAAACGAGATATACACTATAAACTAAAGTTTGAGTCAACTATTTCATTGGGCGCTAACGATTAAACCGAACTAAAAAAACTCGGTATGTCAATTAGCATTAATTCTTCCATGATTATAAGGTATATTAAAAAGTTTAGGTTAGAACGGCAGTGGGGGTTACAAGGCAGGCGTGAAATAAAAATTCGCGATATATCATTGTCTATCTGTTTTTCGGCAAACATGCACATAACAAAAGTTTTTTAATTTGTTATTTTGTTTAAATTTTTTTTTTTTTTTTTTTTATACATTTCTCCAGGAACAATGTGTGGAGAAAGTAATTTGCGTAGAAATATTGATATGCTCAACAATTAATTCCAATTTGAAATATGAGGTACCTCGCCTGGAAATTAATTAAATTAATTAATTCAAATCTTTGTTAATATTTTGTCCTTAATAACTGAGATCTATGCATAATGCACAGGAGACGGGAAATATGACAATTTGGAGGGCAGTGAAGACATACATAAAAAATTAATTTTATTAATAACGAATGCCAACAACGGGTATAACCCTAAACACTGGGACGGGTAAATGTCAAAATATTGTGCAAATTAAAGCCTTGCCAAAAAAATACCATCACCATTCGGCCTCAAATCAATTCCCGGGCGAAGCCGGGTATCTGAGCTAGTATATATATACTATAGATATAGATATATATTTACAGTTTTGAACGGACCTTCATTTTCGGTATCTACTTAGGTAGGATCGATGAGACTATTTGTAGAAAAACGTCGAAAATTCCGTCATGAGTACAACCTCAATAGCTGATTTACCCTTAAGGGAAATCTGCTAAAACTTTAGGTCCAAACGGGAGTGGGGATTATAAGAGAGGCTGAAATGCGAGAAGTCTAAAGCGGAAGATGACGTGATCCTTACCAGTTAATTGAGTTTACGTCCCCGTCTGGTATTGCTAGAAGTGATTTCCAGTGAGAATACAATAATTACAAATACTAATCTTACGTGCAAAAACTTTGCCTAAACTATTTGAGCTCTGGTATGGCATATTGAAAGAAAATATGTTCATTATAGATGATATTTAATTGTAATAAATGATAACCCATGATTATGGTTTGAATTATTGAAAAACGGCTGTGTCATTAAGCCCTTGTAGAAAGATAAATTAAGCGAACACATTTTCATTTATCCTTCGAAAACTAAAATTTCCTATTTTATTTAATCCCCCCCCCCCCCTTAAAAGTTACCCTTCAGAGTATGGCCTATTTCGGAATAATCATTACGGTCGTGGAGGGCCAGGTAATTGTAAATATTGATGTCTTATACTATCAAAATACCATCAGTAGTCAGTCAACAATAATTCTCCCAGGCATCGCGCGGGTACCTTAGCTAGTATATATATATATATATATATATATATATACAATATATATATATATATATATATATACTAGCTCAGATACCCGGCTTCGCTCGGGAATTCATTTGAGGCTGAATGGTGATGGTATATTTTTGGCAAGGCTTTGCTTTGCACAATATTTGGACATTTACCCGTTCCAGTGTTTAGGGTTAATACCCGTTGTTGGCATTTGTTAATAATAAAATTATTTTTTTATGTAAGAATTCACTGTCCTTGCATATTGTCATATTTCCCGTCTCCTGTGCATTATGCATAGATTTGAATTATTAAGGAGAAAATATTGAAATAAATTTGAATTAATTTTTTCAGGTGAGGTACCTGGTAGTTCATATTGAAAAGAAGTGTTGAGCAAATTTATCTAAATAACAAAATAAACAACTTTTGTTATGTGCATATTTGCCGAAACCCCAATAGGAAATCATTATTATTAATTTCAGGCCTCCCTTATAACCCCCACTCCTGCCCGTCCCTAGAAATGTTAGTATGGCTTATTATAAGGAAATCGTTAGTATTAATTCACATAGCGAGTTTGGTTTAGTTCGGTTGAGTCTTTTGTGCCAAATAAAATTGTGGACTCCCGCTATAGTTTTTAGCTTATAACTCATTTATACTTCCGTATACGGCAAAAGTGCATATAACAAAAGTTACTTTAAATAACAAAATAAACAACTTTTGTTATGTTCATATTTGCTGAAAAAGCAATAGGAAACGAAATATATCTATTTTTAATTTCAGGGCTCCCTTATAACCCCCACTCCTGCCCGTCCCTAGAAATGTTAGTATTGCTTTTTATAAGGAAATCGTTACTATTAATTCACATAGCGAGTTTGGTTTAGTTCGGTTGAGTCTTTTGTGCCAAATAAAATTGTGGACTCCCGCTATAGTTTTTAGCGTATAACTCATTTATACTTCCGTATACGGCAAAAGCGCATATAACAAAAGTTACTCTAAATAACAAAATAAACAACTTTTGTTATGTGCATATTTGCTGAAAAAGCAATAGGAAACGAAATATCGCTATTTTTAATTTCAGGCCTCCCTTATAACCCCCACTCCTGTTCGTCTTAGAGAATATTAATATAGCCTAAAGTCTAAGTTGGGCTAGTAGTAATATACATACCAAGTTTCATAAAATTCGGTTCAGCCGTTTATGCGTGAAAAGGTAACAAACAAACAAACAAACAAACAAACAAACAAACAAACAAACAAACAAACAGACACGAAAGAAACAAAATGTAGTTATGGTGTCTATGACATGTGAAACGAAAAGTTATCGTGAAATTTCGCGAAAAAAATCAATGTACAGACAGAGGTTACAATTTTATATATATTTATATGCGCCTGACCCTTTATTTAAGATAGAGAATGAATTTATATATATATAGGCATTCTAGATGTAGCCTTATTTGAAGGATACGCCTAGGTGACGAACTCGACAAAATCATGGTACGTTAGAAAAACAATTATGTATATGTTGATAAATATTTTAGAGATATGAAATATAACATAGTATTTTGAAACCTTTTATTATACTATTATTCATAAATTTAACTTTTAGGGCTAAGAAATGAGTTATAGTTCGATACTTTTCATTTTGGACGTTTTTTTAAAGGATGTTTCTTGTGTTTAAGTACATTATTAGACGTTATCTAAATTTCTCGGTACTTGTAATTTCTCTATTTTTAGTTACTTTCAGAGAGATTTATTAAGCTGGTAAAACATTTTATTGCAGCTACTGGAATAATGGAGTTAACTGAGACCTGTTGAATGTATTATCTTCTGTACTAATTGTTAAATTTGTTAGTCAACTAGAGTTTATTTTCAATAACACAGTTTTTTTAAATGGAAGTTATATCTTTCTTTTGTGAAATCCTTTATTTCTCCGATTTTCCTTTTCCTTTATTACGACTAGGAATATATTAATCCGTCTCCTTAATTATATTTTTTACGTTTATTACAAAATCAGTAATAAACGTTCTTTATTTTTATATCATTGTAATAAACAACGTTTATTACAAAATCAGTATAAAACCGTTCCTTTATTTTTTAATCATTGTAATAAACAAACGGTTTTTTAATACAAATAATCAGTTTAACCCGGGAATGGTATAGGTGTAAATTTTGGAACACGAAAGGTAAGAGTGGAGGCTCACTAGGGTGTACCCCAATTATTTAAAGATTTTTTACGCTATGACTAATAAATTTTTTGATTTACATAAACAAAACATATTTCTCTAAGTAATTTCAATATACATTTAGCTGTCTTTTAAAAAGAAGGAATTTATTAAAAAAAATATTTTATAATCTTTTTAGTTGTCTTTTAAAAATTAAGGAATATTTAAAAAAAAAAACTTAACTATGTTTTATAAGTAAGTTGAAAAAAAAATATAGAATTAATTAATACCTATTATTCCTATTATCTGGGAACTTACTTCTATTAGTCATATACAAGCCATCACATTCAACGTTTTTGTGACTCAGAACATATAATATCTATTGCATTTGCAACCCCATCCCACACATTACCATACCTCTTTACAGTGCGTTTTTAGTGTCTACTTGGGCCCTATAGAAGTTAGTTTTACACATAGAATGACACCGACCGGACGAACGAGGCGCCTTGTGTAGGCGGGTTGGCGGTGCTCCCAGGGCTGCTAAACTCCGTATTGCTCCTCGATGGCCTCCCGTACAGATCTGGGAATGGTTCTTATGGTCAGGCGATGCATCATCCATGGCTTTAATCAGCTCTTTCAACCTAATGGTCAGTAGCATTATCTAACCTGCTTCTCCTCATCTTCCCTCCAGAACGGTGTATGTTTTCTCTCAAAATGGATCGTAGGGCATTGATTTAACCAGCAGGCGTTGAGTCGTCATTCCATAAAAAAAAAGACCTTAGGGTGCCATCGCCTGGTTTTTCTCGGCTACAGTTGTAATGGGGCACACACATTTGGTCGAATGTAACATCTTACAGCCTCCCTTTGTATTATTAATAAAAATGTATAATTTCTGGGGATATTTTTTTCTTTTATCATTGACACGTAGCTTGGCCTTGGTGCATATTCCCCACATGTCTTCCTTGCAATGTATACCCCCCTAAAAAAACATTAGTAAACCATTTCTGATTCTTTTTTGGAGACATATGGACAATAATGTAAGTTCACTTGTCAAATACAAGAGGGAGATGTTGTACTGGTTTGCGGGGTTTTTTTTGCTCTGTCAATTGGCTTCATTCGTTTTCTTCATACATTTGAAAAATCTTCAAATTCAGACAGTTGCTGAATCACGAAATATTAAATTCTTGTCAACAATTTAATTCATCCGTCCCGGACCCTATACAAAGAAATACTCTTTTTGTCGTCCATTTTATTTTTTAGGCTCACGTTATTAAATAACCAATATTAAACTAATGTTAATAATTACTGAAAAGACAAACACTAATGGTATGGTGGAGGCACACAGTACCCCAAACGCAAATACGCAAATAAAAGCACCAAAAGACAACCTGGCTAGGGGGGTCATGGCTATGTCCACACACTGAAGGGAGCATGTTGGGACAGGAAAACTCATGAAAGGTATGACCAGCCAAACTGCGCCACCTGGCGGAAATTGAACTACACACTTTTTCCTGGGGCACTGTATGCCCCAACATTATATTATCATATTATATTATTATGTTAGATTACCATTACAGGGTTAAAAACGTTTGTTTTGGATTGCAAAATTAAAAAGTCCGTCACGCAGGGGCTGCGTAAACTAAGCAGATTTCCCTCGTAAAGTTCAGTAATAGATAAATATACATACTGGTAACACAACAAACACCGTGAATAAATAACAAACGGAAATAAGAAATGTTTCAACCAATTTCAATAACCTGCCGACAGGAAGCGTTAGGTTAGAAATGTAATCAAACTGGTCGGCCCGCCTCACTGGAAAGAAAAAAAAATTACTGAAATATATCAGAATATAACACATTAATTTTATTGAGAAACTATTTACTATATCTCGTACTGTAATTAATAATGAGTCAGAATAATTATTATCTCAATGAATAAACTTTTAGTAGTCCAAAAACTTTAAGATGGGGGGGGGGGGGCTCAACAGGAAATATTTGCTTGTATTCTCGTATAATAAAGGTCTCTTGAATAAAAATGTTTGGTATTTAAACTTCCAATAATGTGATTTATTATGTAGCAGAGTATTGTTTACGTAACATGAGTAGAAGTGGCGGTTTGCTGAAAACTGAAAAAATGCTATATCTCGGATAATATTCAAGATAGAGAATAAACGTATTTAACAATATTTATAGTACGTTTAATTTGCAATCAGATTGGTTATATACAATTTTTCGATACGATGCATAATAATGGAGATATTTCGTATTTTTGAAAATCCTCCCCTCTTAAAACCCCCCGTCCCTCTGGTCCGATTACAGCCGTTAACGAACTTGATCTTTCTTTTTACATAAAACGAATAAATCTCGAGTTTGTTAACTATCAAAAAAAAATTGTGAGCGCGAGAGTGGTAACAGACATATATATATATATATATATATATATATATATATATATAGAGAGAGAGAGAGAGAGAGAGAGAGAGTTTTGAAGGGACCTCATTTGCGTCATCTACTACGGAGGATCGCTGGCCATTTGAAGAAAAATGTGGAAAAGTCCGTCAATGAGTACAACCTCAATAGCTGATTTCCCTTAAGGGAAATCTGCTAAATCGCACAAGCTTCACCGCTTTTATCACTGCACAATTTCTTTAACAAGGGACTACGCACTCGGTTAATTATTCTTAATTACTTCTCGCAGTATGCACTGGATAGCTTCACTGTTCTTCAGATTACATAGTCCAATAATTCACTCACGATCACTGAAGTTCACAAAAACACTTTACTTCGCGAAGTTAACGCACTGCACTCTCTTAAACACGGCTCTATACTGTTCTTTACAGAGTCACGGCACAACACTATTGTTCACATAAAACACTTTACCGCCACTGTCTTTAATTCGCCACTGATAATCACTTGAAGACAAACTGAGAACAAACTAACTCGCTGGGGATCGGTTCTTTAAATAGCTTGTCGGCATATATCAAAGGAAATGCCGATACGCGTCAGCACAGGACAGGTATTGCCTAGAACGAACTCGACCGTCTGTCGGCTCTTTGATCTACTTCGTACTTCCCAATTACGTGACTATTTCTGTTTAATTTTACATGATTTAATTTTCGCAAAACACTGCCGCCCACTTAAACCTTTTCGGCTTAAACAAGCCGAATTAAAACAGTTAATTGAGTTAAATTATTTCCTATGAAATGCTGGAATAAATGGAAGTGATTTCTTCTGAGATTTACTATTAGGAATATAATATTATCTAATAAACTTAGCTAAAACTATATGTGGTCGGATTGGGTTTTTGATAGGAAACATGTTCATTATGGATGTATTTCAGTAAAATAAATGGCTACCCATTATTATGATTTGAATTATTCAAAAAATGGTGTATCAAAAAGTGGAGAGGGATTGATTAGGAACATATTTTCATTTTATTCTTCAAAAAACTAAAATTTCTATTCTATTAGTCCCCGAAAGTTACCAGTCCCTTTTGGAAAAACAATACGTTGTGGAGGGAAGTGTAAGTGTACACATTGAGGTCCTGTTATAAAAATCATTTGTCAGTCATCAATGAATTCCCGGTATCTTAGCTCTTCTTTTTCAAATCTAAGATTTATTTTCTATATGCCGCCCAACTGACCCTTTGATTTCCCATGTGAAGTTTTGCAATAGAGAAATCTTCATACTGGTAACACAACACCGCCCTGATTAAACACAAACGGTAATGAGAAATCTTTCTGTTAATTGAAGTAAATTTCCAACTGAAACGGCTTCTGAATTGTAAGAATAGCTTATATTTTAATAACTCAAATTTTAGTAGTTCAAGAACTAAAGAAGGCGGGGTCGGATGAACAGAACCTATTTGCATAAATCTCACAAAGTAACGAAGGTAAGTAAGGTTCGAAGAAGCTTCCACCTGAGCCGAGCAGTTACGGAAACGGCCGACCTAATTCAAACTATACCCGACCACATACTTCATAAAAAAAGTTCCGTCACGCAGGGGCTGCGTAAACTAAGCAGATTTCCCATGTGAAGTTTTACATTAGAGAAATCTTCATACTGGTAACACAACACAACCCTGATTAAATACAAACGGAATGAGAAATCTTTCGTATTTGCATAAAATCTCACAAAGTAACGAAGGTAAAGGAAGGTTAGAAAAACGACAGGTAAGGTTAGAAGAAGCTTCCATCTGAACCGAACAGTTTCGTAAACGGCCGACCTAATCGCACTATACCCGACCACAGACTTAATAAAAATTCATATATCTCGGTTAATATTCAAAATAGAGAATAAATGTATATGACAATATTTCTAGTAAATTTAATTGTCAATAGGATTGGTTCTATACAATATTTCGATCCGATGGATAGTAACGGAGATATTTTGAATTTTCGAAAATTCCCTCCTCTAAACCCCCCTCCCTCTAGTCCGATTTCAGCCATTAACGAACTTGATCTGTCTTTTTACATAAAACGGTTAAATATCGAGTTTGGTAACGATCAAACAAAAATTGCGACCGCTAGAGCGTTAACAGACAAATCTATATATATATATATATATATAAAATTGTAACCTCTGTCTGTACATTGATTTTTTTCGCGAAATTTCGCGATAACTTTTCGTTTCACATGTCATAGACACCATAACTGCATTTTGTTTCTTTCGTGTCTGTTTGTTTGTTTGTTTGTTTGTGTGTTTGTTTGTTTATTTGTTTGTTTGTTTGTTACCTTTTCACGCATAAACGGCTGAAACCGAATTTTATGAAACTTGGTATGTATATTAGTACTAACCCAACTTAGACTTTAGGCTATATTAAAATTCTCTGAGATGAACAGGAGTGGGGGTTATAAGGGAGCCCTGAAATTAAATAATAGCAATATTTCGTTTCCTATTGGTTTTTCCGCAAATATAAACATAACAAAAGTTGTTTATTTTGTTATTTGGAGTAACTTTGGTTATATACACTTTTGTCGTATACCGAAGTTTAAATGCGTTATACGCTAAAAATTATTATTGACGGGAGTCAACAATATTATTTGCCAAAAAAGACTCAACCGAACTAAATAAAACTCGGTATGTGTATTAGCAGTGAGGCCTTCATTATAA
This sequence comes from Riptortus pedestris, assembly GCA_019009955.1. NCBI lineage: Eukaryota > Metazoa > Arthropoda > Insecta > Hemiptera > Alydidae > Riptortus > Riptortus pedestris. The sequence continues at coordinate 124,363,682 of CM032232.1, read as the reverse complement.
TAATCCATACCACATTTCTATGGACGGGCAGGAGTGGGGGTTATAAGGGAAGCCTGAAATTAAAAATAGAGATATTTCGTGTTCCTATTGGTTTTTCCGCAAATATAAAACATAACAAAAGTTGTTTATTTTATTATTTGGAGTAACTTTTGATATATACAATTTGTTATATACACATTTGTTTATATACACTTTTGTGTATACCTATGTATAAATGAAGTTATCCGTTAAAACTTTAGCGGGCACACTAACGGCTGAAACCGAACTTAACAAAACTCGGTATGTCAATTAGCATTAATTTCTTCCATGAATTATAAGTTTTATATTAAAATTTCTTAGAGTTCGAACGGGAGGGGGGGTTATAAAAGGCGAGGTCTGAAATTAATAATAGTGGTATTTCGTTTCCTATTGCATTTTCGGCAAATATGCACATAACAAAAGTTGTTTATTTTGTTATTTAGAGAAACTTTTTTATATACACTATCGTCGTATACCGAAGTATAAAGGCGTTATACGCTAAAAACTATAGCGGGAGTCAACAATTTATTAGGCACAAAAGACTCAACCGAACTAAACCAAACTCGGTATGTGAATTAGCACTAACTCCTTCCTTATAATAAGCCATACTAACATTTCTAGGGACGGGCAGGAGTGGGGGTTATAAGGAAGGCCTGAAATTAATAATAGTGGTATTTCGTTTCCTATTGCATTTTCGGCAAATATGCACATAACAAAAGTTGTTTATTTTGTTATTTAGAGAAACTTTTTTATATACACTATCGTCGTAAACCGAAGTATAAAGGCGTTATACGCTAAAAATTATAGCGGGAGTCAACAATTTTATTTGGCACAAAAGACTCAACCGAAATAAATAAAACTCGGTATGTGTATTAGCACTAACGCTTTCGTTATAACAAGCCATACCTACATTTTTAGGGACAGGCAGGAGTGGGGGTTGTAAGGGAGGCCTGAATTTAAAAATAGCGGTATTTCGTTTTGTATTCGTTTTTCGGCAAATATGAACATAACAAAAGTTGTTTATTTTGTTATTTAGAGTAACTTTTGTCATATTCATTTTTATCTTTTAACAAAGTGTAAACGAGATATACACTATAAACTAAAGTCGGAGTCAACTATTTCATTGGGCGCTAACGATTAAACCGAACTAAAAAAACTCGGTATGTCAATATATATAATCTTGTACCCTCTTTATGTACATTGATTTTTTTCGCGAAATTTAAAGATAACTTTTAGTTTCACATGTCATAGACACCATAAATGCATTTTGTTTCTTTCGTGTCTGTTTGTTTGTTTGTTTGTTTATTTGTTTGTTTGTTTATTTGTTTGTTTGTTTGTTTGTTACCTTTTCACGCATAAACGGCTGAACCGAATTTTATGAAACTTGGTATGTATATTACTACTAGCCCAACTTAGACTTTAGGCTATATTAATATTCTCTAAGACAAACAGGAGTGGGGGTTATAAGGGAGGCCTGAAATTAAAAATAGCGATATTTCGTTTCCTATTGCTTATTCAGCAAATATGCCCATAACAAAAGTTGTTTATTTTGTAATTTAGAGTAACTTTTGTTATATGTACTTTTGCCGTATACGGAAGTATAAATGAGTTATACGCTAAAAACTATAGCGGGAGTCAACAATTTATTAGGCACAAAAGACTCAACCGAACTACACCAAACATGGTATGTGAATTAGTACTAACGTCTTCCTTATAATAAGCCATACTAACATTTCTAGAGACGGGCAGGAGTGGGGGCTATAAGGGAGGCCTGAAATTAAAAATACCGATATTTCGTTTCCTATTGCTTTTTCAGCAAATATGCCCATAACAAAAGTTGTTTATTTTGTAATTTAGAGTAACTTTTGTCATATGCACTTTTGCCGTATACGGAAGTATAAATGAGTTATACGCTAAAAACTATAGCGGGAGTCAACAATTTATTAGGCACAAAAGACTCAACCGAACTAAACCAAACTCGGTATGTGAATTAGCACTAACTCCTTCCTTATAATAAGCCATACTAACATTTCTAGGGACGGGCAGGAGTGGGGGTTATAAGGAAGGCCTGAAATTAATAATAGTGGTATTTCGTTTCCTATTGCATTTTCGGCAAATATGCACATAACAAAAGTTGTTTATTTTGTTATTTAGAGAAACTTTTTTATATACACTATCGTCGTATACCGAAGTATAAAGGCGTTATACGCTAAAAATTATAGCGGGAGTCAACAATTTTATTTGGCACAAAAGACTCAACCGAAATAAATAAAACTCGGTATGTGTATTAGCACTAACGCTTTTGTTATAACAAGCCATACCAACATTTCTAGGGACGGGCAGGAGTGGGGGTTGTAAGGGAGGCCTGAATTTAAAAATAGCGGTATTTCGTTTTCTATTCGTTTTTCGGCAAATATGAACATAACAAAAGTTGTTTATTTTGTTATTTAGAGTAACTTTTGTCATATTCATTTTTATCTTTTAACAAAGTGTAAACGAGATATACACTATAAACTAAAGCGGGAGTCAACTATTTCATTGGGCGCTAACGATTAAACCGAACTAAAAAAACTCGGTATGTCAATATATATAATATTGTAACCTCTGTATGTAGATTGATTTTTTTAGCGATATTTAACGATAACTTTTCGTTTCACATGTCATAGACACCATAACTGCATTTTGTTTCTTTCGTGTCTGTTTGTTTGTTTGTTTGTTTGTTTGTTTGTTTGTTTATTTGTTTGTTTGTTTGTTTGTTACCTTTTCACGCATAAACGGCTGAACCGAATTTTATGAAACTTGGTATGTATATTACTACTAGCCCAACTTAGACTTTAGGCTATATTAATATTCTCTAAGACAAACAGGAGTGGGGGTTATAAGGGAGGCCTGAAATTAAAAATAGTGATATTTCGTTTCCTATTGCTTTTTCAGCAAATATTTCCATAACAAAAGTTGTTTATTTCGTAATTCAGAGTAACTTTTGTTATATGTACTTTTGCCGTATACGGAAGTATAAATGAGTTATACGCTAAAAACTATAGCGGGAGTCAACAATTTATTAGGCACAAAAGACTCAACCGAACTACACCAAACATGGTATGTGAATTAGTACTAACGTCTTCCTTATAATAAGCCATACTAACATTTCTAGGGACGGGCAGGAGTGGGGGTTATAAGGGAGGCCTGAAATTAAAAATAGCGATATTTCGTTTCCTATTGCTTTTTCAGCAAATATGCACATAACAAAAGTTGTTTATTTTGTTATTTAGAGAAACTTTTTTATATACACTATCGTCGTATACCGAAGTATAAAGGCGTTATACGCTAAAAACTATAGCGGGAGTCCACAATTTTATTTGGCACAAAAGACTCAACCGAGCTAAACCAAACTCGGTATGTGAATTAGCACTAACGCCTTCCTTATAATAAGCCATACTAACATTTCTAGGGACGGGCAGGAGTGGGGGTTATAAGGAAGGCCTGAAATTAATAATAGTGGTATTTCGTTTCCTATTGCATTTTCGGCAAATATGCACATAACAAAAGTTGTTTATTTTGTTATTTAGAGAAACTTTTTTATATACACTATTGTCGTATACCGAAGTATAAAGGCGTTATACGCTAAAAATTATAGCGGGAGTCAACAATTTTATTTGGCACAAAAGACTCAACCGAAATAAAGAAAACTCGATATGTGTATTAGCACTAACGCTTTTGTTATAACAAGCCATACCTACATTTCTAGGGACGGGCAGGAGTGGGGGTTGTAAGGGAGGCCTGAATTTAAAAATAGGGGTATTTCGTTTTCTATTCGTTTTTCGGCAAATATGAACATAACAAAAGTTGTTTAGTTTGTTATTTAGAGTAACTTTTGTCATATTCATTTTCATTATCTTTTAACAAAGTGTAAAGGAGATATACACTATAAAATAAAGCGGGAGTCAACTGTTTCATTGGACACTAACGATTAAACCGAACTAAAAAAACTCGGTATGTTGATTAGCATTAATTCTTCCATGATTATAGGCAGTATTAAAATTTTTAGGTTAGAACGGGAGTGGGGGTTATAAGGAAGGCCTGAAATAAAAATTTGCGATATTTCATTTTCTATATGTTTTTCGGCAAACATGCACATAAGAAAAGTTGTTTACTTTGTTATTTAGATTAACTTTTTTTTTTTTTTTTTTTTTTTTTTTTTTTTTTTTATACATTTCTCCAGGAACAATGTGTGGAGCAAGTAATTTGCGTAGAAATATTGATATGCTCAACAATTAATTCCAATTTGAACTATGAGGTACCTCGCCTGGAAATTAATTAAATTAATTAATTCAAATCTTTGTTAATATTTTGTCCTTAATAACTGAGATCTATGCATAATGCACAGGAGACGGGAAATATGACAATTTGGAGGGCAGTGAAGACATACATAAAAAATTAATTTTATTAATAACGAATGCCAACAACGGGTATAACCCTAAACACTGGGACGGGTAAATGTCAAAATATTGTGCAAATTAAAGCCTTGCCAAAAAAATACCATCACCATTCAGCCTCAAATCAATTCCCGGGCGAAGCCGGGTATCTGAGCTAGTATATATATAAAATTGTAACCTCTGTCTGTACATTGATTTTTTTCGCGAAATTTCACGATAACTTTTCGTTTCACATGTCATAGACACCATAACTGCATTTTGTTTCTTTGGTGTCTGTTTGTTTGTTTGTTTGTTTATTTGTTTGTTTGTTTGTTACCTTTTCACGCATAAACGGCTGAACCGAATTTTATGAAACTTGGTATGTATATTACTACTAACCCAACTTAGACTTTAGGCTATATTAATTTTCTCTGAGACGAACAGGAGTGGGGGTTATAAGGGAAGCCTGAAATTAAAAATAGCGATATTTCGTTTTCTATTGGTTTTTCGGTAAATATGCACATAACAAAAGTTGTTTATTTTGTTATTTAGAGTAACTTTTGTTATATACACTTTTGTCGTATACCGAAGTTTAAATGCATTATACGCTAAAAATTATAGCGGGAGTCAACAATATTATTTGCCAAAAAAGACTCAACCGAACTAAATAAAACTCGGTACGTGTATTAGCAGTGAGGCCTTCATTATAATAAGCCATACCAACATTTCTATGGACGGGCAGGAGTGGGGGTTATAAGGGAAGCTTGAAATTAAAAATAGCGATATTTCGTTTCCTATTGGTTTTTCCGCAAATATAAACATAACAAAAGTTGTTTATTTTGTTATTTGGAGTAACTTTTGTTATATACACTTTTGTCGTATACCTAAGTATAAATGAGTTATACGTTAAAACTTTAGCGGGCACTAACGGCTGAACCGAACTTAACAAAACTCGGTATGTCAATTAGCATTATTTCTTCCATGATTATAAGTTATATTAAAATTTTTAGGTTCGAACGGGAGGGGGGTTAAAAGGGAGGCCTGAATTAAAAATTCACCATATTTACATGTATAAAAAAAAAAAATCCACGGCAAAGATGGGTATCAATCCTAAACACTGGGACGGGTAAATGTCAAAATATTGTGCAATGTAAAGCCTGCTAAAAAATACCATCACCATTCAGCCTCAAATGAATTCCCGGGCGAAGCCGGGTATCTGAGCTAGTATCTATATATATATAAAATTGTAACCTCTGTCTGTACATTGATTTTTTTCGCGAAATTTCACGATAACTTTTCGTTTCACATGTCATAGACACCATATCTGCATTTTGTTTCTTTCGTGTATGTTTGTTTGTTTGTTTGTTTAAAAATTTTAATATAACTTATAATCATGGAAGAATTAATGCTAATTGACATACCGAGTTTTGTTAAGGTCGGTTCAGCCGTTAGTGCCAGCTAAAGTTTTAACGTATAACTCATTTATACTTAGGTATACGACAAAAGTGTATATAACAAAAGTTACTCCAAATAACAAAATAAACAACTTTTGTTACGTTTATATTTGCGGAAAAACCAATAGGAAACGAAATATCGCTATTTTTAATTTCAGGCTTCCCTTATAACCCCCACTCCTGCCCGTCCATAGAAATGTTGGTATGGCTTATTATAATGAAGGCCTCACTGCTAACACACATACCGAGTTTTATTTAGTTCGGTTGAGTCTTTTTTGGCAAATAATATTGTTGACTCCCGCTATAATTTTTAGCGTATAACGCATTTAAACTTCGGTATACGACAAAAGTGTATATAACAAAAGTTACTCTAAATAACAAAATAAACAACTTTTGTTATGTGCATATTTGCCGAAAAACCAATATAAAACGAAATATCGCTATTTTTAATTTCAGGCTTCCCTTATAACCCCCACTCCTGTTCGTCTCAGAGAAAATTAATATAGCCTAAAGTCTAAGTTGGGTTAGTAGTAATATACATACCAAGTTTCATAAAATTCGGTTCAGCCGTTTGTGCGTGAAAAGGTAACAAACAAACAAACAAACAAACAAACAAACAAACAAACAAACAAACAAACAAACAAACAAACAAACAAACATACACGAAAGAAACAAAATGCAGATATGGTGTCTATGACATGTGAAACGAAAAGTTATCGTGAAATTTCGCGAAAAAAATCAATGTACAGACAGAGGTTACAATTTTATATATATACTAGCTTAGATACCCGGCTTCGCCCGGGAATCGGTTTGAGGGTGAATGGTGATGGAATGTTTTGGCAAGGCTCTACTTTGCACACTATTTTGACATTTACCCGTCCCAGTGTTTAGGGTTTATACCCGTCGTTCACATTTGTTAATAATAAAATTAATTTTTTATGTAAAACTTCACTGCCCTCCATATTGTCGTATTTCCCGTCCTTACAACCCCCACTCCTGCCCGTCCCTAGAAATGTTGATATGGCTTGTTATAATGAAAGCGTTAGTGCGAATGCACATACCGAGTTTTATTTATTTCGGTTGGGTCTTTTGTCCCAAATAAAATTGTTCACTTCTGCTATAGGTTTTAGCGTATATCTCGTTTATAATTCGGTATACGAAAAAAGTGTATATAAAAAAAGTTACTCTGAATAACAAAATAAACAACTTTTGTTATGTTCATATTTGCCGAAAACCAGTAGGAAACGAAATATCGCTATTTTTAATTTCTGGCCTCCCTTTTAACCCCCACTCCTGCCCGTCCCTAGAAATGCTAGGATGACCTATTATTATTGAAGCCGTTAGTGCTAATACCCATACTGAGTTTTATTTATTTCGGTTGAGTCTTATGTCCCAAATAAAATTGTTCACTTCCGCTATAGGTTTTAGCGTATATCTCGTTTATAACTCGGTATACGTAAAAAATGTATATGACAAAAGTTACTCTACAGAATAAAATAAACAACTTTTGTTATGTGCATGTTTGTCGAAAAACCAATAGGAAACGAAATATCGCTATTTTTAATTTCAGGCCTTCCTTATAACCCCCACTCCTGTTCGTTTCAGAGAATTTTAATATAGCCTAAAGTCTAAGTTGAGTTAGTATTAATATACATACCAAGTTTCATAAAATTCGGTTCAGCCGTTTATGCGTGAAAAGGTAACAAACAAACAAACAAACAAACAAACAAATAAACAAACAAACATACACGAAAGAAACAAAATGCAGTTATGGTGTCTATGACATGTGAAACGAAAAGTTATCGTGAAATTTCGCGAAAAAAATCAATGTACAGACAGAGGTTACAATTTTATATAGATATAGCTAAGGTACCCGGCTTCGCCCGGGAATTCATTTGAGGCTGAATGAAGATGGTATTTTTTTGGCAAGGCTTTACATTGCACAATATTTTGACATTTACTCGTTTCAGTGTTCAAGGCTAGTACCCGTGGTTGGTTTGACATAAAAAATGAAATATCCCGAATTTTTATTTCAGGCCTCCCTTATAATCCACACGCCCGTTTGGATCTAAATTTTTTTATATAGCTTATAAATTCGTGGAAGATTTAATGCTCATTGATACATACCAAGTTCTGTTGGAATCGGTTCAATGTTAGTGTCCAACAATATTGTTGGTCCCGCTTTAGATTTTTAGTGTATATCACGTTTATAGTTTTCTATACGACAAAAGTGGTATTTAACAATAGTGTTTAAATAACAAAATAAACAATTTTTGTTATGTGCATTATTGCCGAAAAACCAATAGGGAAACGAAAATAAATATATATCACCATTTTTAATTTCAGACCTCCCTTTATAACCCCTACATCCTGCCCGTCCCTAGAAATGTTAGTTCTGGCTTATTTTAAAGGACGACGTTTTAGTGCTCTCCCCCCCCCCCAATTCACCCCCCCCCCCCCCCATACCGAATGTGTTTTTATTTAGTTCGGTTGAATTTGAGTCTCTTTTGCGCCAAATTAAAATTGTTTGACTCCCAGCTGATCATTTTTAGCGTCCAGCGCCTTTTATACTTCTTTATACGACGATAATGAATATGACCAAAAGTTTCTTCTAATATCTAACAAAAAAAATAAAACTTTTGTTATGTTCATTTTTGCCGAAACCCCTATAGGAAACGAAAAAAATATCGCTATTTTTAATTTCAGGTCTGCTTATAACCCCCACTCCTGCCCCGTCCCTAGAAACTGTTAGGTATTGGCTTTGTTATAATGAAAGACGTTAGTGCTAATACACATACCGACGTTTCGGTCGTTTTTATTTCGGTTGTTGAGTCTTTTGTGCCCCAAAAATTAAAATTGTTGACTTCCTTCGCAATAGTTTTTAAGGCGTATAACTCATTTATAGTAGATATACGGACAAAAGTGTATATAACAAAAGTTACTCTCAATAACAAAATAAACATCTTTTTTTATGGGCAAGTATTTGCTGACAAAAAGCAATAGGAAAACGAAATATCGCTATTTTTTAATTTCAGGTTCCTCCCTTATATACCCCCACTCCTGTTTTGTCTTAGAGAATATTAATATAGCCTAAAGTCCTAAGTTGGGCATAGTAGGTAATATACATACCAAGGTAATCATAAAATTCGTTGCAGGCGTTTATGCGTGAAAAGGTTAACAAACAAACAAACAAATAAACAAACAAACAAACAAACAAACCAACAAAACAGACACCAAAGAAACAAAATGCAGTTTTGGTGTCTATGACATGTGAAACGAAAAGTTATCGTGAAATTTCGCGAAAAAAATCAATGTACAGACAGAGGTTACAATTTTATATATACAGTAGAATCCCGATAATTCGTATCATCAGGGGACTGACAATTTAGTACGAATTATCGGGAATACCAAATAACGGGGAGTACAAAATAAAAAAAAAATAAAAACATTTTAATGATTAACATGCGTTTATTAAGAACACCCTACATGTCTGGTAAGAATCCAGCCTATGCAATAAATTAGTTTTACTAAATGATACATACGATATATATATAAATAGTCAACAAGTAAACATCTTTGCTAGAAAAAATCCGTAATTTTTTTTTGGCACAACCCTTGCATTCGTGTATTGTCAATTGCTCTGTCAAGAGTGTTCAGAGCAAAAAATACCTCATCACCAACATCTGATTTCGCCAAAAAATGGCGCACATTGTTGACGTATTGTTTAGCATCCTTAGCATTAATTATTGGTACGTCATCTTCATCTCCCTCTCCCTCTTCACCGTCAACGTCCTCAGGTGGAGCTAAAATTTCTTCGTCGGTCAACATTCCTGCTACTGCCAGGCCGTGGTCAAAATGGACGAAATCTTCGAATGTTATGTGATTTTCCTCATTTTGTGAAAGGCGATCCCATTCTAAAAGACTTTCAACGTCTTGTTCTGCATCATCTGTAAACGGAAGTTCCTCTTTGCTAAAACCACAGGCTCGAAAACAGTTTTTTATTGTGGTCTCGCTAACGTTTTGCCATGCCTTGTCAGCTATGTTCATAGCTGAATATAAAGTAATTTTATGATTCAGTCCATCCTCGATTCTGTCAAGAAGCTGCATCACTACTTCTTTGCGGTAAAACGTTTTGAAAGTTTTAATTATGCCCTGGTCCAGAGGCTGCAACTTAGAAGTTGTATATGGCGGGTAAAAACACAACTTTAACATTGCTGAGAGAGGGGATTGAATTGTGGGCCGAACAATTATCGATGAAAAGCAAAATTTTTCGCTGTTTTTTTTTCATATCTACATTAATTAATTGTATCCATTCGTTAAACAAACTCTCCCGTCATCCATGATTTTTTATTTGCACGATAGGTCATTGGAAATGATTTTATGTTTTTAAAACATCTTGGTTTGGCCGACTTACCTATCATGAGTGGTTTTAATTTCTCCGATCCATCCATATTGGCTGCCAACAGTATTGTTACACGTTCCTTACTATTTTTTCCGCCATGGCATTTTTCTTCCTTGAAGCACATAGACCGATCAGGGAGACATTTATAGAACAGGCCCGTTTCGTCGGCATTGAATATGTTTTTATTGTCATAAGGTTCGATTATTTTTTTCAATTCGTCCTTCCACTTTGAACAAACGTTATCTGACCACACTTGCACTCTCCCCACTAAGCTTCTTAAATTTTATGTTGTGTCGTTTTTTAAATCTGTCGAACCATCCATCACTTGCACGAAAGTCTTCAATACCCATTTTTTCTGCAAAAACTCGGGCTTTTTCCCTTAAAATATTTCCTCCAACTGGTACATTTGAATTTCTTGCTTGAGCGAACCATTGTTTTACCTTATCTTCAAGTTGTGGATAATCGCCAGTCTTGAAGCGTTTTATTTTGCTGTCCGATGACTGGGATGTAATTTTATCTTTGTTCTTTAGAATCGATGTTATTGTGGAACGAGGGACGTTAAAACGTTTGGATACATCAATTTGCTTACAACCACTAGCGACGGCGTTTATAATTTGTTGTTTCTCTTTAATAGAGAGGCTAACATTTTTCGGGGGCATGGTAACTTATCACAACGGTAACAGAAACGAGACTGAATTGTAGAAAGGAAAAAAACTTTGTAAGGAAAAGATCAATGAAATTCCTAAACCTTTCCCTTTCAGTGAAAAAAGTTCGAATTTCATACGAGAGTTCATAGAAAAGTTGTCTCTCTCACTCGCTCTCCCCTTTGTCTCTGTAAAAACAGTAGGAATTACGTGGTTTCCTCGGAAAATTATCTCGCACTCATTCTGCTCTCTGGTCTCTCATTGGCCCTCTCCCCCTCTTGCAAACAGTACGAATTAACGAGTTGTTTAGCACTGGAAATACGAATTATAAGACGTTTTTAGGTGACCTCGAACATAAAATTGATACGAATTACCGAGGGGTTATTTATACCATATATCGGGATTTTCTCTAAGGACCGGCAAGTTTGTACGAATTATCCGGGAAATACGAATAATCGGGATACAAAAGATCGGGATTCCACTGTATATATATATATATATATATATATATATATATATATATATATATATATATATATATACTAGCCTCAGATACCCGGCTTCGCTCGGGAATTAATTTGAGGCTAAATGGTGATGGTTTTTTTTGGCAAGGCTTTACTTTGCATAATATTTTGACATTTATCCGTCCCAGTGTTTAGGGTTAATACCCGTCGTTTCTGTGGATTTGTTAATAATGAAATTATTTTTTTATGTAAGTCTTCACTGTCCTCCATATTGTCATAATTCCCGTTTTCTGTGCATTATGCATAGATTTGAATTATTTAGGACAAAATATTAACATACTTTTGAATTTTTTTTTCCCGGTGAGGTACTTGATAGTTCATATTAAAAAGAATTGTTGAGAAAATTTCTCTAACTAACAAAATAAACAACTTTTGGCATGTGCTTATTTGCAGAAAACCCAATAGAAAACGAAATACCGCTTTTATTTCAGACCTCCTTTACAACCCCCACTCCTGCCGTCCCTAGAAATATTGGTATGGCTTCTTATAATGACGGCATTAGTCCTAAGACACGTACCGAGTTTTATTTAGTTCGGTTGATTCTTTTGTGCCAAATAAAATTGTGGACTCCCGCTATAGTTTTTAGCGTATAACTCATTTATACTTCGGTATACGGCAAAAGTGTAAATAACAAAAGTTTCTATAAATAACAAAATAGACTAAACTTATTGTTATGTGAATATTTGCCTAATAACCCAATAGGAAAACGAATAATCGCTATTTTTTATTTCCAGCCTCCCTTAAAACCCCCAATCCTGCCCGTCCCTAGAAATGTTAGTATGGCTTATTATAAGGAAGGCGGTAGTGCTAAATCACATACCGAGTGTTTGGTTTTGTTCGGTTGAGTTTTTTGTGCCAAATAAAATTGCTGACTTCCGCAGTTAGTTTATAACGTATAACTCATTTGTACTTAGGTATACGACAAAAGTGCATATAACATAGTTAATCTAAATAACAAAATTAACAATTGTTGTTATGTGCATTATTGCCAAAAATGTAATAGGAAACGAAAATATCCATATTTTTATTTTAAGGCCTCCCTTATAACCCCCACTCCTGTTCGTCTCAGAGAATTTTAACATTGCACTAAAGTCTAAGTTGGGTTAGTAGTAATATACATACCAAGTTTCATAAACCACATTCGCGGTTCTCAGCCGTTTCTTGAGTGAAAAGGTAACAAACAATAAACAAACAAAACAAACAGACTACGAAAGAAAACAAATGCAGTTATTGGTGTCTATGCCATGTGACAAGAAAAGTTATTCGTGAATTTCGCGAAAAAAAATCAATGTACAGACAGAGGTTACAATTTTATCTATATTTCTATCTATATATATATAAAATTGTAACCTCTGTCTGTTCAATTGATTTTTTTCGCGACATATCACGATAACTTTTCGTTTCATCATGTCATAGACACAATTAACTGCATTTTGTTTCTTTGGTGTCTGTTTGTTTGTTTGATTTGTTTAATTGTTTGTTTGTTTGTTTGTTACCTTTTCACGCATAAACGGCTGAACCGAATTTTATGAAAACTTGGTATGTATATTACTAATAAGCCCAACTTAGACTTTAGGCTATATATTAATTTCTCTAAGAAAATTAGAGTGGGGGTTATAAGGGCAGGCCTGAAATTAAAAATAGCGATTTATTTCGTTTCCTATTGGTTTTTCCACAAATATGTACATAACAAAAGTTGTTTATTATGTTAATTTAGAGTAACTTTTGTTATATGCACATTTGCCGTATACGGAAGTATAAATGAGTTATACGCTAAAAAACTATAGCGGGAGTCAACAATTTATGTAGGCACAAAAGACTCAACCGAACTAAAGTAAAATCTCGGTATGTTGAATTAGGACTAAAGTCTTCCTTATAATAAGCCATACCTACATTTCTATGGACGGGAAGCAGTGAGGGGTTGATAAGAGAAGCCTGAAATTAAAAATTGCCTTATTTCGTGTTCCTATTGGTTTTTCCTCAAATATAAAACATTAACAAAAGTTGTTTATAATGTTTATTTGGAGTAACTCTTTGTTATATGTACATTTTGTCGTATACCTAAGTAAAAATGAGTTATACGTTAAAAACTTTAGTGGGAGCCAACAATTTTATTGGGCAATAAACGTGCTGAATCCGAAACTTTATCAAAATACTCGGTGTATGTCCAATTAGCATTAATTCTTCTCCATGATTATAAGCTTATATTAAAATTTTTAGGTTCGAACGGGTGAGGGGGGTTATAAGGGAGGCGGAAATTAATAAATTCACCGTATTTACAATATGTATAAGAAGGTGACGGAAAAATATAAACATATCGAAGACAGTGAAGCCTTATCGGAACAAATATACTATTATTAGCAAAATCCACGGCAATACCGACGGGTATACAATCCTAAACACCGGCAGACGGGTGTAAATGTCAAAAATTGTTGTGCAGGTGTAAAAGCTCTTACAAAATAATTATACTTTCATCACATTCAGCCTCAAATGAAGATTCCCGGGCAGAAGGCCGGAGTCATATCTGGAGCTAGCTAGATATATAATAACTATATATAACTATTATAATATATATAAAATTGTAGCCTCTGTCTGTATCATTGATTTTTTTTTTGCGAAATTCAACGATAAATATTTTCGTTTACAACATGTCATAGACACCATATCTGCATTTTGTTTTCTTTCGTGTTTGTTTTTTTGTTTGTTTGTTTATTTGTTTGTTTGTTCATTTGTTTGTTTGTTTGTTTGTTACCTTTTTCTCGCGTGCGGTAAACGGCCAGGGACCTGATTTTATGTAACTTGGTATGATATAATTACTACTTAGCCCAACTTAGACTTTTGGCTATATTATTATTCTCTAAGACAAACAGGAGTGGGGTTGGTTATAAGGAAGGCCTGAAATTAAAAATAGCGATATTTCGTTTCCTATTGGTTTTCGGCAAGTATGAGCATAACAAAAGTTGTTTATTTTGTTATTTAGAGTAACTTTTGCTATTTACACTTTTTTCGCATGACGTATTATAATCGAGATATACGCTAAAACCTATAGCGGAAGAGAGCAATTTTATTTGGCACAAACGACTCAACCGAACGAACTAAAACTCGGTATATGTATTAGCACTAACGCTTTTATTATAACAAGCCATACCTTCATTTCTAGGGGCGGGTAGGAGTGGGGGTTGTAAGGAAGGCCTGAAATTAAAAATAGCGATATTTCGTTTCCTATTGGTTTTCCAGCAAATACAGAACATAACAAAAAGTAGTTAATTTTGTTATTTATAGTAACATTGGTCATATTCATTTTTGTCCTTTTAACAAAGTATCATACTACGAGATATACACTATAAACTAAAGCGGGAGTCAACGATTTCATTGAGCGCTAACGAGTAAACCGAACTTACACAAAACTCGGTATGGTCATTTAGCATTAATTCTTCCATGATTATAAGCTATATTAAAAATTTTTTAGGTTAGAACGGGAGTGGGGGTTATAAGGGAGGTCTGAAATAAAAATTCGCGATAATTCATTGTTTATTTGTCTACGGGAAATATAACAATTTGGGAGGACAGTGAAGACTTACATAAAAAATTAATTTTATTATTAACAAATTCCAACAACGGGAATTAACCCTAAGCACTGGGACGGGTTAAATGTCAAAATATTGTGAAAATTAAATAATTGCAAAAAAAATACCATCACCATTCAGCATCAAATTCAATTCTTGGGCGAAGCCCGGTATCTGGAGCTAATAAATATATATATATATATAAATAAATCTATATATATATATATATATATATATATAACATTATTTAAGGCGTAATAACCGCAATAGTTTCTCGCCAAAAAAACCATGGCAAAATCGCGTCATGAGTACGACCTTCCAAATAGCTGATTTCCCTTAGAGGGAAATCTGCTAACAATGAGCCCAGACGGGAAGTGATAGTTGTTGCACACGTAGCAGCTTTGCCAAAAACAAAATACCTTCTTTATTCGCCTCAAATGATTTCCTGAGCGAGGTACCTTAACTAGTATATATATATACATATATATATATAGTATATATATATATATATATATATATATATATATATATATATATATTTCGAAATATCTCCGTTATAAATATTGTATAAAACCAATCTTATTGCAAATTAAATTTACTATAAATATTGTTATGATATAACAATGTATATTATACATTTATTCTCTGTCTTGAATAAAGGTCAGGCGCTGTACGCAGCACCTACGTCACGGACTGATCTTGTTTGCTTGGATTTTACAAGACACTAGCAGAGATCTCGAAGTAGTACTAGTATCTTATCTACACAGACGTTCTCACCAATGATGAACATACATTGAGACTTCCTTATAAAGTCCAAATCTTATTTATGGTTTCCGGTACTTGTGTATTATATCCACCACATTTTAGTTCCGCCTAGAATGCGCTACTGTGAAGTGCGACGCTAGCTTCTCCCAGGCTAATGAGGTTATCTTTTGTCATAGTTGCAATAGTATGAGAGTCTAATTTTACTAGAAGAAAAAATAACTTGTGGACGGATTTTACCCCAACAGTGGTGTTTGGAGAAATTTGTCGAGAGACAAAAGATTCGGTTTCTCGTGGCTGTTCCTGACAAGAAATGCTTCTACTCTACTAGAGAAAATAATTCAGAATATAGCAGATGGTAGTAGCACAATATATTCTGATTTGCTGGAAAGGCTTACCAAATGAATATAATTAGAAACCAAGGATTCAAACATGCGAGAAGTTAAATCATTAGAATATAATTTTATTGACCCCAAACACTGGAGCACATACTCAGACAGTGGAGAGAATGTGTGGGACTAAGTGCAAAGTGGCGAAATGAAAAACATCTTGGGACAGCCAGGATGGCATCACCTTGAATTCATATTTGGTAGAATTCACACTGGCGACATCACCATGGGAAAGGAAAATGGAGACACATTTCAGTGGCATTTTAAATTTTATTTCCACACATTTCCCGCCTAAATGTAGAATGAAATGTATTATTTTTAAAAAAATTGTGTTTTCTTTTATTTTTCATTATAATTCTGTAGAAGATTATAAGGTAAGTATAACTAGGGATGGGTATCGATTAATCGATTAATCGGAATAATCGATTAATATTCCAAATAATCATGTATTTTTAATCGATGTTTACGATGCTTGATTAATCTGGTAATCGATGCTTTAATCACGAAAACTTAATTTTTTTTCTTCTTTTCTTTTTTTTAAGTGAGAGTTGAGACTAATTTTTCATATTTTGAAGCTAATTGTTCAAACTTTTCCACAATCGATTTTTTTTTCAATACTAGCTACATATTCAATCAGTAAAACTTTGTTTTTTATTGTTATTGAGGATTAACTAACCTCTTTCAATTATCTTTTAACAATTGCAGTTACCAGACAATCGAAGGTTTTACACCTCTTTTTTGTTTGAGCTTACTAGCACATTTGAAAATTTTAAAAAAATATAAATTAAATTTCAAAAATTAAAAAAAATATAAATTAAATTTCAAAAATTAAAATTTCAAATTAAAAACCTAAATTCGTGGATGATCCACGAAACATGTACCCTGCTGAATAAATATTTTTAATGCAAACAAAGATTTTTTTTTAACAATATTTAGATTAAGTTTTTTAATTTTGAAATGTAATTTATATTTTTTTTTAAATTTTTTGTATTTTTTAAATGTGCTAGTAAGCTCAAACAAAAAAGAGGTGTAAAACCTTCGTTTGTCTGGTAACTTGCAATTGTTAAAAGATAGAATTGAAAAGAGGTTAGTTAATCCTCAATAACAATAAAAAACAAAGTTTTACTGATTGAAATGTAGCTAGTATTGAAAAAAAAATCGATTGTGGAAAAGTTGAACTAATTAGCTTCAAAAATATGAAAATTATGTCTCAACTCTCACTTAAGAAAAAGAAAAGAAGAAAAAAAATTAAGTAATCGTGATTACTGCAATTGTTAAAAGATAATTGAAAGAGGTTAGTTAATCCTCAATAAAAATATAAACATAACTAGCAATTAACATATATAGAAATATTGAAATTTGTTTTTTCTTGGTTTTTGTCGATTAATCGATTTTTTTGACGCCGATTAATCGACGTATCGATTAATTAGTGTAAATATTAATGGGTTGTCAATAATCGATGTTTTGTAGTTCGATACCCATCCCTAAGTATAACCTCCCTTGCGGGCAATGAATCGTACTACTTAAAACAGTAGCGAACTCTAGCGTGGAACTAATGGAAATAAAATGTGGTGGATATAATACACAAGTACCATGGTTTCTTTGGGTACTTGTATAAAAGAATGAATGAACCGTACGTATAAGTACAGATTAACGGTCAATCCATTCATTGGTTCAGATTTGCAGTGGATGGTGAATTCCGAAGTAGGGATATATAGAATGCTGCTAGTTCTTATGGAAGCCCTAGATCAGTTTAAAACTCAAGATAAATGAACATTAGGGCTTTGGTTGTATAGAAGGACCTTTTTAATCTCTATGAAAGTTAGGACTTGCTCTCCAAAGGAGCAGAAATCAACAGGCGTAGCCTGTAGATGATACACGATAAGTTTATCTCGGGTAAGAAAATATAGGCCTCGTTCCTTCACAGTAGTTTATTCGTTGCAACAAAGCACTTTCAGTGCCATCTTCTCAAAGATGTTGTTGGAATCAAGGATTCTCCGTGATTGTAGAGTAATAATTCCTTTCACCATTCAGCTCCTCAAAAATGAACCATAAGTTTACTTATAGGAATAAAACGAAAAAGAAAAAAATAAGTGTAATACTATTATGAGCCTCTGTTTAACTAGAAATATTACTTCAACATAAGTGGCATGCAATATTTAATTGAGTTACCAATGATAAATCGGAGACGTGAGAGGGGGAACTTTTGTCTAAAAACTAAAGAAATATTTCCAGTAATGCCTGTTAAAAACAATTTTTTTTTTTAAATTTTATGTTCCACGAGAAATAATTTGCATAATTCAACATTAGTTTTGGAATAAAATTAATGATAATACATCGACTTTTGAATGTGTCAACACTGTTTTGCTTTAAAAAAATGTTGTGAGCTCAGAAGCCGAATTCAAGTGCCTTTGTTTGTATTCAGTTAGGTATATTTATTGTGACAGTTGTTCCCAAAGGCACAGACATGGACAGGAATGATCCAAGGTTTGTTATTAGACTTTTATTATTTTACATATTTACTTGAAATAGTAAGTTTTGGAAATATTAGCATAACGTGTATAAAGACCTGTTGATTCTTAAGTTTACAGAATTATTTTGGTCACTTAATCTTGACAGATTCATTGTATTCACTGACATTAAAAAAAAAAAAGTTGTAATTGCCACTATTCTACAGAATAATAATTAAATGTAAATATGGACTTAATCTTTATATTACACTTCTTCCATTCTTATGGCAAAACTTTATTATTTAATGCATTTATTTGTCTCCTAATACATTTTTTTTTCGGTTTAAGCAAAATCTGTTGGTAGTTTGTAAGCCACATCATAACTAGATGACTACTACTACTTTTTAATAATGCTTGATATTGTGGCATTTATTTGTTCATATATTATGCATTTTATTCAATAAGTATTTCTATTTAAATTTAAATGACATTATCTTCAAAAACTTTGTTTTAAACAATGGATCTACCATTCCAATCTAAAATAATTTTAACAATAAAAACATTTTTTAGTGTATCTATTATTTATATCATATCTAATGGTATTACAAAACGCGGGTTTGTGTTTAATTACAAATAGTAATTATTTGTGAAAAAAAAAACCTACTTCACCAGAAGCTGCCCATTTGAAATTTTATTTTGCTATTAAAAATAAATGTCACATTTATTGTGTCTTATTTAAGTTAAGAGGATGATGTAACACTCTTGAATAAGTCAACAACAAAGAGAAGAACAGAACAAAACAATGTTGTGTTGTGCATTACTGTTGTTTTCTTAAATGTCTTTTTGAAAAAATAGTAAATAACACATTAGTAAAAAAATGAGGTCTCACTAGCCTTAGTAACGTATTTTAATCTACGAGTCTAATTGCTAAGATTGGTATGATATTGATTAAAATATAAGCGTTTTCCTTCATAAGCAGTACAATGGGAAAGACAACTATTTATAGCAGCATTTGTTTCTCACAAATGTTTATAACATCGCCATTAACTAACATCATGAAGCCCGTTATAATAATAATTAGTTAGTGTCTCATTATGGACTCGGAAACTTAGAAAAATTATTTATTTTGTTTACTTTTCAGTGATGGCAAATGAGACTTATGTATACCTTTACTTTTTATTGGGGCATGTAGGTTTAAATTAATTGGTATTAAATAATGCAAGTTTATAAAATGAGGAAAAAAATTAAACTATGTTCAATATTCAGCAAAATAGTGATCAGAAGGATTTCTTTAAAGCTTTATTTTTATTAGAAGTAAACATCTAACACCTTCAGTGTCAGTTTCAACATATCATGTAATTTTACATCAGTGCCAGATTCTTTTATTAAATTTTATTTTTATTTTACAGGGTTGTTGGGGATGAAGATTACAATGAATTAATGTAAGTATTTGAAGCCTCTGGATTGTCTGTAATTAAAGATATATTATTTTGAGTTTTAACTATATTTCATTTTTGTTTTAGATTGACTTCAAATCTTGATGACATCATATGGAATGTAAGTTTTTCTTTGCTAATTGATATTATATAATTTTCTATGAATGCTTAAGTCAACGTATTTAAATGTATGTTTATCTAGTTTTGTATGTTAGGTTTTTAAAAAAATTTTGAACAAGTTTTAATGCACACGTAGATTTTATTATTATAACCAATAACTACCTCTTAATGAAACAGTGTTACCATTATTATACAAATATAAATTTATTACAGGTTTTAATGAAAAATATAATACTATTACAATTAAAATATTTAATTATTATTGAATATTAACACAACAACTTTAATGTTGTATTGACCTCAGTTTCATCATCTCCTTGGAAGGATCAATGGACATTTAAAGAAATTTTTCGAAAAATCGTGTCATGGAGTACCTCCTTTACCTTACCTTAAAGGAAATCTGCTAATAATGAAAGGAAACTTAAAAAATGATTGGCTATTATTAAATAAAGTATTATTTAGACAATCATCAATTTTATAATATTCATTATTTATGATATATGAGTTATAGTAAAACTGATATTTATTATAGTATTTGGAGTTATAATGCCTGATATCAAACCAGTTAAAGTGTGGCTCACTCTGCAAGCTCAAGGTTAATATTGTTTTAGGCCTGAAGTGGTATGGTTTATTGACTTATTATTGTAATTCCTAATCAGTCGCTCTGTAATTATAAATGAACTTGGAAGCCATCTAATCCAAAGTTTATAGTGTTTTGATCTTTAGTCAAACAGCAGATATACTTGTGGCCATTTTTCTCCCTAGATCACATATGATTGTCACTTCAATTTGCTCATGAATTATCAAATTTCACTTCAGATTTCCATCTTAAGGCTGGAAACAAGTTCTTATAATATAATAAGGATGAGCCTAGGGGCACAAACTATAAACACCTTTTTCCTTTTCCCAGTTTTATAGGTTGTGCCGTAAAAGTATAAATAACAACCGTGTTTAAAATATATTTCACAAGTTAATTAATACAAACCAGGATTAACCAGCAGCTCAAGATACAAAAATAATTCCAGAATTCTCTCTCGTACCACTCTCATACATTAAAAAAGACTTACGTACCGACAAAAATACACAAGTGGAACAGAGAATGGATGACATGTAACAAATCTTTCTAACGGAACATGTACAGACAGGACATTATTAAACAAGATTTAAAATTCAAGACAATGACAAATGTACTTGCGACTCATAGACAAAACAAACGTTTTTACATATACTTTATGAATGTTCAAAATAGATCAAATTTAATAATGAATATAATTTTGAAAGGAGATAATTGGCCAGAACCATCTCATATTATATTTAACAAATATAATGAAGAACTTATAAAGTTTATCAAAAGTATAGATATGGATGTAGCAAAAATACATTAGAATGTAAAGTTGATTGTGAGGAGTGGAAATCATAATTCAATATATTTACCTTACATAGATTCGCAAATTAAACATCGGTCGAGTTTAACTTGAATTGATTTGTTTTTTGTTCTTATTTTATTTATTTACTTTTTAATTTCATTTATTAATTTTATTTCTAATTATCTTATTTATTTTAATATTTTATTTTATTATTATAATTTCTTTTATATTATATTTAGTATACAATAATTAGGACTAAAGGATGAGAAATGGTAATTTCAGATAGTTACGTTAAGTTATGGTTTCAAGAAAATTTATAGAAAAACATTTTATAAAATTGCACTTTCAAACAGTATTGGTCATTTAGTATTTAGTAAATTTTCTTTAAGACTAAAAAGTGTGGAGGAAATCAGCTATTGTTGTGAGTTTATACTTATTACATGAAAATCGGAATATTTCTTTGATCCTATCAAGGAGATGAGAAAGTGAGGTTGTTTCTTTATACTTCATAAATGCCATATGCGAGATTGGTAAAATAAAAAATATATGCTTATTATTGCCTTGTTTCAGGTGCCATTAGAGCAATCAATGGCTGACAACAATGTTACCATAGCGAGAAATATACCTTCCAGGGAGGACTTTCCAGGCCCCTATGATTTTTATTTTAGTCTTGATCATGCCACATCTGGCCAACATTGGGTGGTGAGTATGACAATATTTTTCTTCATTATCAATGTCAATTTTAGTTATCTCTTAATATTCTGAATTTTTAACTAATTCATTAGCAAAATGGAACATAGAACCTCTCTTCTTGGATGTTAATATTCTGAATTTCATTAGCAAGAAGGGTCTAAGAACCTTTCTTGTTATATATATAAAAAATTGTAACCTCAGTCTGTACATTGATTTTGGATACTAATAAATAAATAAAAAATGGAACTGATGCTATTGTCCCTTGGTAGTGTACGAGCAAGATGGGGCCCAGAAAAACTTCTCTGTTTGGCATTACATGACCGTAAACTGAGGCAGGAAGTTTATGGAGGTACATTGAACAAATGACTAGCAGAATTAGTGCTTAGTTGAACCTGTCGTGCTGTAGAAAGAGTTCGAGCAAAATTGGAGTATTTTGAGATATATCAAGGCCTTAGCCAACCTGAGGTGCTAGAGTATGAACCTTGACCGGGGGCCTTTCTTTCCTGTACTCGAGGGTATTGCTTGGATAGTGGATTGGGTTTCACCTTGCTAGCAAAGATGAATGATGCGCTCTATTATTTTTAGAGGATTTCAGGTTTTGGCGAACCTTGTGGGATGGGAGTGTCGCTCCTGACAGAGAAATCCCCGCCGTATCAACTAAGCGAGAATCCAATAGGATTTTTAAATCCATAAGGTTTAAAAAACTGAGAAGGCTGGAATGCGCTTTGTGATTGTGGTTTGGAGCTAAACCCAGAGAAGTGTGTAGTGTTGGAGCTTAGGTCCTCAGGTGGACGTAAGGGTGGTCATGGTTTGCCCGGCATCATTTTTATGATCCCACAGGGTAAATTTATGCCGGACTTGGTTTTAGAGTACAAAGGCAAGGACACTATTATTGATATGCACGTGGTCACTGGGGCAGGACCCTCGGAAGATAGCTTCTGTTGCAAGAAAAATAAATATGATTAGCTGGAGTTGAAGATGGCTGTTGCCATGGGTTTTTTTTTCATATTAAAAATTGTTTTCTCTTTCTCGATTTTTTATATTTCTGTTTGTAGTTTAATTTTAAACAGGTTGTCTCTCTTGGAGGAATGTCTTGTCTTTTTATTTTTTGAAGTATATTTATGGTTAGGATGTATTATTTTTATACAACAATGTATGAGGCATTTTTTTTTCTTTTTATTTATTTATTTATTTTATTTTTTATGTATTTAAAACCCAAATAAACAAGTAAAAAATTCTCTCCTAAAAAGCTTTAATCTCAATTCACTCAGTATTTCAAATATAAACTAAACTGCATGTGGACCATATGTAAAGCAATTCATTACATATCCTACATTCCTAATTCATTTGTTATTTTCAGTTTTCTGAAACCTTGAAACAACTTTTTATTGATATGAATAAAGTTCTTGTAATGCAATTTCAAGTTCATCCTAATCTTTGGACACAAGGTTCTACCTTTTTTATTCGAGCACTTCCTGTCTACATCACAGATGATTATGTAAATGTTCCTGTAAGTAGGTGTACATTCCACTCCTGTGAAGACGATCCACAAGGAAGAGGTAATTCTATTAACCCTAACAGCACCAAGAGGGCGGGGGAGGGGGGCTTGTCAAGCCCTCAGTTCCAATTTCTGTTTTTTTTAAACAACTTTGAAAAAAAAAATATTACCACGAGTTGGGAAAAATCTATCTATCAAGAAATTGAATTAATTGAAAAACTAATGGGGAGGAAAGTAAAACCTAAAAAAACTTGTTAGAATAATTTGGGTGAAAGCAGGATGAGCCCCCCCCCCCTTGTGTAAATGGAACTTAAAGTATCTTATCAGATTTCCCTCAAGGGAAATCAGCTATTAAGGTCGTACTCATGACGAGATTTATGACTTTTTTTTCAAATGTTCATCGATCCTACCTAGGAGATGATGAAAATGAGGCCCGTTCAGAAGTGTGTGTGTGTGTGCGTGCGTGCATGTGTATATATATTTGCCTGTTACCACTCTAGTTGTCACAATTATTGTTTAATCGTTACCAAACTCAATATTTAGTCGTTTTATGTAAAAACAAAGATCAAGTTCGTTAACAGCTAAAATCGGACTAGGGGGAGGGGGTTTATAGGGGGGCAATTTTGAAATTCGAAATATCTCCCTTACTATACGTCGAATAAAAAAAATGTATAGAATCAATCTTATAGCAAATTAAATTTACTATAAATATTGTTAGATACATTCATTCTCTATCTTGAATATTAGCCGAGATATTTGAAGTTTTCAGCCTTCAGCAAACCCCTACTTCTACTCACGTTACATAAACAATACTTGGTTGCGTAATAAACCACATCATTCGAGCTTAAATACCAAATATGGTTTTCAAGATACATTTATTATACGAGATACATGTAAATATGTTCTTGTGACCCCCCCCCTTCTTAAGTTTTTGAATTAAATTTGATTGATTGAGATAAAAATTATTCTGTTCATTATAAATTACAGCACTAAATATAGTAAATAGTTTTCAATCAAATTAATACGTTATATTCAGTTATATTATAGTAATTCTTTTTCTTTCTGGTAAGAAGTTGGCAGAACTATTTGTTTACATTTCAGATACTTTCCGTTGGAGGTTTTTTATTATCGTTTGTATTTATTCGCTTAATATTCACGGTGCTGTTGTGTTACCAGTTTATAGATTTCTCTATTGCTAAACTTCACTCGGGAAATCTGCTTAGTTTACACAGTCCCTGCGTGACAGACTTTTTCAGTATTTAAAGTTATTTTGAAGTACAAAATTTAAATTATTTCTTCCAACTTCTAGCAGATACCTCATGTTACTCTGATATAATGGAATATGGACCGATGTTTTGTATTAATGCCAAAGAAGTAAGGTTTAATGGAATTTTTTGTTATATGGATATTTATTTCACAGCTATTTTAAGTATTATAAATTTGTTGATATTTGTCCAATTCCTACATTAACGAGAGAATTGAAATGAAGGATAAAGTTAGTGTTTACGGTAATCTAATAATTATATTTCATATTTAATATGTGAAGTATGGAAAATATAGGTGAATTTAGGCTCACTCAAGGGATAGAAAACGATATTTATTTGATCCCTTGAATGAGCTTAAATATTTTCCATGCTTCACAAATTAAATTTATGACTGAGGAAGAACATCTTCCATAATGTTATGGAAATAAAAGGATTATTTAGTACTTCTGTAAGAAGTGTGTGAGATAATACAAAAGGCCGGTTAAACTTAATGAAATATATTTTTAGCAATAACATCAAAAATAAACTATGTGCAAAAACCAATTAATCATGACCGCACTTCAGTCTCTTTTAGTCACTGGAATTAAAAGACACATTAACACAAAAACGTGTTAGCACAACCTGAATGTTAGAACACTCTAATGAGACTCTTCTTAACCTTGCTACTCTACTCCTTCTCTATAGGTTATTTACTATGGTTGTGACTACCATTCCGCTACAATTCAATTTTTATATTTTGACAGGGTACCATTTTTATTTCATTGATGGCTAATATGAATTTTTAATATCAATTCGTTAACATTTATTTAATTATCACTTTTTCCTTCATGGGTATTAAAAAAGAATGGCTCAGGCAGTACCAATATGTTAAAAATGAAAATGGTACCTCACTTGTTGAGGTAATCTGCTTTGTTCCGAAAATCTTTAGGTTAACCCTTTCATTGAGCAAAGCCACTATAGTGGCTTTACGCAATGAAAGGGTTAAACATTGAAAGCTTAAGTTATTTGACAAGCTTTACTGTACACAATGTTTTTACATTTCATGTCTTTGCAATCTTAATATTTTGCATAGGGAACTTTTCTAGAGTCTCATAGTTTTATTAAATCTTTTTCTAATGATTTTTTTTTTTTTTTTGTTTGAGTATTCAATGCATCATTAACAAACAAGTTGGACTTGTAAGAAATCCAATTTAAAAGTTCTAAATGAGGTATGTGAAAGTAAAAGTCATATCAAAGACATGGAAAATAGTAGGGTGAATCTTCTTGGGCATTAAGTATTTAAGATTTCATCACAAATTTATTTTATTGTAAGAATGTTTTGTGTACATGGAAAGAGGGAGCCAAGAAAGTCATTTTTTAAAAACATCAAACATTTAAACGGGCATGATAATATGAAAAGAGCAGCTTCTGAAAGTAATCGGTGATTGAAACTATCAGGTTTAGCTTTTATATCATGATAAAGGATATTATTCATTATTTTGTATACCATGTAACAATAGAAATTTCTTTCCCGGCCATTACCACCTGCACCAAGCCAAAACCAATGTTAGCTACTTTAAGAAATAACTCCTTTTCAGTTGCTTGAAAACAACCAAGTGCCGTTGCAAAACATAATTTTACTCATTCAAATTAGAAAGCAAGTATTGTTTTTTATTATTTTATAAACGAAAAATACATATGACTTTGTTCGTATTCGAAAAGCTGTATACCCAGGCAAAAATGTTAGGATGGCTTCGCAACAGGCTTATGGATTTTGGGATTCTTAATTTAGGGGAACCTAGCCTACATTCTTAGAATGAATGGTTTAAGTAGCCGGCTGAGGCCTTGCTTCTACAAGGAAAATAGAGCATAAAGTTTTATAACAGAAGCTAATGTAATTTTGGATCTAACAATAACCTCAAATTAATTTTAGTTATAAACTAATTTATGAATCCAGTTATGCAATATTTTGATTTTTAGTTTTTTTTCTTGTAGCATTCCTTTATTAATTGATTTTATTATTAACCCCTTTACAGCTCATCAACAGCGAGGTTACTGTTTCTGTGAAGAGCATAACTATGTGGGTCATGTAGTGCGTGCTCAATGTGATGCAGAATATCTTTACGATCCAACCACTGAACGACATAGTGTTAGAGTTCTTATAAATACCCCACAGCCTGGCTCAGAATGTATTCCCATCCCTTATTCATTTGCTTGTAAGACAAGTTGTCCTAAAGGAATGCAGAGGCGGCCCATCCATATTATTTTTACTTTAGAAAATGAGTAAGTAATATTAATCCTGCTTTTCAGTTTTTACTGCTGGTTAAAGAATATATATGTCACGTACATTAACTAAGCGTATTTGCACGAACTTGAATGGCCTATTTTTTACTTCTTATGTGATACGAAACTCATTGAAATTTAAGGTGATGTTTAGTTTAGCTTAATAAAAATCACATTAATAGGAATGGGAATTAACTTTAGACTGATACAAGAAATAAAAAAGTTCAAGGGATGTAAAGGACACAGCCTTGTAGCAAATGTGAACATGGATTATATGCCAACATAATTTCCTTTATTCCAGGCTCTTCAAAACCATTATGGCAGAGTCCAGTAGTAAAATGTTTTGATTTATAATAAATATTACTTTACTACATGTTTGTGTAAAGTTGTACCAATGCAATTTTTGGCTTTGATGTCTGTTACCTTTTCACACCTAAACTACTGAACCAAATTTTATGATATTATTAACCCAACTTAGCCTTTAGGCTATACTAATATTCTCACAGACAAACAGGAGTGGGGGTTATAAGGAAGGTCTAAAATGAAAAATCACGTTATTTTGTTTCCTATTGGTTTTTTGGCAAACATGTTCATAGTAGAAGTTGTTTATTTTAATATTTATATTACCTTTTGCTATGTACACTTTTGTCGTATACTGAAATATACAACAAAAACTATAGCGGGAGTCAACAATTTTACCGCTAAATCACCATATTTCATTTCCTATTGGCTTTTAACATAACAATAGCTGTTTATTTCGTCATTTAAAGTAACTTTTTTTATGTATACGCTTGTCATATAAGCTATAATTGGTATATTAAATAGCCCAATGTGTTATTTATTAATATTCTTGAGACTAACAGGAGAGGGTGTTATAAGAAAGGCCTGAAATTAAAAATAGCGATATTTCGTTTCCGATTGATTTTTCGGCAAATATGCACATAACAAAAGTTATTTATTTTGTTATGTACACTTTTGTCGTATACATAAGTATAAGTGAATTATAAGCTAAAAACTTTAGCGGGCGGGAGTCAACAATTTTATTTGACACAAAAGACTCAACCGAGTTAAACAAAACTTGGTATGTGAATTAGCAGTAACTCCTACATGATAATAAGCTTGTACCAACATTTCTAGGGGCGGGCAGGAGTGGGGTTCAGGGGAGGCCTGAAATTAAAAATAGCAATATTTCGTTTCCTATTGGTTTATCATCAGATACACTTATGACAAAAATTGTTTATTCTGTTATATAGAGTAACTTTTGTTATAATCACTTTTGTTTTACAACAAAGTATAAACGAGATATACACCAAAAACTAAAGCGGGAGCCAACTATTTTATTGGGCACTAACGGTTGAACCGAAATTAACAAAACTCGGTATGTGAATTAGCATTAATTCATCCATGATTATATGCTATATTAAAATTTATTGGTTCAAGCGGGAGTAGGAGTTATAAGGGAGGCCTGAAATGAAAAATTCATGGGATATTCCGTTTCCCATTGGGTTTTCAACGGATGCATGTAACATACGTTGCTTATTGTGTTATTTAAAGTAGCTTTTGTTATATATACTTTTTTCGTATACTGAAGTATAAACAAGATAATACGCTAAAACCTACAGCGGAAGTCAACAATTTTATTGGGCGCAAAAAACAACCGAATTAAACAAAACTCGGTATGTGAATTAGCATCCTCTCCTCCATGAAAATAAGCTATGTTAACATTTCTGTGAATGACATGGGGGGAAGGGGGGGGTTATCCGGGAAGCCTGTTACCTCATGCACATTACAGAAGGTTTTTATTTTTTATTTAGAATAACTTTTGATGTATCCACTTTTGTCGTTTAACAAAGTATAAACTAGGTATTCACTAAAACTATAGCGAGAGTAACCATTTGTATTAGTACTAATTAACGTTTATTTGTTATAGGCATAATAATGTTGTTTTTCGACTTATTTGGTAGTTCTATGTATAATTCGTATTAGTGAGATTATAAATCTCAAGCGGAAGGGAAAGTCGCACGGGAGGCCCGCCCACACAGTTAATTGTATTAACTTATTATCTGTTAAATGCTATTGGAATTTCTTTCTACTTATAACCAACTGTTTCTAAACTGAGTGTGCTCGGAGTGGGTTTGACAGAAAATATGTGCATTATAGATACTATTTCATTATAATAAATGCTATCCATGATCATGATTTGAATTATTCACGGTGTGTCAAATAGTGTAGAGGGATTGATTGGGAACTCATTTTCATTTACTCTTTTTAATTAAATTTTCTATTCTATAAGTCCCCACAGTTACCCTTATGGAAAAATAATACGCCCAGACAGGAAGTATAATTGTACACATTGAAGCCTTGCTATGAAAATACCCTCAATATTCAGCCTCTAATGATTTCCCGAGCGAAGCCGGGTACCTTAGCTAGTATAAAAATAATCATGTACTGAATGGAAATGTTTTCTAATTAAAGATGTCTGTTAGTATAGGTTTTACTGTTGCATAGAACCTTTAAGATATTATTTAAACCTTCTATCTATAACAATAAATTGGAACTCGTACACCAGCATATATTCTTATTTTTTGTTGTTCTAGGTCTTCTCAAGTTCTTGGTAGACAGAAACTTGCAGTAAAAATATGCAGTTGCCCAAAGCGTGATATAAAACGCCATGAGAAAGATTTTAGACAAGAAAATGCTGTAGGTGATAAGAAGAAAAAGAAACTTATCACAAAGGAAGATCTTTCTAATGCCTTGTTTCAGGCTAAAAAAGTCAAAGTAGAAAACGTGGAAGATCCGCTTCTACCAGTAAGTAATTATTAAAATCAGACATTTATGTCATTAGATGTTTACTGTTATAATAGGATAAATCAACCATTTGTATGAGGAGTGGGAGTTTATTGAAGACTGATAAAATGAAAATAGAAATAATTCTTTTAATATTTAAATTAAAGAAACATGCATGAAGAACAATATTTTATCCCCTGTCTGTAATCTTCTCCTCCTCGTCTTTGTCTGAAAACAATCAGTCGTATTTAAGCTTGCAATAAGAAAATGCAAAATAAATAGCTCAAAATGTTCATATAGAAGAATAGCCATTCCAACAATTAGTTCATAAATGAACTATGAAAATGAGGGATTATTTTTTGTATTACAATAATCCGTTTTTATATAACATTTGCTATTAACAAGGGATGACTTACATACTGTTTATTTGTATTTTTCCAGTTTAAATGTTTTAATACACACACACGTATATATATATATATATATATATATATATATATATATTTCATCTTCTTTATCTTTTTGCTTTGAAAAATTGTTGGATTCGAGGTAGCTCCCACTACCAGCAAGCCTTTATACCACTACCCTTCTGAAATTTTTTATTCCGAACCTCCCCTGCGATGCGTTAAATTTGCTATTTCTCAGGCCGTTCCGAGTATTGCTTTACCGATCGAGGGAAAAACTCTGGGATACATACCCTTTCGGATACACCTTAAACTGGAATAACCGCCGACTCCCTCCAGACAAATGACAAACTTGAAAGTATACTTTTTCTTGCGACCCACGAAACTCCCGTACTGTCCCCTTATTTTTTCTTTTCGAAGCGTCATTTTTGAGCTGTAGCATACAGTCTAGGTACCCACCCAGGTGATTTCCCGTACTGCACTCCGCCCCTATGAATGAACGGACCCTCCAAAATCGACTCTCCTAAAACTCCTCTCTCTCCGCCGCCCTCCCCCCATACCCGTTGGGCCTAAGCCCATGCCGATTTTGGCCCCTTCTCCGGCAATCGCTACACTACCGACACCCAAAGGCCACCTCGGTCTCCGGTTGTTGGCTAGCTAGAAAAAAATTAACGATTGAAAAATTTCATAAATATTCGCCTAAATCGAAGCATTTATGCCCTCACGATTTAGGTGGTGTGTCGTTCGACCAGTCTAGACGAGCTGCACTGAGGTCGAGCCGGAAAAAAAAATTTCTATTCGATTGGCAGGCTGAGGATTTTCTATGTGACTTTTTGTGAAAAGTGGTCAAAATCACCTAATCCGAAAGTGCGTGTTTCGCCCGCGAATTATACAGTCAAACTGACTGGACATAGGAAAAAACTGATGCGCGCACATTGTAGGGCATATGCATGAAGTAGAGCATATGCGGGTTTCTTCTTTGAAAAATTGTCGAATCTTTGATATCTCTACTCTGGAAGGAGCATTTTGACTCTGTTTTTGATTACTCATTAGGGTGTAACTGACGCTGATTTCTCGCCACGGTCACGAGATTTGGCAGAGAGAACCTGAAATCGCCTATTTTCGTTTTTCGCGAGTTTTTCCAGGTACCGGCGCACTTCTGGTCAGGGCTTATCCGAAACGACCCCATTTTCAAGGGGGCCTGGCTCCCCGGAAGTGGGGGCTGTAAAGTTCGGATTCGAGCCGGTGTACTGGGTCTGGAATTGAAGAAGACATTCTTAGGACTGGACAAGACCTGGAGTGTCCAGATCCAACTTCCTGGGCGAAAGCTACGATTTTTCGAAGGCGAAAAACGCTAACATTTATTAGCGGGGGTATGGGGAACAGTTTTTCCTTAGCGAGACTCGAACGGCCCCATTTTTCCCAACCGAATGGGAATATATTTTTTTTTTGGGTTAACCTTTTAGGGTAACGATAGGAATTACGAACCTGGAATTAACATGTAAAATTAAAAATTAGAAATCGCAAAGGGCGAAGAGCAAACCGATTAACGGCGATCCCTAGGGGATCGCTTTATCATTTGTGGCATTGCTTTGTTAAAGGGGTCAAGGAGGCGTAGCCCCCTTGCTGGCATGAGCTAGTTTTTATTGATAGTTAGAAATCAGTTTAATTATTTATTATTTTGTTGAGTTTGGTTGCTTTTCTAATACTTGTATTTATAGCAACACTGCTCTAGACTGACCTACATACCCCAGTAATACATAGGATTCATTTCCACAACTGCTACTACAGCATTTACATGATTCCATTTAACTGATGCACCAGCATGCTTCACTAATACAAAGATATCTAGTACACTTTACTTTCGTCTCATATACTGCATGAGAAACAGCTGTTTTTCACAGGTTGGTAAATTTTTATGAACCCTATCTCTTTTGGCCCTTCGCTCAATCCCCATTCTGGAGAACCAGGTCACTTTTTTATCAAGGTTTCCGTCCCCTAGTTTGTTTCCTTTCACCATACCTAAGAGCCCACTGTTCCAGTTTTGTGTCAGAGTTAACGTCTCCTAGCCGTTGGGGTCCCCTCTGTAACCGTACAAGGCAGTATTGAGCAGTGTATTTTTGATGGCACCACTTACTCGCCATGTCTCAGCAAAGTCACAGGGCTCATGTGAAATTTATTGGTAATACTCCAGTCAAAGGATCATGCTGCTGCCTCCTTTGTCTGTGTTCACGGAAGAATGGAGTCCACGAAAAGTGAAGCTAGCACGCACTAGTCGATGATGTCACCCGCCGTTCTCTCATTCTTGCCCTTGACTGGGGACCTCGCTGCCAGTGCATTCAGCCACGAGGGGGGACTGACAGGAAAGGGCAAGAAGAGGCAGAACAACATAAAAGCCTAGCGCGGCACATAATGAGACAGCTTCTCATCGCAAGTGAAAAAGTCTGTCACGCAGGGGCTGCGTAAACTAAGCAGTTTCCCATGTGAAGTTTTACAATAGAGAAATTTGCATACTGGTAACACCACACTACGTTGTGTTGAAACAGCTTCTGGATTGTAAGAATAATTTATATTTTAATAACTCAAATTTTAGTAGTCCAAGCACTAAAGAAGGGGGGGGGCGGATGAATAGAACGTGTTTGCATAAATCTCACAAAGTAACGAAGGTAAGGTAAGGTTAGAAGAAGCTTCCACTTGAGCCGAGCACTTATGGAAACGGCCGACCTAATCCGAACTATACCCGACCACAGACTTCATAAAAATGCAAATATCTCGGTTAATATTCAAGATAGAGAATAAATGTATATAACAATATTTATAGTAAATTTAATTTGCAATAAGATTGGTTCTATACGATTTTTCGATCCGATGCATAATAACGGAGATATTTTGAATTTTCAAAAATCCCCCCTCTAAACCCTTAAGGGAAATCTGCTAAAACCCCCCAAAATGTGCGAGTATGCGCAAAAGGGCCCGTCGGGCGATGTAGCTGAGAAGCGGGGAAGAAGGAGAAGAACTATGAAGATATGAATCACGTGAGTACTCACACTCAAAATCACAACTTCAACCCCCACATGTGGAAGGCAACTATCACGATTTTCCCCCACATATAAGGGACAACTGACATTCATCAGATGCAGGGGAGACCCATCAATAAATTCATCATCATCATCTCCCTCAAGTATCACTACAACTAACACGCTAACCATAACTCTCCCCGAAATAGGCTTACCCCCAGAACCATTGTACAGTACCACAATATATAATGACAATTTTCTCATAATCCCATCTAATCTATTATCCCTGTACAGTCTACTCTCTCAGAATCACAAATGGGGTGAAGGGGCCTCTCCCTATACTCATTTTTATGGGAAGCCTCAATCGACCTCGAAACAGTCTGGGACTCCTTATTTGGGAAACGTTATTCGCAACCACCATATCTGATGGGCTTCGGTATCCGCTACCTATGACCCTCCCAGTAGCTGAAGCTTTCTCTGGGAATCAATCTTATTGTAAATTTAATTTACTACAAGTGCTACTCAATGCACTTTTTGCACTAGCTCTCATATCGACCAAAATATTTGCATTTTTTAGTTTTCTGCCCTGAATTAACCCCAACTCCTACTCATTTTACATTAGTGATAAGACAATAAATCAAGAAACATCTTATTTCAACCTTAAATATGATGTATTGTTTTCAATTTAGAGTCTTATTTTTAAATGTTTAAATTAAATAGTAATGTGCATCTATATTCAGTCAATTCAAGATTTTATGTGTTTTTGTATAGTTGACACTTGTCCATGAATTGTATATAATTTATGCCTTAAATTCGAAACTCTACACAAATTATACTAATTGGTAGATCAATTTGTTGTTCATTTCAAAGTTCCAGCCCAAAATGTTAATTATTAAATCATAAATATATAAAAGGAAAGAAAATGTTTATACTTTTTCCTATCAGTGCTCAGCAAATGAAAAGGATGCTAAAAGACCTGAGAAAGATAAGCCAGAAATATGGATTGGATATTAATGACCCCCCCCCCTTCTTAGCCCTTTGACTGCTCATGAATGGAATGGGGAGTGGGCTCTGGGCGGCTCAAGGTCAGGAGTGACAAAAAAGTCCCCCAAATGCTAATCAATCTTCATCATCCCCAGGTGCCTCCTTCCCCTCCTTTCATTTGCCTTTTCTTGCTCTTCCCATAATAAATGGTCATAAATCTACTTGAGAATAATTTGGTAATTGTTCAGATTCATGTCATCAATCAACACACCTCTAGCTGGGAGTAGATCAAGCTATTTGTGCGTGTATATGCTCATAGATGGTGCTACTATATCTCACAATGGCCAATGGTTGAAGTTAACAAGACTAGAGCAATCAGCAATAGACGGAAGAAAAGGACAGCTTCATGTTAACGTTCAGACCAATCATGGGCACCCGCCCCACTCTGTGTTAACACAACTGGAGCATTTCCCCCTTGCCAAAGCTGTTTAACACGTTAAGGACGGCACGGGGTCAATTGACCCCGTACGTAACTGTCTCCCAGGACGGGTCGGTTTTGAAGAAAATGTTCAAAAAATACTTTGACGGTTTTTGCTTTGTACTAGTAAATATAATTAAAAATAGTACGTTTATGCATTTCAAATCCAAAAAATACGTCGTATATCATTGAAAAAATGCACGGGGCTTTATGACCCCTTGCCGGCCTGGAGAGTGGTATTTGGGTTCTAGTCCGGCACGAGCTCATAGAGCCCCATGTTATTTCCCGTGCTTTTCCTCTGAACCGCTTGTTCTGTTATTTACAAAGGCTTATATAAATGACAGAACGCATCCCTCCCATTTCAGTTTACTTTTTGCTGTCGTTTCGAAACATTAATCTGTATAATGAGCAAATCACGTGGCCGACAATTAGTGGATTTAGCTTTATTAAAAAAGTGTTTCGGGTGTTTCGAAAACTTAAGAAAAACATTGTCTTCTAAAGAATTAGACAAAAAAGTTATAACGTATTGTGAAGAGTGCAACATGAAGTCACTTTGTCTACAATGCTTCAACAACTGCCATAAATCTATGTCCTAACCATTGTGATAATGAAGAATTGTTAATTACAAAATAATTATTTGTTTATTCATATTTTTTCTTTATTATGTTTATTTTCCAATTATTTGCTTAAACTCCTAGTTCCTAGTTTGTTTTTCTCGTTTTGTAATTTTATCTTTATAAACTAATAAATTTTGATTCTAATGTGTCGTAATTTAAGTTTAATTCATATTCACCCATTTTAAAGTATAAAAAAAAATTAAAATCCTTTGTTGATCACCAAAACTATCACACAAAGGAGAAAAACAGTTCCCAACAAGGTGAAAAAAGTAAGGTAAATATTCATTTCTAAGTCACGTAACAAAAAATTGATGAAAACACGGCCTGCGACTGCCATATATTTTTTGATGCCCTAAGAGTAAAACAATGTTTGAATATAGCAATTTAGTTCATTTTTCGAGGTGTAGTAGCGAATTAAAAGGGGACATAAGTACGGGGTCGATTGACCCCGTGCCGTCCTTGTGGATAGTTGCACCACGGGGTCAATTGACCCCGTGCCGTCCTTGTGGATAGACCACATTTTTGAAGTCCGTCCTGAACGTGTTAAACATGACCAGATCAGTCAAAGGGTTAGTGATGAACTAGGTGCCATTTACTATTGAAGGCATGATTTATCTTATGTTGAGGAGTTCTGCTATCTGGGACAATGTATTTCTTTCAAGAAGAGGATCGAGATGGAGCTTCAAAGGTGAGTTAAAAAGAGATGGTCTAATTACTGGCCTCTAAAGGAAATTTTTAAGGGCTCATTTTCAGAACATTTGAAATTCACAGGTCTGATCTCATGCATCTATCCTTCTATCGTATATGGATCACTGACGGCTGGAGAGATAGGAAGTTAAATTTAACCCAATTTGGAATGATCAGGAGTGTCTACTAGGTATAAAAAAGAAATAAAGAAAACAACATGTGGGTGTCCTGAAGAAGATAGATGTGAAGGACAGAGGGAAGTAGCACACCGCTTAAAATGGAGCTGGATAGGCCACTTTGCCTGGTGAGGGTGAAGGAGAACAATGGGCTAAGGTAAGCACCGAATGGATCCCTAGGGACATGGTGAGGAGTAAAGAAAGGTATCACACGAGAGAGAGAGGGGTGAGTTTGCGAGTGTTGGTGACTACTGGTGGAGAATTGCAACAACTATGAAGGAACAAGCCCTTACTTTTCTTACCTGAGATAATAATTACTTCACCATCCAGAACCTCAAAAATGGCATATTTATATAAAACGAAACATATTTCAATACCTTGGTTTGTCCACCAATCCAATCCATGACTAGGCGGAACAACCTTATATGCAAGTATTAAGTCCTTCAAATGCACAAAAAAACTTTTAACTAATCCAAATCAATTAATCATTTATATATATGCGTACATGCATATATATAATATTATATATATAATATTAATATATATATATATATATATATATATATATATATATATATATATATATATATTTATATGTGCACATGCTCATCAAATAAATTTTATTTCTTTTCTATTTTTTCAGGAAAATAGTCTAAAAAAAAATCAACTAAAGGAAAAATTGAATGTGGTCTTACAACGTTTTACTGAATTGCATAGCCAAATCCAAGAAATAAATGAATTGGTTAACAATATGGAAGATTAGATCGAAAAGGAACTTCATTCAACATTCTATTTTAAATTTGTTTTATGATTCCCATTATTTGTATAAGAAGTATTATAAGATATCTATCTAAGGATGCTCAGGAAATCATTTGGGGCTGAAAAATGATGGTATTTTTATTTATAAGTCTTATGTTTTTATCCTTGAAGAATAAAAAAAGAAATGACTTTCTAATCAATCTCCATATTATAACAGCTGGCATTGACTATACTATATATCACAGATATTTATGAAAATAAATTCCACTAGTGTATCTTGGCATCTTCATGGAACATTAATAGATTCTATTAAATTGACTAAAGTCGGAATCACACTTTTTGAAATTCATAAATTTAAGCAATGTATTAGGACTGAAAATTGAAAAATTTTAAACACAATAGGATCTTTACATCTTCCAAAAACAAATATTTAGAAAGATATTGGCGAACATAAGTTTTGACTTTTATGTCAAAACCCCCACTCCTGAGAATGGTAGTAAAGTGTATAATATTGCATGTTAACAAAATTTATTCCTTTAATGCACATACAACAATTTTCTGAATACTATTAAGGCATTTTCATGGAACAAGAATAAAGTCTAAAACCATTATTCTAAACCCAATTTGTTCTTTCTATTTTCTCGATAAAACCAGTATTATCGATAATATTGATGAATATGTGAATTTAAAATTAAAGTAAACAGCCCACACCCCTTAGTCGAAAATTCAAAATCTTCTGTAGTCTATATTGTACCTTTAGATAGTTATCCCACAAATATAAAAGCTCATAGAAATTTTCATATCCGTTTTTGAGTGATTGAATAACAACCTGGTGGGCAGACAAACCAAATTTTCAGTTTTGATAACATTGTATTTCGAAAAAATTGAAACCCACTGAATTAAATATAAAATCAGACAAATCTTAAAGAGTTTTATTTATATAAAAAGATATGGTTTATATAAAATAATATAAGTATTGTATATTGGTGTTAAACAAGGCTTTAGGGTAAATTTTAATTTAACGTTTATTTTTGAAATATGAGAATTTTTTTCTCCTCGTACTGCTACTCTAAAAAAATGAATTACTATTATCTAGATACTTTTATTTAATGTTTTTGATAGTTTAAATTGAGACTATCATAGGTAATGATCTCGTATTTTTTTTATAAAAAAAGTAAACTAATATTTGAGTCATTTTCTTTTTGTATTAAGTACAATTGAAAACCCTATGAGACTACAAATATCACTTCATCTCATCACAATTAATTTTTTTTAAATTTAGAACCATTTTTCTCATTCAAGATGTTTATTTGTCTTGAACGTTTCAGAATAAGCGATTATCTTACAGAGAGCATTACATCTCTGTAAGATAAGAGAACTTGAATGGAGTGGCAAATGAGCCATGAATGATCTAGTCATTGTTTTATAGCATTCATTTTGTTTACCAAGAAAGTGATATACAAATGACATTACTTAAAAACAAGGTAGTGAATAATCTCATTTTTGAGCTTAACCCTTAACTACTATCATGATTTGTGCTATCGTAAATACTACCATAGGTCAATTATGACCCATTTATAAAATTTTTTTAAACAAAATAAGGTGTACATGTTTTTCCTGGCTTCAAATATTTTTGTTACACTCAAACAAGTTTTATTTTTAAAATAATGGCTGTTTAAGATTAAAAAAATTTTTTTTAAGAACCCAAAAATTATTTATTGCAAACAATGAGATATTTTACATTATCATAATGTTGGGACTCTTGTAGAATACAACTTATTCTGAACAGCTATTTTTCCATTGATTTGTTGTCCACGAGTTAATTAGTTATAACCTGAAAAAGTAAAATTTATTATATAAATTGAATTGAAAATTCTGGGAGGGGTAGAATTTAGATCACTTTCTCTTCAATTAAACAAGGCAATTCTCACGGGTATATATTTCGCAGTCTATATAAATTGTCTTGATGAGGAAGAATGCACTTTGCATACTGTTTTAAAGCATTTATCACACACTGTTGAGTGTTACCTATCATCTTTTAGCAGATTTCCCTTAAGGGTCGTACTCATGACGTGATTTTCGAAAAATTTCTTCAAATGTCCATCGATACTACCCAGGAGATGACGAAAATGAGGTCCGTTCAAAATTATATATATTTGTCTGTTACCGCTCTAGCGGTCGCAATTTTTGTTTGATCGTTACCAAACTCGGAATTTAATCGTTTTATGTAAAAAGGAAGATCAAGTTCGTTAACGGCTGAAATCGGACCAGTGGGAGGGGGGTTTAGAGGGGAGGAT
This sequence comes from Riptortus pedestris, assembly GCA_019009955.1. Taxonomy (NCBI): domain Eukaryota; kingdom Metazoa; phylum Arthropoda; class Insecta; order Hemiptera; family Alydidae; genus Riptortus; species Riptortus pedestris. Next base: position 124,324,211 of record CM032232.1, on the reverse strand, counting down.
TTTAGAAAATTCGAAATATCTCTGTTATTATGCGTCGGATCGAAAAATTGCATAGAATGAATCTTATTGCAAATTAAATTTACTATAAATATTGTTCTATTCATTTATTCTGTATCTTGAATATTAACCGAGATATTTGCATTTGTATTCTGCGTGAGGTCGGCAGAAGTTGCCTATGTTTGGACTTTCTGACGAGAGCTCTGGTGGCCGTTTCTGTAACAATTCGTCCATAGTGAATAGGTTCAGAGGTTTCTTACTACTACAGTTGTTATTAGGCAGATTTCTCTATTGTAAAACTTCACGTGGGAAATTGCTTAGTTTACGCAGCCTCTGCGTGACGGACTTTTTTTCTGTCATGATGCATGATGGATACCAATATAACATATTTATTTTTCTTTGGCACGAATGATACCAAAATGTTTTCTCATGTAAAACCAAATTGGGACTCGCCGACTTTTTTTCTACTTGGAAGAAAGTCCACTAGAATTTCTTTCTTGTTTTGACAAAGGGTACCCACATAAGATAATCCATTTTTCCCCAGTTCGTCAATTTAGAGGAAAACCAATTATCCCCTGTTAGATTATGATTGGAACTTGCTATTGGTTCAATTAGTGTCATAACATTCTGTGTCGGAATTGACAATTTTTGTGGGTTAAGTGTAGATGTTTTTCCTGTGTAAATAAAAGCATTGATTAAATAATTAGTTTTTGTGTCACAATGACAAAAGAATGTTTTACCATATTTCTGAGGTTTGCTTTCTCATATAAATACGGAAAAAACATTTCCCCCAAAACGCCACTAACATTTCATCCACTGTAGCAAATTCGGAACAAACGTAGACTATTCGTTCGTCTTGACTATGTTTTATTGCAATCCTAAAAATTTCCGAAATTGCTGCGGCCTTGTCTCCTTGCAATTTCTTTTCCTCCCTAATTGATTTATCATCAAATCTAATAACTGAAAGAAGAAAAAGAAAATGTTCTTTGCTCATGGCTGTGTAAAAAATTAGCCTTCCAAACTCATATAAAATAAAGAACTCAAATCTTCATGGTTAGATTTATAAATCTCACGAAGAAGAATCAATCCTAGAAATGCTTTTATTTCAATAGTCGCATTATGGGTAAATATATTTCTACTTAACCCAAAACATAATTTTGTTTCACCACATTGATTTTTATATTAGTATGTTTTATAATTATATTTAGTATTTTTGAAGAAAATATAAGATTCAACTGTCAATTGGCGATAATGGCAGATTTGAGCGAGCAGGACCCTTCAGACCTGGTAAATGTGTTATTTATGGCTTGAACGAGTCCTTGATGATGGAGGATTTACAGATCATTTATATTTATTTTTCCCATAATAATAATGGGTATTTCCACTTACTTGTTCTTCTAAATCAGATACATCACCAACATTAATTTCACTTCCGGAAACATGTCAGAAATTTCGGGTACAGCATCATTGTAGTCACTCTCTTCATGATTTTGCCTTAAATTAATCTCCACATGGTCTTCCCCATCACGATCCCCAACTAGATGACATTCTATTCACAATTTGACAAAAGTGTATAATACAAAAATAATCTACGTAATACTATCACCGAGTCAAAACTGACCCAAAGCATAAAATTCTGTGACACAAGAAAAGACCTTGAACACATCTGGCTGGGTACTGACAGATCTTAGCAAGTTATAAGAATACATGGAATATGCTGCCTCCATCTACATTTCCAATGGAGGGAGAACTATTGATAGATAACAATTTCTGCTTGAAACAGATTTGACCCACGTTAGTAGTTAAGGGTTTAGATCTCCAAATTGTTTTTCTTTAAACATTGATACTCATTACTGACATAACTTTATGCCTTGTTCAACAATTTCTCTATAAACCCCTACAAAGATTTACAGAAGAAGGATGTAATAATTTTTAATTTCCTCGTGTATAATATTATTTATTTTGCATGACTTCGATTTCTTTGTTAATTTAAGGTTGTACTTTAATTGTACTTGAGGTTTTCTGTTTTAAATGTTAATGTTAAATAGTTGTCTCTATGTTTTAGTTATTTAATGTATGAGGCTGTTATCTTTAAAAACTCTTTTTATGTGTCATAGCATTGAAAGAGTTACAATGAAAACAAGGTGCTGAGAAAAGAAGTCTGCAAATTTTGAGATATGCTCCCATTGTGTATAGTATTTGTATGGGATATAGTATTATGAATTCTTTCTATTGTTTTTATATGTTTCATTTATATATGAAATTAAATTATTTTTATCTTCTTTTTTTTTTGTTCCACCTGTTTTTGTATAATAATGGTAATTCAAGAAGTCTTATGTAAAAAAGAGGCATTAATGCCTTGTGGGCTGAATTATCCACTCCTGAGTCATAGTTATTTTCAAGCAATGGATCTGATATCAGTATTTGACCAAAATAGTATTGAGACCTTAAGATTTTTTTATGTCCCAAAATTAATTCAGATGGGAAGAATGTGGCAATCTGTCTAGTAATAAAAGTTATAAACTTAAAACAACAGTTTAGCCATTTTTCCAGAGCCTATTTTATTCCTTTCAATGCAAACAAATAGTCAATTTAAAAAAATGTAATCCCCATTTCTTATATATATAGTTAATAATAATAATTTTATATTCATAATAAATATCGCCTTAAGGGAATTCTGCTAAAAATTATGTCCATTTCGAACAATCAAACAAAAATTGGAACAACTAGAGTAACAAACTCAGTATGGATATATAAATCTGAACTGGGGATGGCTTGTTTAAGTCACCTAAGTAGGATTGATGGACATTTGAATAAATTTTCAATTAATAGCTAGGGGGGAAAGTATGGTAGGGGCCATATGAGAAAAGAAAGGAACCCATCAGAGTGTCTATAAAAATGATATATGGTACATAAGGAAAAAGCACGAAATGGTTAGGCCTAGAGCGGTGTTCAAAATTGATAATTGTAGGGAGAAACAACAGAACTGCCAGGGAAAAAAATTGAAAACTGTTCTTTAGTAGGCCAAGAGGACATTAAACATAATTAGATCTTATGTAAAGTAAGTGTTAAATTGCTTGGCTAGGACCAGAGAAGGCCTCAACTCTATATGGATGCTACATGAACAAGAAAGTTAAACAGCTATCTAATCATACTCTCTCTTGGAAGGTCAATGGTCTTCTTCAATCTCCTATAAAATTTAAGATCCCCTGGTTTCTAATTAGGAGATTCAGGTTTTGATAAACTTTCTGCCTACGAGTGTCAGGAGTAAAGCATCTTTAAATATTGTTTAAGTTCTTTATAAGTACTATGAATATGTTATCCAGCTTCCTGGAGCTGTCCCGAAGCCATTATAGTGGATTGTATCTAATATCTAGATAAGCCTTGCTGATACTGAATTATATGTAATGGCACTATAATCCACCTTTCATTGAACTACTTTTATGTTGAGGGATAGAACAATTGCCTAGTCACATTTGCTATTTGTCAGAACTTGTCTCATTTACCAAAAATGAGTCCTAGGAGTATTAACAAACCTATGAGTTCCTTATCCTGTCGAATTAAAGACTATAATAATAGTGTTTTATTTTTCTATATTTTTAGTTTTCTTTGAGGAAAGCGTGTTTCTTAACTCCATCGTTTGCAACTATTGTGCATGTAAACTGCCACTATTCTTTCAGTATATTGTCCTACATACTATTGGCTGAAAAGTCATCAGGAAGAAATATTTCTTGGAGAGTACTTATACTTAATAAATCATTAGTAGCAATCAAGAAAAAATTTGTCACACAGGACAGTGTTAACCATGCATATTTCCCACATACTGGAATGTGATACAGTGATGGAAAATTTCATCTCACCATCTATTATCTAATTACATTATATGCCCCAATATAAGAGTAATAACTTTATCACCAAATATTTATAATAAATAGTTATTGCAATATTTAGAACAACAATTGTTGGAAATAAGATTGGTTATATAAATTTTTTGAATCTGTTTCATAATAACATAATATTTGGAATTTTTGGCCGCGATAGCAGCCCTTGCCCTATAAAGAGATAAATGCCCTTGATATTTCTTTGTACTTTAAAACGTTTAAATATTGGGTTTGGTAACAATCAACAAATAGACTTCTAGGAAGTTTCACACTCACGCACACACGTGCACCCTCAGGCAATCGACCTCATTTTTGTGATCTAGTTAAGATCAGTGGACATTTGAAGAGATTTTCTAAAAATCACTATTTTTTTTATATTATGGTAAACCATTTTTATACAACATTGGCTATTAACAAGAAATATCTTGCATAATGTTATGTTAAATTTACCCTATCTTAATGTTATAATATATGTATTGTTTCAGCCTCTTCAGGTAAATAGTATAAAGCAAGAATTAAAAGATGAACTCATAGAGATTCATCTACTTTTTGCTGAACTCGCTCGTCGAATCCAAAGAATGGATGAATTAATTAGCAGTACCAGAAATTAAATTGGAAAAAAGAACACCAGTATTCTACTTATTTTTTTATATATAAAGTTTAAGTCTGCTTGATACAAGGTGATAAGGTGTATATTATGCTAAATATAATTCAAAAACAAAATACATGTTATCTTCATGAACTACTGCTCTATAAAAATTAATACTTCTTTAATCTAGAAGGTTTTATTTTTAATACTTCAGGTTGATGTCAGAAGTAAAAAGCTATTATTCATTTATATGTAAATAAAAATTACTAGGACAAATTATTTAGTACATCCCTTATATGCTAAATGGACTTAAGAACTTTATAAATATGATTTTGATGAAAAGAGTTATTTAAAGTGTGAAACCATTTGTTTTGACTCACGTTATTTATTTTTGTGGTACTTATCGGTTATCAGGAGGCCAACCATTTTAAGACAATTATTAAATCATATAAAAAAAAATGTTAAAAAAATAAATTATTTAAAATAATATTATTCTAACTACCCCCTAAACAGAGATCTTGCCTATCACGATGTGGGCTTCAAACCAAATATTTAAAAGAACACTTCTATATTTTATAAAGACAAAATGGTTATGGGGAGGCCACTCATTATATACAGTTAAAGTATTTACTGATTCAAAACCGCTTATCTCTATTCACTGTTATTGCTACAGACTGATCATACTTGACTAGGTAATCTTAGTCATTCTGTTTCTTTTTTTATCAGAAAATGAGTTTGTAAACCACTTGGTGATCGTTTATTATTATACTACCTGGATAGCTACCTTGCAGAGTTCATGTGGCAGACGATGACCAGAGACGACTGCTTATGCAGCTACTCCACAACATCGTCCAGTTTTGGGCTAACTCTAATTTATAATTACAATTTCTCATTCAAATAAATTCTAGAAGTGTTATTTTAAATAATGTGTTTGTTTTTTATGATTTAATAGTCGCCTTTAAATGGGTGGTGTCTCGATGACCGATAAGTTCCATTTTTGTTTTGAACTCTTCGGGCCTGTCTCTTTGTAGCACTCATTTGGTCTGCTGAGTAACAGAATTATTTTTAAATATCCAAGTAACAAGTCTTGAAAATTTGGAAAGTGAATAGTCCAAAAAATGTCTTTTCCAGCTGTGGAAAACGTCTACAATTTTATTTCTTTTATGTTCTCTATAATACTCCATAATAGTTCTGTTTTTATTTACTTAACTGGTTCCCATTAAAAGCATATATTCATTTTTGATTGACATTAAACCAAATACAAATCTTACTGCCTTCTTTCATTTGTATAGTTGTATATTTACATTTTTTTCGCATGATATTTTTGTTGGTTCTCTTATACATTATGTTTCTGTGCTAATTTATGTTGTGTTTCAATTGTACCTATGATTTTTCTTTCCAACTTTTATTTTGTGTAACTGAAGATTCCTTATCTGTCTTTCTTCTTTATAGTTTTAAAATATTGTGTATTAGTTGTTTTGGAATTAGAGCAATTTATTTCTGTTGTAATATATAAGCTAGAGATAGGTTTTTTATTTTTGTTTAAGTTTGCAGTTTCATGCTGAGACCATTTATTATTTTATTTTATATATTACTTGATATTATTTTTATAATAAGAAAATTTTGTATTTGACTGAATAGATCCATTTTTTAGTTCATTAGGTTAAATAAAATTTAAAAATCCAATATGTACTTTTTTTCATTTACAAAGTGCATTGAAAGAATTATATATTTGGTTCTTTCTTTTATTTTTATATGTTTCATATGTGTAATAAACAATTGTTATCAAATTCTATTGAATGATTGTGATCCATACCAATGATGATAAGGCTAAAGATCCAATAATAACACTCATCCTCTAATAATTCTGCTGGTTCTGTGGCGAAAAAATGGTTGGGTAACATGGCGAATGGGATTTTTTTGTAGATAATATGACAATTTTAGATTCAAGTCTAGCAAGTACAAACCTTGAATGGAGCATTTTTTTCTTAAACAAACATCAAATATTTGCTCTTCTCCACCACAATTCTTTCCCTTAAATCGCTCTATTTGAGTATCTCACACACCTGCTCCAATGTTAACATATTTGTCAGAACTCATAATTAAATATATATTAAAAACAGGTATTAATTCTATTGTAAGCAGGGAGATCCTTGGCAGCTCTCGTCAAAATCTCAGGTGCACTGGCCTTATTATTTCTAAAGCCTCTTGCAGAATATTATGCTTTGTCAGAATGCTCTCCTAAGAGGCAGAATCGTGCTTTAAACAGCGGGACAAAATAACCCCAATGCCATTATACTGTCACTGCATACATGGGACACGGAATACTCATTAAAGTGTTAAATGAAATATTAAATGTAAGAGGCAAGGACCTCAATTTAAAAAATAACGAAGGACAAACAATTCTTTCTCTCAATTAAAAAATTGAACTATGTACTCTATCTTTGAATTTAATGAATGAAATTGTAGTTAAAAGTAATATAATATTATAAATATATTTACTTTCAAATTAAATTTTTAAACAATTACTAATAAACTTCTTATGAGGGAAATATCGGCATAAACTAAGATTTTTTTTCACCAACATTGACCAAAACTCCAAAAAGTTAAACAACCCTATATATATATATATATATATATATATGTGTGTATATATATATTAGTCTGTTAATGCTCTAGCGGTCGCAATTTGTGTTTGATTGTTACCAAACTCGATATTTAAAGTTTTGTGTAAAACTAAAGATTAAGTTCGGTAATGGCTGAAATCAGACCAGTGTGAGGGGGGGGGCGTAAGAGGGAAGAATTTCGAAAATCATTAATATCTCTGTTATTATGCGTCGGATCGAAAAATTGAATAGAACCAATCTTATTGCAAATGTAATGCTCTATGAATATTCTTATGTATAGGGTATGGGAATAAGTTTTAATTTTTTTTATGGTGAAAAAAAAAAAACAAATTGGAATAGAGAAATAAAAAAGTACTTTATTCAAAATAATTTCCATTTGAAGCGACAACCTGGGCCCATCTTTCAGGTAGTAAACGGATTCCGAGCGAAGAATTCTATATCTTTCGACGCAATCCAGTCATCGACCCATTTTTTAACATCCTCGTATGTGGTAAAGCGCTGCCTAGTAAGTGCTGACTGCGTAGACCGGAATAAATGATAATCTGAAGGGGCAATGTCTGGTGAATACGGCGGGTAGGGTAGGACCTCCCAGTTGACCTGTTCTAGGTATGTCTGGACAGGATGACCAACATGGGGCCTAGCATTGTCATGCTGCAAAATCAGTTTTTCATGTCTATCACGCCATTCAGGTCGTTTTTCTTGAATAGCTCGTTTCAAATGTATTAACTGAAGTCGGTAAAGTTGGGAATTAATAGTTTCAGACTATTTCAGCAGCTCATAGTAGACCACACCCCGCATGTCCCACCAGATACAGAGCATCACCTTTAAGCCATGAATATTGCGCTTGGGTGTTGATGGACCTGGTTCACCTGGCTTCACCCATGCAAGTTTACGTTTAGGATTGTCATAGTGAATCCATTTTTCATCGCCAGTGATGATCCGATGCAAAAAACTCTTTCTTCTTTGTCGATCAAGCAACATTTCGCAAGTGACCAAACGTCTTTCAATATCCCTTTCCTTCAACTCGTATGGCGTCCAATTTCCTGCCTTCTGAACCATTCCCAGAGCATGTAGCCGTTTTCCAATGGTGGATCGATCAACACCTAATGCTGTAGCCAACTCTTCAAGGGTCTGACAAGGATCAATGTCAAGCAATTCCTGAAGTTCCTCGTCTTGAAACTTTTTTGGGGCACCATCGCGTTCTTTGTCATCGACAATATTTGGTATTTAAACTTGGGATAATGTTTATTATGTAACATGAGTAGAAGTGGGGGTTACCTGAAAACTGCAAATATCTTGGTTAATATTCAAGTTTGAGCATAAATATATATAACAATATATATAGAACATTTTAATTGCAATGAGACTGGTTCTATACACTGGTGTAACTTATTTTTTACTCAGCCTCCAGCAAACCCCAAATTTATCCATCTGATTAATCGAACAGGAGTGGGGGGTTATAAGGAAGGTCTAAAATGAAAAATCATGCTATTTCGTTTCCTATTGGTTTTTCGGCAAAAATGTTCATAGTAGAAGTTGTTTATTTTAATATTTATAGTAACTTTTGCTATGTATGCTTTTGTCATATACTGAAATATAAACAAGATATACACAAAAAACTATAGCGGGAGACAACAATTTTACTGCTAAATCACCATATTTTGTTTCCTATTGGTTTTTTGGCAATCATGTACATAACAATAGTTGTTTATTTCGTCATTTAAAGTAACTTTTGTTATGTACACGCTTGTCATATAAGCTATTATTGGTTATTAAATAAATGTGTTATTTATTAACATCTACTTGAGGCTAATCAGGATAGGTTATCAACAGGTTTTCACAATATTATAGCCAAGGTGGGACTTATTATAGTATTGCAATAACATTCACACTCATTATTCAGCCTAAATATGCTGTCTAAAAAATAACCAGACTAAATCATAAGCTGGCAATAAGACATTGCAAAATAAATAACTCAAAATGTTCATATAGAAGAATAGCCGTTCCAACAATTATTAATATGAAAATGAGGGTTTACTTTTTTTATTACAATAATCCGTATTTATATAACATTTGTATTAACAAGGGATGACTATCATACTGTTTATTTGTATTTTTTCAGTTTAAATGTTCTAATATATACACACAGATATATATATATATATATATATATATATATATATATATATATATTTTCTCCATCTTCTGCAGGGAATTAGTGAAAAGCAACAATTTAAAGAGGAACTCATGGTGCTCCTTCAACTTTTTGCTGAAATGGATCGTCGAATCCAAAGAGTGGATGAATTGATTAACAGTATCAGTAATTAGATTGTAATAATTTGTCAGTGTTCTATTTACAATATATATAGTTTATGTCTGTTAGATACTAGGTGTAAGATGTATATTATTCTAGATTCAATTCAAATTTTTTATATATTTTTGATACTTAAGGTTGATATCAGAGATAAAAATTATATGTCATCTCTTATAAACTAAGTGGAATTAATAACTTTATAAATATGATTTTGACTCATAAAGATATAAATTTTGGTTTGTACTCTTTGGGCCAGTCTTTTATTGCACTCATTTGGTCTGCTCTTTAACAGAATTACTTAATTATTTATGTACAAAAACTTCTTCCAGGTTGGACCGTGTCTTAATTTTCATCGTTGCCGAGCTTTCGCACATCGTGTGATGGCTTCTTCAGGGCTGAGTAGAGAATGAGAGCATCTTGTAATCCAGTTGTTTTTGTACCTGCCGTGGTCTGGGTCTCGGTCGGAGCCTGCCTTCCCATTGGTTGATTCTGTCTCCCGGCGCAAAGTTATGTCTGCAGTCCACCTACTTCCTATTCAACGGCGAATACTACTCACAGCTCGAAGGCGCTGCAATGGGATCGCCGCTAAGTCCACTAGCAGCCAACTTATACATGGAAGACTTCGAACGGAGGGCTCTCGACTCTGCACCTCACACACTGGTCTGCTGGTATCGATACTTGGACGACACGTTTGTTATCTGGAGACACGGCCGTGATTCTCTATTGAAGTTTCTGAACCACCTGAATAGTATAAACACGAACATGCAGTTCACTATGGAACTCGAAGTAGAAGGAAGATTACCCTTTCTGGACGTGCTTGTTGAGAGGAAGGGTCACCACCTCGGCCACTCTGTCTACAGGAAACCAACGCACACTGACAGATATCTGCATGCGAACTCCCATCACCACCCATCACAAAAAGAAGGCACCCTTAATACTCTTCTCAACAGAGCCGAGCTACTTTCTGAATCCTCCAAACTGCCCAAACAAAACAAGAACACGAAGAAACAAAAGGACAAGCGACGTTACATTATGTTAAAGGCACTACGGAAAAGATAGCAAGAATTTTGAAGAGTCAAAATTCGAACAACCTATGGCACGGATAGGAAAATTGCAGACATCCTTCCGAAGCCAAAGGATAAGTTGGGACTCAGGACTTCAGGAATCTACAGCATTCCATGCTCCTGTGGGAAGTCATACATCGGGGAAACAGGAAGAACCATAGAAACTCGCCTCAAGGAACATGTGGCAGATATTAAGCATGGACGCACTGAGAAGTCGGCATTGGCAGAGCATTTCACAAACACTAACCACCACATCCAATTCGAAGACGCCAGGATCCTAGCCAGAGAAAACAATTACTACAAACGCACGATAAGAGAAGCCATGGAAATTGCCAAAAATCCCAACAACATCAACAGAGAAGACGGATACCGACTAAGTAAAAACTGGATACCAGCATTGCACGACAAGAGGATCCCGACACCCACCAACAGTGAGCAACCACGAAGCCCAAGCACCACCGGAGACCCAGCGCCGGGAGACAGAATCAACCAATGGGAAGGCAGGCTCCGACCGAGACCCGGACCACGGCAGGTATAAAAACAACTGGATTACAAGATGCTCTCATTCTCTACTCAGCCCTGAAGAAGCCATCACACGATGTGCGAAAGCTCGGCAACGATGAAAATTAAGACACGGTCCAACCCGGAAGAAGTTTTTGTACATACATTTGACGACCGTGGAAGCCTACGTGAACATCTACTTAATTATTTTTAAATATCCAAATAACTTGATTTGTAAAGTGAACAGTCCAAAAAATGTCTTTTCCAGCTTTGAAAAATGTCTATAATCTTACTTCTTCTATATTCTGTATAAAATACCATAATAGTTTACTAAACAAAGTTTTATACATTGAATTCTCTTTATTTAATTAACTGACTCCTATTAAAATTACATATTTAATTTTGTTTGTCTTATTATCAATTTTGTTGCTGACCGATAATGGTTAGTCTCAACGTGGGCTTAAGTGTTTTTTTGGTTCATTTAATATTAAATAGGTTTGAAATTAGTTTTAATCTTTTTAAAAGAAAAGGGTATTTAAGCTTACTTCCGGTCGAGGCTCGTCATGCGCACGGCTGAAAAACAGTATAGGCAATCACGCTCAACAGTTAGCCAAGTCCCAAGACAATTCTTTAAAAAAAGCTTAAATATGTATTACTTCATAGCTATCTTTCTATTTCTGCCTAGATATTTGTTGATATGATCTAGAAACATAAAACAAAGACAAATGCAGCAATAAAATTTTACCTCTAAGAAAATAGGTATTATTTTTTCGTTTTACTTTTGTAATGTTGGGTACATTTCAATGATGATTGTTTACGTATTGGCGATATGAAACTACTTAAATTGCACTTGACTTAAAACCTTTTTTGTTTTGGTATATTTTTTATTATACCTCTCATGAAGTTTTTTTTTTTCATTTGATTATTTAATTTTTTATTTTATCTTATAATTTATACTATTTTATTTTTAAAATAGGCCTAATGATTAATTATATATAAAAGTTTTATATGATGACTAAGTTTAAATCTAATACCCTTATTATACCTAAAGTTATTGTAAGCATATTACCAAAAATATTAAAATAATTGCTAAAAATTAAACCGTTACCACCAGTAAACTAAAATAAAGTGCCATACTTACAATTTTTAATACCTATGTGTTAACATAAAACATGGTTGAAGAGTTTGTATAACCAAAAACAATCAGCAGAGCAGGTAGAAGTTAAGAATGAGCCAGGGAGGGAAAGCCCCGTGACGCGCCTCATGCGTCATCAGCAATGAACATGTTAAACCACCAAATATAAAAAATACTGCCTTGTTTCATGTATATAGTTTTGTTTTTAAATTTAAGTTTTCTCGAGCATGAGTTTCTTGTTGTCTCTCTTAAGATGTTATGTTCCGATGCTAATTTATGTTGTGTTTCAATCGTACCTGTGATTTTTTTTCCATTAATTTTGTGTAATTAAGTTATTTAATATGAATTATCAAAGGACACAGATTATCACTGCAGTTCCCTTTTTACTTGTCCTCCTTCTTTATAGATTTACTGTGGTTTTATTAGTTGTTTTGGAATTAGTGCCATTTATTTGTACTGTAATATATAAGCTAGAAATAGTTTTTTTGTGCATATATATATATATATATATATATATATATATATATATATACATATACATACATACATAAACATGATCTTACTGATGTCATGAGATTTTTGTATTATTATATCATTTTTTATTTGCCTGTGAATAGATCTATATTTTGGTTCATCAAGATTATAGTGTCTTTGAAAAACTTGTCTTTCCAAGATTTTTTTTTCACCTGCTCAATGCATTGAAAGAATTAGGTAGTGTATGGTTCTTTCTTTTATATTTATACATATATGTAATAAACTATTGTTATCAATTTTTTTGAATGATTGTGATCCATACCCTGGATGATGATAAGGCTGAAGATAGACTAATAACTAACTAACTGATATATATATATATATATATATATATATATATATATATATATATATATATATATATATATATATATATATATACTAGCTAAGGTACCCGGCTTCGCACAGGAAATCAATTGAAGCTGAATGATGATGGAATTTCCTTTGGGCTTTACTACGTACAATATTTTTACATTTCCCCGTCTCAATGCTTAATTTACACCCGAATACCCGGCGCGCTGGAGATATGTTAATAATAAGAGTATTTGTCATGTACTTAATTAACACTATACACAATATTTTTATATTACCCGTTTCCTGGGCATGTATCTTTTTTTATATATAACTTCATAGATTATCTTATTAACCATATTATTCATGATCATATAAAGAATTCTGCATTCCGAACCATCTATGACTAAATGTTCATTTCCTCAAAAGTGGTCCAAAGCACAACGATGACAGCTGTTTTATATACGTAATGACCACTATTAAAAATATTCTTTTGGATGTTTGAAAAGTAAACTGTATATTCTTAATGGTACATTGCATGTGCAGTAAAGTATAACATTTCTTAACGGAGCAGAGTTAATATATTCCAGAAATAACTGGGTCTACCTCTCCAATGTTCATTCTTTTAAATTATATATTTATGAGACAAAAAGAAATTCACATTTCTGAGAAAAACACTTCATTATTAAAAGTATGGGATTTGATCCATGTGAACATAATAACTATGTGAGGTCGGGAGAGGTGAGGCAAAAGTAATTATGACATATTTGTGCATTTCCGCCATAATCTAGTGGTATAATTTCTCCTCTTAAACTAAAATAATTCTTCCTCACTTCAAATCCTATCATTATTAAGATCCAAGAGTTTTACACATACGCTCAGAATATTAAAGTAATCTTAATCATCAGGAAAAGCTAATAGCTTAGACAACTCACTGAAATATAAGGACAGTAGAGGACAGAAAGGAAGCCTCCCTACACTCACTGTTGCCAAAAAACATCCCACTTTTTTAAGATACCAGTTCTGTTTACATTAAATTATGTTAATAATTCTTATTACATTTTCTTCACAATACAAAAGTGTTGAATTAATTTTTATATTTTAATTAAATAAAGTATTAAATACATTTAAGGGGAAACTGACATTTCTGATTAATTAATGTTGCAAAAGAGGGGGGGGGCATGACAGTATACTTGGTCTTCATTCAACCTGTTAAGTTTAATGAAAGTGTATTAATCCATCAAAGTAGTAAGTTGAATAAATTCATACATGGATACACATTGATTACTATAACAAAACGTCTACACAAATTACTTGCTTTATAAATTGATATACGATAAAGATGTATATCACAAAATAATTTTCAAAATTCTCCCCCTCTAAACCTCCCCTTCAAACATTAACAAATGTCATCTTTCTTTTTACATAAAACGACTAAATATTGAGTTTGGCAAGGATCAAACAAAAATTGAATGGTGTCATTCAAATATATATATATATAGCTCAGATACCCGGCTTCGCTCGGGAATTCATTTGAGGCTGAATGGTGATGGTATTTTTTTGGCAAGGCTTTACTTTGCACAATATTTTGACATTTACCCGTCCCAGTGTTTAGGGTTAATACCCGTCGTTTCTGTGGATTTGTTAATAATAAAATTATTTTTTTATGTAAGACTTCACTGTCCTCCATATTGTCATATTTCCCGTTTCCTGTGCATTATGCATAGATTTGAATTATTAAGGACAAAATATTAACATACATTTGAATTAATTTACCCCGGTGAGGTACCTGGTAGTTCATATTGAAAAGAATTGTTGAGCAAATTTCTCTAAATAACAAAAAAAACAAATTTTGTTGTGTGCATGTTTGCCGAAACCCCAATACGAAACGAAATATCACTATTTTTAATTTCAGGCCTCCCTTATAACCCCCACTCCTGCCCGGCCCTACAAATGTTAGTATGACTTATTATAAGGAAGACGTTAGTGCTAATACACATACCAAGTGTTTCATTTAGTTCAGTTGAGTATTTTGTGCCAAATAAAATTGTTGACTCCCGCTATAATTTTTAGCGTATAACGCCTTTATACTTCGGTATTCGACGATAGTGTATATAACAAAAGTTTCTCTAAATAACAAAATAAACAACTTTTGTTATGTGCATATTTGCCGAAACCCCAATAGGAAACGAAATATCACTTTATTTAATTTCAGGCCTCCCTTATAACCCCCACTCCTGTTTGCCTCACAGAATATTAACATAGCCTAAAGTCGAAGTTCGGTTAGTAGTAATATACATACCAAGTTTCATAAAATTCGGTTCAGCCGTTTATGCATGAAAAGGTAACAAACAAACAGACACGAAAGAAACAAAATTCAGTTATGGTGTCTATGACATGTGAAACGAAAAGTTATCGTGAAATTTCGCGAAAAAAATCAATGTACAGACAGAGGTTACAATTTTACACACACACATATATATATATATATATATATATATATATATATATATATATATATATATATATATATATATATATATACATACCGTTTTTAATGGATCTTATTTTTGTCATCTACTAGGTAGGATCGATGGACATTTGAAGAAAGATTTCAAAAATTGCGTCATGAGTAGACCTCAATAGCTCATTTCCCTCAAGGAAAATCTGCTAAAAGACTGACGCCAGTATATTACCACTGCACACACGAGGCATGGCACACTCATAGGTTAAAAGAAATATTAAACTTAAAAGGCTATAATCTGCATCTGAATACAAATCCCAACAAGTACAAACAAATTTTTCTCATTTAAAAAATTGAATTGTGTATTCCATTCAGAAAATTAATAAAATAAAATATTTACTTACAAATAACGTATTTAAAAAATCTCTGATAAACTTTTCTTATCAATGCAAAAATGAAAATCTTTGGCTCAACTGCCCTTCAAGATCCAACACCAGGTTGATTTACCAAATAATTGTGATAAAGATGTTAGGTGAAAATGATTTATTGTAATAAATAAATGAATAAAAATGTATCATTAAATTTCCTTTAATATGTTTGTATAATAATTTTGATCATTGTTTTTAACATATAATAGAGAGTGAGAAGATCTTAAGGCGATTTAAAATATTTGTACAAAAAAAGAATGGTTATTTATTATACAAGTGACGAAAGTAGATCATTTTACAACTCGAGTGAAACGTTTACCCACACGAGCGAAGCGATTGTGGTAATTTCACGAGATCTGTAAATTCTACTTTCGTCACGAGTGTAATATCAAATTTTTTCTGTAATCGTGTAATACATGATCAGATCTAACCAGAATATGAACAAAATTAGGATGTTGTGAAGATTATGGTATGTTGTTAGTAGGTTATAAGCATAGTTATAAAACAACTAGTGATGATTGTGAAGTAGTGCAGTTATAAACAAGGAAGGTAATTATTATTATATTTAAATTTTAAAATATATTGATTATTTCCACCAATAATTCATTCACATTTCAATTTATTTTGTTAAAATAAATTCTTACAATGTTAAGAAACATTTAAAAGCATTTAATTTCCAACTTCAAATTATTTTTTAATTTATACTTATTACTAATTAAGAAGGCAATTCACTTTCTTCACTTGTGAAGAAAGTGATTACTATCTTCACTCTATTGCAAAATGTTTCACTTTCTTCACTCATTTCAGTTTAGTAATGTTACCATTATGCAACGATTACAGAAAAAAGAAATTGTTAAGATACAACAGAAACTAAGCATATTTTCTACATGATGTAATGACAGTGACTATTTCATCCAACATTCTATTATATATTTGTCCTGCAATAAGAAACCTATGTAAACAGGACTTGAAATTAAAGCAATGAGATATTTATTGATATACAGTAGACTCCCGATTAACCGAAACCTTCGGGACCGAGGGGTTTCGGATAAGCGAAAATTTCGGTTAAATGGATCAATTAGAATAAAAAACACGTTTATTTACTTGAAAAAAAGCTTATTTTATTTAACAATTATTATTATTATTTATTAACGTCCTCTTTTTGCAACTCAGGCTAATTGGGACGGGTTATCTACAGGTTACCACCCTTTTCTAACCAGGGTGGGATTTTAGGATGTTATTTAATGAATTTCGTCACTAAATAATTTCCTTTGCCCAGGCGAGAATCGAACTCGCCACTCTAGGTTTGCCATGTGAGATAAAGGTCAACGCTTTAACTCGCATGGCTAACCTGAGCCCCTATTTAACAATTAAAATAACTACGTACATATGTATTTATAAAACTATAGACTTACTAAAACCAGACCACCGAGTATAGAAGGAACTCTTCAATACTCACTGGACCCGAACCTAAGAGATTATCAAGAGCTCGTGTCGTTGTGGAAAACGCTTTTGGGATTTTAGCTGCCAGATTTGCAGTTTTTCAAAAGCCAATAAATTTAGAACCACAAAAAGCAGCATCAGTTACAATGGCTTGCTGCTACTTGCACAATTTCCTGGCAAAGGAAACCCAACAACCATATTTCTCCACCGAAATAACTGAATATGATCTTGTTAATTTACAAAGCACCCTCATCAGAAACTGTGGAACGGATGCCAAAATAACACGGGAAAGATTCTGTAACTATTACAGTACTGAAGGGAAATTGTAGTTTCAAATAATATCACTGTTAAAAAAATATTTCAGGAAAGTACGAGTTTTCAAAGTATTCGAACTTTTTATCACTGTTGTGATCAATTTGAAAAAACAGTAGATACCTGTAAATTTTTGTGTAGATATTATGTATTGCACAATACTGCACAATTTTGTACTAATTTGTTTATTAACGAAAAATAAAACAATATAATTTAAAAGCATTTTACTTACTTGTGAGTTCCCAAGGTCAACAGGTTGCTCAAAATTGTTTATAAATTGCAAAGCGTGAAAAACCCACGAGGACGGTGAATATACATCGTCGGCTCCAGCCCCTGACCTTTTGGAGTCCTCTATTTTTTTTAATTCTTTTTGATAGTTGCATCTGAGAGTATTAATTTTTCGTCTGACGTCAGATATTGTGGCTCCAGGTTTGCATTTTTCGTAGACTGACAGCAGTTTCACGAGTGCGGCATTCCTTTTATTTTTATTTTTATAATTTGAATCTGAAGGATTCCATAATATTGGTAATTCTTCGTACATTGAAATAAAAGCTTGCAAAACATCACTGGGTTCTACACAATCACTCTCCGGAGCCGACATGTTGTCTCTGTAATTTCGTGTGGCAGACTGAGTAATGATGCCCCCCACCTTACACTATCATTATTAATGACAGTATCCCCTCCCGTCTACAGTAATGATGTGCCGAGATCAGAAAATCCGGATTCGCATCATTCCTCCTCGTCATTCCAACTTTGTCGACGTTACACGATCAGTATTAATGTCATTCTGATAAAGTAATGTCATTATTAATGACCGTGGTATACGAAAAAAGTGTATATAACAAAAGTTACTCTAAATAACAAAATAAACAACTTTTGTTATATGCATATTTGCCAAAAAACCAATAGGAAACGAAATATCGCTATTTTTAATTTCAGGCCTCCCTTATAACCCCCACTCCTGTTCGTCTCAGAGAATATTAATATAGCCTAAAGTCTAAGTTGGGTTAGTTGTAATACACATACCAAGTTTCATAAAATTCAGTTCAGCCGTTTATGCGTGAAAAGGTAACAAACAAACAAACAAACAGACACCAAAGAAACAAAATGCAGTTATGGTGTCTATGACATGTGAAACGAAAAGTTATCGTGAAATTTCGCGAAAAAAATCAATGTACAGACAGAGGTTACAATTTTATATATATAGATATATATAGGTTAGGTTAACTGTTTCAGAACTGAACCCGTTTCAGTTGGGAATTTATTTTAATTAACTGAAGATTTCTCATTACCGTTTGTATTTAATCAGGGTGGTGTTGTGTTACCAGTATGAAGATTTCTCTATTGTAAAACTTCACATGGGAAATCAAAGGGCCAGTTGGGCGGCATATAGAAAATAAATCTTAGATTTGAAGAAGAAGAATTAAGATACCGGGAATTCATTGTTGACTGACAAATGATTTTTATAACAGGACTTCAATGTGTACACTTACACTTCCCTCCACGACGTATTGTTTTTCCAAAAGGGACTGGTAACTTTTGGGGACTAATAGAATAGAAATTTTAGTTTTGAAGAATAAATGAAAATATGTTCCTAATCAATCCCTCTCCACTTTTTGATACACTATTTTTGATTAATTCAAATCATAATAATGGGTAGCATTTATTATAATTAAATACCATCCATAATGAACATGTTTCCTATCAAAACCCAATCCAACCACATATAGTTTTAGCATAGTTTTTTAGATAAGATTATATTCCTAATAGTAAATCTCAGTAGAAATCTCTTCCAGTAATTCCAGCATTTCATAGGAAATAATTTAACTCAATTAACTGTTTTATCCTCCCTTCAACTTCCGCTCCGGCATGAGTGTTATCAACATTGTTTTCCTTAAATTATTCATTCAAAATATTAAACTCTTGGAATGTTTTAATAATTTATATACCTGATGGAATTAAATAATAGTGGTACCATATAAACATGTCTTTGTTGTTGCTGACATAGTGGATGAAGTGATCATCGGCGCGGACTTCATGATAGCCCACGGTATAGACCTGCACATGGGTAAGCAAATTATGATCTGGCGAAACGTCGAAATACCTTTGGATGTTGAACATGAGAGCAAGACCACAAGGAATGTGCATACCGACGGACACCAGAAATTGTCACCTCGAGCAGAAGCCTGTTCATAGGAAAGAGAAAAACACGATGACGCTCAAGCCCTCTCAAGGCGGCCATGCAACGTAGAGTATAAGGATTTTACAAAAGCCGAGGAAGAGGAATGCCTCATTGATGTACGACTTAGCCATGTTGGCTCAGGAGGAGCCTGGTCGACGGAACAGATGGGTGACCCTATTCTGGCTAAGGAGGACAATAGAAGGCCCACCCGTTATTGGACCGCACTAAAATGACTAGTAACAAGCTGAAAGCTGCGTATGATAGAGCAGGAAGGACCAATGGTTCTACTATTCAACCCACAACGCAAGAAAGGATTATCCCCTAAATTGCAAACGCACTGGGAGGGAACTTACAAGGTAATCAAGAGATTGAATGACGTGGTCTACAGGATACAGAGATACCACAATCCGAGGTCCAGAATGAAAGTGGTACACCTAGAGCGACTAGCCGAGTATGGCAACGGCGATATTGAGCCTATTCGGGACGAAAAGGCTTAAGTGGGCGGCAGTGTTGCGAAAATTAAATCATGCAAAATTAAACAGTGATAGTCACGTAATTGGGTACGAAGTAGATCAAAGAGCCGACAGACGGTGGAGTTCGTTCTAGGCAATACCTGTCCTGTTCTGGACGCGCCTCGGCATTTTCCTTTGATATATGCCGACAAGCTATTTAAAGAACCGATCCGCAGCAAGTTAGTTTGTTCTCAGCTGTCTTCAAGTGATTATCAGTGCGTTCAGTGCGAATTAAAGACAGTGCGGTAATGTGTTTTATGTGAAGAATAGTGTTGTGCCGTGACTCTGTAAAGAACAGTATAGTGTCGTGTTCAAGAGAGTGCAGTGCGTTAACTTCGCGAAGTAAAGTGTTTTTGTGAACTTCAGTGATCGTGAGTGAGTTATTGGACTGTGTAATCTGAAGAACAGTGAAGCTATTAGTGCATACTGCGAGAAGTAATTAAGAATAATTAACCGAGTGCATAGTCCATTGTTAAATAAATAGTGCAGTGATAAAAGCGGTGAAGCTTGTGTGTTTTTAATTTGGCAATCCAAAACAACGTTTATAAGTGATTTTGTAATAAACAACGTTTATTACAATGATTTAAAAATAATTATTATTATTATTTATTAACGTCCACTTTTTGCAACTTAGGCTAATCGGGACGGGTTATCTACAGGTTACCACTCTTTTCTAGCCAAGGTGGGATTTTAGGACGTAATTTAATGAATTTCGTCACTAAATAATTTCCTTTGCCCAGGCGAGAATCGAACTCGCCACTCTAGGTTTACCACGTGAGATAAAGGTAAATGCTTTAACTCGCAAGGCTAACCTGAGCCCGATTTAAAAATAAACAACGTTTATTACTGATTTTGTAATAAACGTAAAAATATTTTAAGACGGATTAATATATTCTAGTAATAACGGAAAAGGAAAATCAGAATAAAGGTTTTCACAAAGAAAATATAACTTCATTTTAAAAACGTTTATTGAAAATAAACTTCAGTTGACATTAATTTACAATAGTTCAGAAGTAATACATTCAACAGTCTCAGTTAACTCCATTATCCAGTGCTCAATAAAATGTTTACCAGCTTGTAAGCTCCTGATAGTAACTAAAATAGAAATACAAGTACCAGTTTAGATAACGTCTAATAATGTATTAACACATGAACATCTTAAAAAACGTTCAAATGAAAATAACTCATAGAACTATAACTCATTTTTAGCCTAAATTAATTTATGAATAGTTATAAAAGCTTTCAAAATACTATGTTTATTTCATTTTAAATATTTATCAACATATTATTATTGTTTTCTAACCAGGGTGGTGCTCATGATTTTGTGAGTTCGTCACCTAGGCTTATCTCAAATAGGCTACATATAGAACTCTCTCTATCTCTCTCTCTCTCTCTCTATATATATATATATATATATATATATATATATATATATATATATATTATATATAATATATATATATATATATATATATATATATATATATATATATATATATATACTAGCTCAGATACCCGGCTTCGCTCGGGAATTCATTTGAGGCTGGATGGTGACGGTATTTTTTTGGCAAGGCACAATATTTTGACATTTACCCGTTCCAGTGTTTAGGGTTAATACCCGTTGTTGCCATTTGTTAATAAAAAAATTATTTTTTTATGTAAAACTTCACTGTCCTGCATATTGTCATATTTCCCGTCTCCTGTGCATTATGCATAGATTTGAATTATTAAGGACAAAATATTGATATACATTTGAATTAATTTTTTCAGGTGAGGTACCTGGTAGTTCATATTGAAAAGAAGTGTTGAGCAAATTTCTCTAAATAACAAAATAAACAATTTTTGTTATGTGCATATTTGCCGAAACCCCAATAGGAAATCATTATTATTAATTTCATGCCTCCCTTATAACCACCACTCCTGCCCGTCCCTAGAAATGTTAGAATGGCTTATTATAAGGAAGGCGTTAGCGCTAATACACATACTGAGTGTTTTATTTAGTTCGGTTGAGTCTTTTGTGCCAAATAAAATTGTTGTCTCCCGCTATAATTTTTAGCGTATAACGTCTTAATATTTCGGTATACGATGATGGTGTATATAAAAAAAAAAGTTTCTCTAAATAACAAAATAAACAACTTTTGTTATGTGCATATTTGCCGAAAATGCAATAGGAAACGAAATATCACTATTATAAATTTCAGGCCTTCCTTATAACCCCACTCCTGCCCGTCCCTAGAAATGTTAGTATGGCTTATTATAATGAAGGCGTTAGTACTAATTCACATAACCAGTTTGGTTTAATTCGGTTGAGTCTTTAGTGCCAAATAAAATTGTGGACTCCCACTTTAGTTTATAGCGTATAACTCATTTATGCTTCCGTATACGGCAAAAGTGCATATTACAAAAGTTACTCTAAATAACACAATAAACAACTTTCGTTATGGGCATATTTGCTGAAAAAGCAATAGGAAAACGAAATATCGCTATTTTTAATTTCAGGCCTCCCTTATAACCCCCACTCCTGCCCGTCCCTAGAAATGTTAGTATGGCTTATTATAAGTAAATCGTTAGTATTAATTCACATAGCGAGTTTGTTTTAGTTCGGTTGAGTCTTTTATGCCAAATAAAATTGTGGACTCCCGCTATAGTGTTTAGCGTATAACTCATTTATACTTCCGTATACGGCAAAAGTGCATATAACAAAAGTTACTCTAAATTACACAATAAACAACTTTTGTTATGAGCATATTTGCTGAAAAAGCAATAGAAAACGAAATATCGATATTTTTAATTTCAGGCCTCCCTTATAACCCCCATTCCTGTTCATCTTAGAGAATATTAATATAGCCTAAAGTCTAAGTTGGGCTAGTAGTAATATACATACCAAGTTTCATAAAATTCGGTTCAGCCGTTTATGCGTGAAAAGGTAACAAACAAACAAACAAATAAACAAACAAACAAACAAATAAACAAACAAACAAACAGACACCAAAGAAACAAAATGCAGTTATGGTGTCTATGACATGTGAAACGAAAAGTTATCGTGAAATTTCGCGAAAAAAATCAATGTACAGACAGAGGTTACAATTTTTTATATATATATATATATATATATATATATATATATATATATATGTATATATATATAGATATATATATATATATATGTATATATATATATATATATATATATATATATAAATGAGAGTAGGAGCGAGAGGGGGGGGGGAGTTGTGAAAGGCTGAAAACAAGAAAGTATCAACAATTATTTTTGTTTTTAAAAAAAGAAATCGGTTTTCGATACTTGAATTTTAATATCGAAATACCGATATATCGGGGGGAAAATATCAGGTAATAATTTAGATATTTTCTGGGGGAAATATTGATATTTTTTCACCATCCCTAGTGTACCTGTCAATAAGTCGCCATTTAAATTTAAATTGACAGTGATAGTGACATACATTCAAGCGGCGATGATAATGACGATGATGATGAGCCCTTAAGCGGCATTGAGGAGATGGCGTTGTCATTTGACCAATTTTAAAGCAATTATATATATAAAAAAAAGTTAACTTGTTATATTTTATTTAACTTCTATTAATTTAGGTGGTAAATAAATTATTTTGATATTTTTTGAAATGTAATTTTGGTAAGAAAATCATCTGTAGGTTTTTAAAAAGTTATTTGTAAGTTTTTTTATTATTATTATTTATTAACGTCCACGTTTTGCAACTCAGGCTAATCGGGACGGGTTATCTACAGGTTACCACCCTTTTCTAGCCAGGGTGGGATTTTAGGACGTTATTTAATGAGTTTCGTCACTAAATAATTTCCTTTGCCCAGGCGAGAATCGAACTCGCCACTCTAGGTTTACCATGTGAGTTAAAGGTCAACGCCTTAACTCGCGTGGCTAACCTGAGCCCTTTATAAAAAAAATTATCTTTACATTTTTAAAAATATATCTTTAAGTATTAAAAATAGTTATCTGTAAATTTATAAATTATCTTTAATTTATCTGCAAGTTTAAAAAAAAAAATTAAATAATAATGTCAAAATATTATTTATGTAAACTATGCAAGTATATGCAATTCCACTAACTTTCTATTATCACTAATCAATAATAAATTACGTTTTTTGTGCATTTAATAAATTATTATTTTATTTTTTTATTCATGTTTGATTTTTAATAATGTTTAATCAATGCTGCTTCTCATTTTCTGCACTATATTTTTATATAAATTAGGAAAAGTAGAACATATAGTAGAGAAAGGTTAGACTGCAGGTACTCGGTATCGATACTTAAAGGACTGGAGCAAGTGTACGGCATGCTGGCAAATATGTTCAGCTTGGGTAGTACACGTCCTCTCATCCCCACCTAGCCTACCACCCATCCCCACCCCCATGCGCGGACTGTCTCACGTCTCATGAACTCAACTATACGAATAACTCGCTTAGTTCTTCAGTAACGAAAACAATGCATAGAACAACAATTGTAGAGCTTTAATAGTTAAACAAGATTGATTCTGTAACAGTTTACGATCCGACAAATAATAACTGAGATATTTTGAATTTCCTAATTGCCCCCTGTCCAAACGCCCATTATTCCTGTTCAGATTTTTGTAAATAATTGATATGACTTTAGCGTTCAATAAAACGGACGCGTTCAATATTGACTGTGGTATAGACAAAATGAACATTTTCGTAACAAGAACGTAAAACATTAATTAATGACGTTATCCTCCCCTAAGTCCGACTTCAGCCACTAACGAACTTGTTCTTTCCTTTTGCAGATAAAAGTTTATATATCGAGATTGGAAAAAGGCGAATATATATATATATATATATATATATATATATATATATATATATATATATACTAGCTCAGATACCTGGCTTCGCCCGGGAATTCATTTGAGGCTGAATGGTGATGGTATTTTTTTGGAAAGGCTTTACTTTGCACTATATTTTGTCCCGTCCCAGTGTTAAGGGTTTATACCCGTCGTTGCTGTGGATTTGTGAATAATAAAATTAATATTTGATGTAAAACATCACTGCCGTCCATATTGTCATATTTCCTGTCTCCTCTGCATTATGCATAGATTTGAATTATTAAGGACAAAATATTAACATAGATTTGAATTAATTTTTCCAGGTGAGGTACCTGGTAGTTCATATTGGAAAGAATTGTTGAGCATATCAATATTTCTACGCAAATTACTTCCTTCATACATTGTTCCTGAAAAAAGGTATATAACAAATGTTACTCTAAATAACAAAGTAAACAACTTTTGTTACGTGCACGTTTGTCGAAAAACAAATAGACAATGAAATATCGCGAATTTTTATTTCATGTCTCCCTTATAACCCCCATTCCTGTTCGAACCTAAAAATTTTAATATAGCTTATAATCATGGAAGGATTAATGCTAATTGACATACCGAGTTTTGTTAAGTTCGGTTCAATCGTTAGTACCCAATAAAATAGTTGGCTCTCGTTTTAGTTTATAGTGTATATCTCGTTTATACTTTGTTATAAGACAAAAGTGAATATCACAAATGTTACTTCAAATAAAAAAATAAACAACGTTTGTCATGTGCATATTTGCAGAAAAACGAATAGAAAACGAAATACCGCTATTTTTAAATTCAGGCCTCCCTTACAACCCCCACTCCTGCCCGTCCCTAGAAATGTTGGTATGGCTTATTATAATGAAGGCGTTAGTGATAATACACATACCGAGTTTTATTTAGTTATGTTGAGGTTTTTGTGCCAAATAAAATTGTTCACTTCCGCTATAGGTTTTAGCGTATCTCGTTTATAATTCGGAATACGAAAAAAGTGTATATACCAAAGGTTACTCTAAATTACAAAATGAACAACTTTTGTTGTTTTTATTTGCCGAAAAACCAATAGGAAACGAAATATCGCTGTTTTTAATTTCAGGCTTTCCTTATAACCCCTAGTCCTGGTGGTCTCAGAGAATATTAATATAGCCTAAAGTCTAAGTTCGGTTAGTAGTAATATACATACCAAGTTTCATAAAATTCGGTTCAGCCGTTTATGCGTGAAAAGATAACAAACAAATAAACAAACATACACGAAAGAAACAAAATGCAGTTATGGTGTCTATGACGTGTGAAACGAAAAAGTATCGTGAAATTTCGAGAAAAAAAATTCAATGTACAGGCAGAGGTTACAATTTTATAAATATAAAATTATATAATTTCGTACGGACCTCTTATTCGTCATCTCATGGATAAGATCGATGGGCATTTGAGGTAATTTTTCAAAAATTTCATCATGAGTACAACCTTTAACTAAATCCCTTTAAGGGAAATCTGCTAAAAATAAAATACCTCGGTTACTATTCAAGATAAAGAAAAAAAAAAAAAAGCATTAAACATTTGAGGAGGTAACATTCAAACCGTGCTTTGTCCGGATGAATGTAATTTTTAGGAAACCATGAAATTGAATATAAAACATATATATATATTTGTTTTTTGTAATGAAAAATACTCCTATATGGTTTAAATAAATGTTTTGTCAATGAGATACATTGATAAAATAGTTTAGCGTAATAAGTATAATAAACATTAGATAATAAATTGGACATGAAACAAATGGACAAAGCACGGTTTGAATGTTACCTCCTCATTTATCTATATATATATAAAATTGTAACCTCTGTCTGTACATTGATTTTTTTCGCGAAATTTCACGATAACTTTTCGTTTCACATGTCATAGACACCATATCTGCATTTTGTTTCTTTCGTGTATGTTTGTTTGTTTGTTTGTTTGTTTGTTTGTTACCTTTTCACGCAAAAACGGCTGAACCGAATTTTATGAAACTTGGTATGTATATTACTACTAACCCAACTTAGACTTTAGGCTATATTAATTTTCTCTGAGACGAACAGGAGTGGGGGTTATAAGGTAAGCCTGAAATAAAAATTAGCGATATTTCGTTTTCTATTGGTTTTTCGGTAAATATGTACATAACAAAAGTTGTTTATTTTGTTATTTAGAGTAACTATTGTTATATACACTTTTGTCGTATACCGAAGTTTAAATGCGTTATACGCTAAAAATTATAGCGGGAGCCAACAATATTATTTGCCAAAAAAGACTCAACCGAACTAAATAAAACTCGGTATGTGTATTAGCAGTGAGGTCAACATTATAATAAGCCATATCAACATTTCTATGGACGGGCAGGAGTGGGGGTTATAAGGGAAGCCTGAAATTAAAAATAGCGATATTTCGTTTCCTATTGGGGGTTTGGCAAATATGCACATAACAAAAGTTGTTTATTTTGTTATTTAGAGAAACTTTTGTCATATACACTTTTATCGTATACCTAAGTATGAATGAGTTATACGTTAAAACTTTAGCGGGAGCCAACAATGTTATTGGGCACTAACGGCTGAACCGAACTTAACAAAGCTCGGTATGTCAATTAGCATTAATTCTTCCATAATTATAAGTTATATTAAAATTTTTAGGTTCGAACGGGAGGGGGGTTATAAGGGAGGCCTGAAATAAAAATTCACCATATTTACATGTATAAGAAACGGGAAATATAAAAATATCGAAGACAGTGAAGCCTTATCGAACAAATATTCTATTATAAGCAAATCCACGGCAACGACGGGTATCAATCCTAAACACTGGGACGGGTAAATGTCAAAATATTGTGCAATGTAAAGCCTGCTAAAAAATACTATCACCATTCAGCCTCAAATGAATTCCCGGGCGAAGCCGGGTATCTGAGCTAGTCGGTCATTAAATTTGCAATGAGATTGGTTCTATGCAATTTCTCAGTCCAATGTATAATAACAGCGATATTTTGAATTTTTAAGCCCCCCCTCCCCACTCTAAACCACTGCCATCCCCTGTTGTTGTTTTTTTTTTTTTTTTTTTTAAAAACATGATTTAATAATCGTCTATAAATGGATGGCCTCCCGATAATTGATAAGTACCCATCTATCTTCTAAACCCTTTCTTACAGAAAAATAATTTTATTCTGCACCATTTCAACTTCCAAGTAAAATTCTTAATCTAATAAATTTCTTTCCTTGTTGATAAGAAGCCCTTAAGTATTTCATGAGTGGGCACTTTACAACAGTACAATAGACATTTGCTCGATTAATGTTTCAAACTGCTGCAAAAAAACTAAAGTATCTCAGAAATTTAAAGTTTTGTACTAACCACTCCAAAAGTTTCTAAAGTCCAATCGGCATTAAAAAGTGGTGATCGCAAAACAATCGGCTTCTTTGCATTTGTTAACATTATATTTAACATAACATTGTAGTTCTTATTCGAGATAGTCCACGGTGTTGAATATAATGACTTCATGGTATCAGCGCTCTGAAAGTAAATATTATTTTTAAATAATCAATTAATAATATTCTGTCTGTAATATTCTTAAAAATCAAGATATAGTAACATCGTCCAACATAATTATGCTTCAGTTTTTATAATGTTACATGCGCAAGTATCCATTGTCATTTATAAATGATAGCTGCTAATAGATACTATTCATTAATTATTTCTTAAAAATAAGAAAAATAATTTTATTTTTTTTTCCAAATTGTTTCAATATATTCAATGGAGCATTATTTTTGCTCGCAAAACTCGCTACAAAATTTCTTTCTTTATACAAAAGTGACACATAAATATTCTTTTCTTTTTCCATTTCTCTTTCTCACTGAAATATTTTTAAGCAAATCATTTTCCTTCGGAAATGATAATATACAACCATAAATCAATCAGAACTACAATAATAAGTAATTAATTTATAAGGGAGTGTTTTTAAATATTTATACAGATGACTTACTGTATCTGCAATAATTTGTCCCACCAAAAAGAGTTGAAAATATCCAGTCATTTCTGTCATCAAATGGCTTGTTAAAGCTGAATTGCGAATAGGGTCCTGAAATAAATTTAATAGCAACGCCTTTAAAAAGTTCATAGCTTCTGTTTAAATACACATTATATAGGTCGCATGTTAGAAATTTTTTGAATGAACAATCATTCAATTGACGTGTAAACAGTAGCAGATCTTCCTTAATGGAAACAATCAATGAAAACACATTTATTTTAATATTTACGGGTAAAAGGAAAAGTTAAGATATTTAATAGTCCATTTCAGAAAAAGGTAGAATAGGTGTTTAAAGAGACGTATCTATAAAATCCTTAATATCTCAGTTATTAGCAGATTTCCAATAAGGGAAGTCAGCTATTGAGGTAGTACTCATGATGGGATTTTCGGAAAAAAAATCTTTATATGTCCATCGACCTTACCCAGAAAATGACGAAAAAGAGGTCCGTTAATATATATATATCTTAACGTTCTAGAGATCACAAATTTTGTTTAATCGTTATCTCGAAAATTCAAAATATCTCAGTTATTATGCTTCGGATAGCAAAATTGTATAGACTCAATCTTATTGAAAATAATATTTTCTATAAACATTGTTATATACATGTTTTCTCTATATTGAATAATAACAGAGATATGTCCATATCTTTTCTTCTTCAGTCTTTGGCCATAAGACCCCCACTCCTACTCAGGTCTACTGTCAAGAACCAATTCATTCGAAAGTTAAATTCCAAATATGGTATTCATTGAACTTTTACTTTGGTAGATACATGCAAATGTGTTATGTGGTGACGTCATCAATGAAGATTTTTCGTTCATTACTCGAAAATGTTTATTGATCAATACCATACTTAATATTAAACTGTTTTAGACAACACAAAAGATTAATAGCGACGGACGTTTACTCAGAACGTGCAAAAATTTTATAGAACCAATTATCTTATTCAAGTTTCGAAATATTTCATAATTTTGTTTTCATCAAAACTCCGCCATAATAATAATTTTCAGAAAACAATATTTTTTATCAAGCATAAACACCGAATATTATTTATATAGGGATTTTTCTGAGAGTATATCACGCAATAAGGTGCATTCCTCTCCAGTGACAGAAGCGCGATTCGATATGAGCCACAGCACTAGTTAAATACACTAAGTACCGGTGAAAAAGTTCTGTGAAGAAATTATTAAAATGAAATTTTAATAACTAATATTAAGAAGTGTATTAGTTTTATAAATTACAACAAAAAAAGGAAAACTTACTTTAATTACTGGAACAATGGATGACGCAAAAGCGATGGCAAAGAGACATAAGCAAAATGAGTTCATGGCTCCCAAGTATTCTTTTATTTCAATGGAACACCTAGGGAAAAATAATTACTTTATCTTTTTTTCATTGAAATCCATCTAAAGTAAAGGTAGCTAGCTATAAATATACAACATAGCAATAAAAATACAAATTACAGAAATAAATACAGATTAAAAAATTCCTTCACTAAAGTTTAGGACATTTTAACTTAACAGATTCTCTAGAAGATTATTGATGTCATATCACATTCAATTCTTCAGTTAAAAGAAGCCAATGTAAACAGGAAATGTAATTAAACTTGGGCAAAAGAAGTTTAGTGACTCACTAAAAGTGAAAATGAGATGGATAAATTTGGGGTTTGCTGGAGGCTGAGTAAAAAATAAGTAACACCAGTGTATAAAACCAGTCTTATTGCAATTAAAATGTAATATATATATATATATATATATATATATATAAATACATATATTGTTATATACTATAAATTATATATTTATGCTCCAACTTGAATATTAACCGAGATATTTGCATTTTTCAGTTTTCAGCCTTCAGCTAACCCCCACTTCTACTCATGTTACATAAGCAATATTCTGTTATATAATAAACCACATTATCCCAAGCTTAAATACCAAATATTGTTTTCAAGAGACCCTCTCCTCCTCTCCGTCTTAAGTTCTTGGACTACTAAAATTTGATTGATTGAGATACTAATTATTCTGATTCATTATAAATTACAGTACTAGATGTAGTAATAGTTTTCAATAAAATTAATATATTATATTCAGATATATTTCATTAATTGTTGTTCTTTCCGGTCTAGAATAATTCTATCAATTCAGCGCTGCGATGTTGGCTGCCCTGTTCGTTTACAATTCAGACGCTTTCCGTTCTAGATATTATTAACTTGTAAATTGACTGAATGATTTCTTATTCCCGTTTGTATTTATTCGCTTAACATTCATGGTGATGTTACGAGTTTAGTGGACTGAGGGGTGAAATAAATAGTTCTGTTCACTTTTCAACTAGTGTATTAAGAACAATCACACAATAACCTCTTCATCATGAGAATGTAATATTTACACAAAACAAGTCTATTTAGAGTATTTACATTTCGCCCATTCGACGGACACGACACTGTCTCAGTAAACTCAATATAATAAAGTTCCAGCTAGCGCGCGATACCAGATATTTTATTTTGCATTTATAACTTTGCACTTGCAATCCGGTTAACTATTTTCACTCACTGAACATATTTTAAAACCATCTGGTATTTTTTATACCGCGTGGTTATCATATTTGATAGCGAACGACTCACGAGTACGTGCGTCGCCGCTACACGAGTATGTAGATTTATCTGCTGTAAACATTCCCGTGGGAAATCTGCTTAGTTTACGCAGCCCCTTTTTTTAATACTTTTTTTAATATGACATGAGTAGGAGTGGGGGTTTACTAATGGCCGAAAACTAAAAAATGAGAATATCTAGGTTAATAATCAAGTAGTGAAAAAACGTACATAAGAATATTCATAGAACATTACATTTGCAATAAGATTGTTGGTTCTATTCAATTTTTCGATCCGACGCATAATAACGGAGATTATAACGCAGCAGGGGCTGCGTAAACTAAGCAGATTTCCCACGTGAAGCTTTACAGTAGAGAAATCTGCCTAATAACAAGTGTAGTAGCCGCGGCCGCCAGAGCTCTCGGCGGAAAGTCAGCCGAGTCCTGCCGACCACACACACAATACAAATGCAAATATCTCTGTTAATATTCAAGATACAGAATAAAAGTATAGAACAATATTTATAGTAAATTTAATTTGCAATAAGATTGATTCTCTTTTTCGATCCGACGCATAATTACGGAGGTATTTTAAATTTTCAAAAAACGCCCTCTAAACCCCCCCCCCTCCCACTGGTCCGATTCCAGCCATTAACGAACTTGATCTTCCTTTTTACATAAAACGATTAAATTCCGAGTTTGGTAACGATCAAACAAAAATTGCGACCGCTAGAGCGTTTACAGACAAATATATATATATAATTTTGAACGAACCTCATTTACGTCATCTCCTGGATAGGATCGATGGACATTTGAAGAAATTTTTCGAAACTCGCGTCATGAGTACGACCTCATAATAATTCGCTATTGATAAATGTGGCGTCAAAGGTCTGCTGGTAGGTGCAAGAGGCACAATATCCCAAAGGGCAGCCGACACTTTAAAAGAACTGGGATTATCCAAAGGCGACCTCCAGAATTTATCTACAGTCATTATCAATCATTCGGCGAGAATTATAAATTATCATATATATAAATAAAGGCACAATGCAAAGCTGCACTCCTTTCCACATGTCCCATCAAAATTTAATACAAATTACTTGTTTTAAAAAACATTTAAAAAAAAGAGATCTTTTTTTCAACATTGCCCAGTAGGGCAGATTAGGAGGCTGTCCCTGAGGGGAACCCTCCAGAAGGAGGGCAGTTTGTTTGTATATATATATATATATATATATATATATATATATATATATATATATATATATATATATACCGTTCTGAATGGACCTCATTTTCGTCCTCTACTGGGTAGGATTGATGGGCATTTCAGGATTTTTTTACGAAAATCGAGTCGTACTCATGCCTCAATATCCGATTTCCCTTAGAGGAAATCTGCTAAAGATTTCAATTATTGCGTACTTAGAGTAGTAACTAAAGAATTGATACAGAATAGAATTATGCTATCTGTGTGTCATCCCTGCTCTTAGGGTCACATAATTTACCCCTTATCGACGGACATTATTTTCGTTAGTTAGAGCTAATTCTTATTGTTATAAATTCTGATTAATTGAACAGTTTTCTTACCTAACAATGGCTTGATGGTGCTGAATATTTCTCCTCAGACAAAAATTCAAATTTTGTTGAAATTCATAACTTTCATTTGATCTAAGTGAATTTCTTCGGTGGCCTATACATTTATTGTTGGAGTTGATTTTTAATAATGCTCTTTTCTCAATATTAACCAGTGAATAATTGAGAATCTCTACTTGTGCCAGAAGCTGTAAGACACTGCTTAAATAAGATTCCGTGAAACAGAACAATGAAGTGTGCATTATAAATATATATATTATATTTTACAAAAAAGCGATGGTATATCCGTGGGAAGTTCTTGTATTAAAAGGAACATACAACGGGAGTGGTAAATATGTATTAACGTCACTATTTTCTTCTCCCACTTCTGTGTTCATTAAGTATGCAATCGGTGGCTTGAAAGTGATCGAAAGCGCATCAAAGTAACACAAAATACCAAATATGAACGACCAGAATCTTACTTGTTTGACACGCTTCTTTCTTATCTCTTTGTACTCATTATTGAGATCACTGTGGTCGTATTGGTCGAACCCCGTTTTCATATATTTAAGTGCAGCGTTGAAATTTTTTCTGTATAAAAATCTTATGGAGGGGGGAGCTATTCCTACTACCATGATGGTTAAAGTTTGTAGTACTTGGACTTTAAAAGTTGCTCCACCAACTGGCAGTGTGAAGGTATATAATCCAGTAATCATCAAATAACAGTAGAGAAGAATTACACTTATAATAAAGGAAACATTCAAAACAAGATATAGTCATGGTCTCTCCAGTACATTATAGCCTCCAAATATCTTAAGCAAAAATCTTTCATTGAGAAAATCATGAAAAATCTTCATGTCCACTGAATTTTCTTCAACTCCGTTCATTTTAGTTTTTGAAATAATGTTTCTTGAGATTGGGCAGTCAACGTCTGAAAAAATATATATGAACATCATTAAATAGTATAATATACTGTGGACGGTACATTATTTTATAAGATGGCAGCCATTGAAAAGAATCTGAAATAGCAATTTGACCTAAAGAGTGAGACTAGATAGTCACTAAGCATTTCTTAAGTAATTTATTTATCTATTTTTTTAAGGTATTGATTTTGCGGGCATATGTGTCTTCAGGTCAAATATTTTTTTCTCTCTCAGCACAGGTGCCTTCATCTTGAAAATTGTGTTAAACTTGCAATTGTCCGTCACGCAGGGGCTGCGTAAACTAAGCAGATTTCCCTCGCGAAGTTAATAATAGATAAACCTACATACTGCTAACACAACACCACCGTGAATATTAAGTGAATAAATACAAACGGTAAAAAGAAATCTTTCCCCTACCTTTCCGGCGGGAAGCGTCTGAAATGTAAACAAACAGGTCAGACAACAGTCACCGGAAAGAAAAACAATAACTGATACATATCAGAATATAACATATTAATTTTATTGAAAACTATTTAGTATATCTAGTACTGTAATTTATAATGAATCAGAATAATCTTTATCACAATCAATCAAATTTTAGAAGTCCAAGAATTTAAGATGGGGGGGGGAGTCACAAGAACATATTTGCATGCATCTCGTGGTATTTAAGCTTCGAATGATGTGGATTATTACATAACAGAGTATTGTTTATGTAACATGAGTAGAAGTGTGGGTTTACTGAAGGCTGAAAAATGCAAATATATATATAGTTTAGTACGGACCTCATTTTCGTCATCTCCTGGGGTCGATGGACATTTAAAGAATTTTTTCGAAAATCGCGTCATGAGTACGACCTCAATAGCTGATTTCCCTTAAGGGAAATGGAGATATTTAGAATTATTGATGTTATACCTTCTATAACCCTCTTCCTCTAGCCTTATTAGAGCAATGAGCCGTTTTTAAGCTTGAAACAAGAGTGCAAAAAAATATATGGTACAACAAGGATGAATGAAATGGCAAATTCCATCATAAAATATTTTTTCTGTAATCGTTGAATAATGGTAACATTACTAAACTGAAATGAGTGATAAAAGTGAAACATTTTGCAATAGAGTGAAGAAAGTAATCACTTTCTTCACAAGTGAAGAAAGTGAATTGCCTTCTTAATTAGTAATAAGTATAAATTAAAAAATAATTTGAAGTTGGAAATTAAATGTTTTTAAATGTTTCTTAACATTGTAAGAATTTATTTTAACAAAATAAATTGAAATGTGAATGAATTATTGGTGGAAATAATCAATGTATTTTAAAAATTAAATATAATAATTATTACCTTCTTTGTTTATAACTGCACTACTTCACAATCATCACTAGTTGTTTTATAACTAT
This sequence comes from Riptortus pedestris, assembly GCA_019009955.1. Classification (NCBI taxonomy): domain Eukaryota; kingdom Metazoa; phylum Arthropoda; class Insecta; order Hemiptera; family Alydidae; genus Riptortus; species Riptortus pedestris. The sequence continues at coordinate 124,288,589 of CM032232.1, read as the reverse complement.
GCTTATAACCTTTCACAACCATGCTTATAACCTACCAACAACATACCATAATCTTCACAACATCCTAATTTTGTTCATATTCTGGTTAGATCTGATCATGTATTACACGATTACAGAAAAAAATTAATATTACACTCGTGACGAAAGTAGAATTTACAACTCTCGTGAAATTACCACACTCGCTTCGCTCGTGTGGGTAAACATTTCACTCGAGTTGATGAAATGATCTACTTTCGTCACTTGTATAATAAATAACTATATTAGAATAGTCGATTTTTGTCTGCTTAATTAGCCTCAAGAAAGAGTTCTACCCGGTCTGTAAATCTGTCTTAACTAAAGCTCCTCTCCTGAACGATGTCTCTTTAAAGAGACGATATTCTATACTAATAAATATTTCATTGTGAAAGTTTGTTATTTCTTTCATCCTTGGAGTACGAATTCCACGACTATTGTATCCGCATCAATGTATACAACAGTTGTAAACAATTAAAATTTAAAAGAAAATTATAACTATATTATAATAACCTCCAAAACTTCTTCCTGATTTGAGAATTACCGAGCATAGATAAGATGATTTTCCTATGCATGAAGTCGCAAGGGTATTGTGATCTGATTGGTTTCTCTAAGACGGCGCTGAAGAAGGAGCGGTGGTTAAGTGCTCCGCCAGAATAATTCATTAGGAACTGTTAAGGCTTTTCCTGTGATCCTGACATTTTGATTTATTGTTTATGATCTTCTTCATGGTTTCATTAAGGTGCCCAAAATAGCAGAACCGGTGATATATCAATAACGATGGTACAACCTTTCAAAACGTGACTGCTGCACACACTAGCCAGTTGCACACACAGCGGATTTTTCCGAGAGGATGTTTTACCGTCGCCGCCGTTCCAATAGTAGTCCACTGTAGTACATTGGAGCTTGCACACTCGACGGAAAAAAAAAACGATCGGTAAGTTTAACGTCGGCGGTAGCTGTGCAGCCGCCCAGTGCCACTGGAAGTTTTACCGTCACTTCCAAGTAGTGGCCTACGTAACCAAATGAAATTTTTCTGCCTATTGGCGACGGTAAAATATCCGATCAGAAGCGGCGGTAGAATATCCGACCATAAGCAACGGTAGGTTGTCCGCTCGGAAAAATCCGCTGTGTGTGGAACTGGCCTAAGGTTAAAACGTTTGAACCCACCGTACGAACGAGAATTAGATACAGGACCCCCTCACGGGAGAATTTAGCCCAGCAATCAGTCATTAGTGCACTTGTGTAGAGAATGCCAGGAGTCAGGTGAGAGCCGTACTCTGACAACCCACTCAGAACAAATAAATTTTGTGACTAACTAGATTGGAGCACATATGGACAGCTGAGATTCGATGACAAGTAGCAATATTAGCAGCGGATCACGTCATATGATGAATTCAGCTAGTCTATAGGAAACAACTAATAAATATCAGATATTGCTTCTTTAATACAATTTTAGAGAGTTAATAGCTCTTTTCGCAACAATTTTGCTCACCAAATCATAAATGGACATTATAGGTTCCCGTGGCTACAGACCACATAATTTATCTCCCAAAGACAAGGGAGTGTGCCGAGGTAGGGATTGTCTGTCTACCAAATATTACGGACGGAGCTGGAGTTAGTCTGCCTACTAAATATGATGGCGGGTGTTCTGCAAGGACTGAGAGGTAGAGCTTCTGTCTATCAAATATTGCGGACGGAGCTAAAGTTAGGTCTGTCTACTAAATATGATGACTGGTGTTCTGCAAGGACTGAGAGGTAGAGATTGTCTGTCTACCAAATATTACGGACGGAGCTGGAGTTAGTCTGTCTACTAAATATGATGGCGGGTGTTTTGCGAGGACTGAGAGGTAGAGATTGTCTGTCTACCAAATATTACGGACGGAGCTGGAGTTAGTCTGTCTACTAAATATGATGGCGGGTGTTCTGCAAGGACTGAGAGGTAGAGATTGTCTGTCTGCCAAATATTACGGACGCAGCTGGAGTTAGTCTGTCTACTAAATATGATGGTGGGTGTTCTGCAAGGACTGAGAGGTAGAGATTGTCTGTCTACCAAATATTACGGACGGAGCTGGAGTTAGTCTGTCTACTAAATATGATGGCGGGTGTTCTGAGAGGTAGGGATTGTCTGTCTATCAAATATTACGGACGGAGCTGGAGTTAGTCTGCCTACTAAATATGATGGCGGGTGTTCTGCAAGGACTGAGAGGTAGAGCGTCTGTCTATCAAATATTGCGGACTGAGCTGGAGTTAGGTCTGTCTACTAAATATGATGACTGGTGTTCTGCAAGGACTGAGAGGTAGAGATTGTCTGTCTACCAAATATTACGGACGGAGCTGGAGTTAGTCTGTCTACTAAATATGATGGCGGGTGTTTTGCGAGGACTGAGAGGTAGAGATTGTCTGTCTACCAAATATTACGGACGGAGCTGGAGTTAGTCTGTCTACTAAATATGATGGCGGGTGTTTTGCGAGGACTGAGAGGTAGAGATTGTCTGTCTACCAAATATTTGGGGGTGGGGGGGGGGGGGGGTGGGGGGGGGGGGGGGTGGGGGGGGGGGGGGGTGGGGGGGGGGGGGGGTGGGGGGGGGGGGGGGTGGGGGGGGGGGGGGGTGGGGGGGGGGGGGGGTGGGGGGGGGGGGGGGTGGGGGGGGGGGGGGGTGGGGGGGGGGGGGGGTGGGGGGGGGGGGGGGTGGGGGGGGGGGGGGGTGGGGGGGGGGGGGGGTGGGGGGGGGGGGGGGTGGGGGGGGGGGGGGGTGGGGGGGGGGGGGGGTGGGGGGGGGGGGGGGTGGGGGGGGGGGGGGGTGGGGGGGGGGGGGGGTGGGGGGGGGGGGGGGTGGGGGGGGGGGGGGGTGGGGGGGGGGGGGGGTGGGGGGGGGGGGGGGTGGGGGGGGGGGGGGGTGGGGGGGGGGGGGGGTGGGGGGGGGGGGGGGTGGGGGGGGGGGGGGGTGGGGGGGGGGGGGGGTGGGGGGGGGGGGGGGTGGGGGGGGGGGGGGGTGGGGGGGGGGGGGGTCCAATCATAATCTAACAGGGGATAATTGGTTTTCCTCTAAATTGACGAACTGGGGAAAAATGGATTATCTTATGTGGGTACCCTTTGTCAAAACAAGAAAGAAATTCTAGTGGACTTTCTTCCAAGTAGAAAAAAAGTCGGCGAGTCCCAATTTGGTTTTACATGAGAAAACATTTTGGTATCATTCGTGCCAAAGAAAAATAAATATGTTATATTGGTATCCATCATGCATCATGACAGACAAAAAGTCCGTCACGCAGAGGCTGCGTAAACTAAGCAATTTCCCACGTGAAGTTTTACAATAGAGAAATCTGCCTAATAACAACTGTAGTAGTAAGAAACCTCTGAACCTATTCACTATGGACGAATTGTTACAGAAACGGCCGCCAGAGCTCTCGTCGGAAAGTCCAAACAGGCGACTTCTGCCGACCACACGCAGAATACAAATGCAAATATCTCGGTTAATATTCAAGATACAGAATAAATGAATAGAACAATATTTATAGTAAATTTAATTTGCAATAAGATTCATTCTATGCAATTTTTCAATCCGACGCATAATAACGGAGATATTTCGAATTTTCTAAAATCCTCCCCTCTAAACCCCCCTCCCACTGGTCCGATTTCAGCCGTTAACGAACTTGATCTTCCTTTTTACATAAAACGATTAAATTCCGAGTTTGGTAACGATCAAACAAAAATTGCGACCGCTAGAGCGGTAACAGACAAATATATATAATTTTGAACGGACCTCATTTTCGTCATCTCCTGGGTAGTATCGATGGACATTTGAAGAAATTTTTCAAAAATCACGTCATGAGTACGACCTCAATAGCTGATTTCCCTTAAGGGAAATCTGCTAAAAGATGATAGGTAACACTCAACAGTGTGAGATAAATGCTTTAAAAGAGTATGCAAAGTGCATTCTTCCTCATCAAGACAATTTATATAGACTGCGAAATATATACCCGTGAGAATTGTCTTGTTTAATTGAAGAGTAAGTGATCTAAATTCTACCCCTCCCAGAATTTTCAATTCAATTTATATAATAAATTTTACTTTTTCAGGTGATAACTAATTAACTCGTGGACAACAAATCAATGGAAAAATACAATAGCTGTTCAGAATAAGTTGTATTCTGCAAGAGTCCCAACATTATGATAATGTAAAATATCTCATTGTTTGCAATAAATAATTTTTGGGTTCTTAAAAAAAAAATTTTTAATCTTAAACAGCCATTATTTTAAAAATAAAACTTGTTTGAGTGTAACAAAAATATTTGAAGCCTGGAAAAACATGTACACCTTATTTTGTTTAAAAAAATTTTATAAATGGGTCATAATTGACCTATGGTAGTATTTACGATAGCACAAATCATGATAGTAAAGGGTTAAGCTCAAAAATGAGATTATTCACTACCTTGTTTCCAAGTAATGTCATTTGTATATCACTTTCTTGGTAAACAAAATGGATGCTATAAAACAATGACTAGATCATTCATGGCTCATTTGTCACTCCATTCAAGTTCTCTTATCTTACAGAGATGTAATGCTCTCTGTAAGATAATCGCTTATTCTGAAACGTTCAAGACAAATAAACATCTTGAATGAGAAAAATGGTTCTAAATTTTAAAAAAATTAATTGTGATGAGATGAAGTAATATTTATAGTCTCATAGGGTTTTCAATTGAACTTAATACAAAAAGAAAATGACTCAAATATTAGTTTACTTTTTTATAAAAAAAATACGAGATCATTACCTATGATAGTCTCAATTTAAACTATCAAAAACATTAAATAAAAGTATCTAGATAATAGTAATTCATTTTTTTAGAGTAGCAGTACGAGGAGAAAAAAATTCTCATATTTCAAAAATAAACGTTAAATTAAAATTTACCCTAAAGCCTTGTTTAACACCAATATACAATACTTATATTATTTTATATAAACCATATCTTTTTATATAAATAAAACTCTTTAAGATTTGTCTGATTTTATATTTAATTCAGTGGGTTTCAATTTTTTCGAAATACAATGTTATCAAAACTGAAAATTTGGTTTGTCTGCCCACCAGGTTGTTATTCAATCACTCAAAAACAGATATGAAAATTTCTATGAGCTTTTATATTTGTGGGATAACTATCTAAAGGTACAATATAGACTACAGAAGATTTTGAATTTTCGACTAAGGGGTGTGGGCTGTTTACTTCAATTTTAAATTCACATATTCATCAATATCTTCGATAATACTGGTTTTATCGAGAAAATGGAAAGAACAAATTGGGTTTAGAATAATGGTTTTAGACTTTATTCTTGTTCCATGAAAATGCCTTAATAGTATTCAGAAAATTGTTGTATGTGCATTAAAGGAATAAATTTTGTTAACATGCAATATTATACACTTTACTACCATTCTCAGGAGTGGGGGTTTTGACATAAAAGTCAAAACTTATGTTCGCCAATATCTTTCTAAATATTTGTTTTTGGAAGATGTAAAGATCCTATTGTGTTTAAAATTTTTCAATTTTCAGTCCTAATACATTGCTTAAATTTATGAATTTCAAAAAGTGTGATTCCGACTTTAGTCAATTTAATAGAATCTATTAATATTCCATGAAGATGCCAAGATACACTAGTGGAATTTATTTTCATAAATATCTGTGATATATAGTATAGTCAATGAAAGCTATTTTTATTATGGGCCATTCTCCTAGAAATTGTCAAACGCTGTCCGCCGAGTATTGCCACTTTGCATTAATAATTTCCTTAACAAGAGAAATGTTCCAGTAAATTATTAATTTTTTTCTACATTCGGCATTTGTTAATTACTTGATTAGATAACTTGAAATTGATAATAATTAATTTTTAAACCTCGCATTGTCATTTGTTCACCTTGTCCGGACTCAAACTTCCCAACTTTGCAGATCTCTATCATGCCCAAAAAGGCCCATTGGCAGCTTGAGACTTACAGTACAATTTAATTAACTGTTCAAGATAGAGAAAATGACCTCATATTTTTATCAGAAAAAGTTGGATAATATTGCGAAATGAATTTACGTGTGTCCAGAGGTTTAGTGTCATTTGTTCACCTAACCTTTTTTCTCCAATTCTACGGGTTCTACTTTCCCTTGCTTAGTTATCTTTCCCGCCATTTGCCGGCTAAACTAACAGGTTATATAGATTCGGAAACCTCCTAACCATTCAGTCACGTGTTGCGTTTCAATGTGCATAGACATCCCTGAATCCGAAGCGTATTTTTATTGTTTGTCATTTATACGCCTTGAATTAAGCAGGTAAGACATTAAAAATTTAGCTTTATATTATTTATTTAGAAGAATCTAAGTTCGTAAATTGTTTTTATACGTAGTTGCTTGAAAAATACAAAAGCAATCCGTTTAATTGAAGAAAAAAAATGTGAGATTTGTCATTCATTCATGCACTTCTTATTCCTAGTTTGTGAACTAAATGACTGAGGATGGGAACAAATGACACAGATTTGGAATTTGAAAAACACCATAGTAGTTGTCAATTTAGAATCAGTATGGAGATCCGGGAAAAATTAAATTGAAAAAAAAAAAAAAAAATTATCTTTTTAGAATTACGAGACCTTAATTGTAGTTAAGGTACTACAACAAAGAAAATACTTTTTAAGATAATTAATTTTTTCACTTGTATGGTATTTACCTAAATTCTATTTATGTTAGTTAATTATGCTAAATAAAAAAAGAACTAGCTTCCGGAAAAGTTAAAAATGTTTACTATTCTCCTACTGACAAATCTTTTCATTTCAATCTTTAAAGCACAAAGTTATAAAATAAAGCACAGTAAACTATAAGAATTAAAAATAATACGAAGTGATAAAATTAACATGTTGAGCAAAAAAGTAATTTTCAATTTATTTTTATTCCAAAAAGTTGTACAAACAATTAACGAATCACAAACATTCAGGAATTTAAGAAGCTAGAAAAACCAGCAAACTTGATCTGGGGAAATTCAAGAAAATTCATTTCCTTAGATCTGTAACAATCCTGTCACGCAATTTAATTTCTGACAAATTTTTTCTATTATATATTTACTTTATAGCTGGCAGCATGAGTGATATAAATTTTTTCTTGATGTGCTGTCAATTTATCAATTAAAAATTTAAACTATTAGATTGGAATTCAGGCGATGCAGTCAATATTAAATTAGGTATTTAAACTGATATTTTCTACAGGTTTCGGAGAAGGAATTATGTCACCCGCCAAAAAGAAAACACCGATGGAGAAAAAGTTGGACAAGAAAATCCGAGACAGAAAGCGGTACGAACAGATCTTAAGCGATCCAATGAAAGCTCAAGAAAGAAAGATCAAAGCACAGAAGTCTTACAGAAAACGGAAAGAAATGGGACTGGTGAAAAGTGCTAGTCAGATGTCAAATAGAGAGAAGAGAGCAAAGAGGAAGCAATGGCGAATAAAGACTCGTGCTTTCAGGCAGCGAAAGAAGAAAGAAGCAGCAATGAACAATAGGGGCACCGAACAAAGTTTTGATGAAGAATCAATAAATCACTGTGAACATTCCAGCATTTTTTCAACACCTACATTACCTCCTCATCAAGTATTATCGGGGAGAAAAAGAATACTAAAGGCCCGGTCGAAACTTAATAGAAGAAATAAGAAACTAGAAAACGAAATTCAACAAATGAAGACCAAAATAGAATCGGTTAAAAGAACAAACGACCGTTTACGAAAGAGGTTCGAACGGGTGAACAAAGGAAAAATTGATACTAATTCTCCGAGATTTGTTATAAATGACATTATAGAAACAGAAAGGAAGGAAACAATTAGAAGGCGGTTACTTTTTGGGGAAACTCTGGGAAGGCAAATAGAAGATAATTTCAAACAATTGAACGGTCGTAAAGATAAGCAATCCTTTGCTAAATTTCTAGTTGGAGACGCTAAGTGGCTAAAAAAATATGGCCTGTGTTCTTCCTCTTATATATCCCCCAAAATCCTTAAATTTTCTATAAGACGTAGGTTTCGCAACTTTCCCCAAGACCGCATCGCCAGGACCATCACCAATGCTGTTTAAGCGGAAATTACTGCTTTTTTAGAGGATGACGATAATACAAGATTATGTCCCGGAAAGAAGGATTGCATAACTCGACGCGGACTAAAAAAGCAAAAGAGAATGCTGTCAGCCGATTTGAAAATCTTGCACAAGAAAGTTTTGTCCACCGTGAATTACAAAATCGGTTATTCAACCTTTTGTAAACTAAAGCCATTCTGGGTGATTGCACCAAATGTAGCAAAACGAGATACTTGTCGGTGCCAGATTCATGAGAACTTCAATCTCTCCCTACGAGGATTATACAATGCGAAAGTGACTGAAAGTCCTTACCCAGGAAGAATAAAAGAACAATTATGTTGCAATCCTGTGACGGAAAAATGCCTTTTCAGAACTTGCAAAATCTGCAAACACAACAACATATTATTTAGAACTTTTGATGGTTCCCTTTCTGTGAATTACCAAAAATGGGTTACATCTTCAGTTAAGTACCGAGATCCGAAGACTAAAATCCATAAGACGACAAACCGTGTAGTCAAAAAGCACTTAGCAAAGCCTTTACTAGAACTGGTCCATCAAGTGGAGACAGACTCTCTCTTAATTTTGTCCCATGAAGGCAGAATTAAACACTAATTCGACCACGTTATGAAATTAAAAGAAATGCTGAGTATGAATGAAGTCCTAATTCACTGTGATTTTTCAGAAAACTACGCCATGAAATATGGTGGGGAAAGTCATGCGATACACTTTGGTGGAAATCGACAAAATTTATCCTTACACACTGTTGTGGTTTACCACAAGATGGATTCCAGCTCACTTTCGGTGTCAAATTTCTGCACTGTTACAACAAATTTAAATCATGGACCGGGAGCGATCTGGGCTCTTTTCCAACCAATTTTTGATTTCATCAAGACCAACAACCCCATGATCACAGGCATTCACTTCCTTTCCGACGGACCATCAAGTCAATACCGCAACAAATCTATGTTTTACCTTTTTCAGAACAGACTGCCGGAGGCTTTTGATAACTTAAAGAAAGCAACCTGGAATTTTAGTGAAGCAGGACACGGAAAAGGAGCACCCGATGGAATCGGTGTAACAATAAAACGAACATCAGATCGGGCAGTTGCTCAGAGAAAAGACATTATAGATATAAATTCTTTAGTTAGTATTTTAAGTGAGCAAATTAAAAAAATTCAAATTCACGTTATTGAGAGTGCAGCAATTGATGAGATGGTCAAGTCAATTCCAAATGATTTGAAGACTTTCAAGGGTACCATGAACATTCATCAAGTAGTATGGGAGAAAGGTGAAAAATACGTTTCGATGAAAAGCTTAAGTTGTTTTGAAGGTAAAACATACACGATAGGGACTCATTATTCTGTACAGAATGAGGATACAGTCTATGAAAAGAAGAAACTGGCCAAACCTGGCCACAAATCAATTAGGAAAGTGAAAACCAAAGCTAATGAAAAAGCAGCTGATAAATCAAACTCGCCCGTCCAACGTTCTTTACTTTTATCGGAGTACAATATATCTATAGAACGACAAAACCTTCAAAATACCAGCGTTCCAAAAGAAAATTTTTGTACTAAGGAGGATGCTCAGCGAGAAAACAAACCTGTGAGTCACTCAGTAGAAAATCTTGGGCCAGAAACTGCTCTAGATTTTGCTCCAGAAACTATTCAACTTGACAACAGTTTAACTGTAAATAACAATGTCCCATTGCTAAGCAAAAAATTCACCATTACTAAAGGGCTTTGCTACCCCTGTCGTGGCGCTATAAAGTCTACTAAAGTCGGCCGTTCATGTGACGTGTGTGAAAATTATTTGTATCATGAGGTGTGCATTGCTAAAACTCAATTAGTAGATATTGGTGATTAAATAGTGGTGGTAAATTAAATAGTGATATTAAATTATTTTTTATTTCAAAGTTCTAAATCAGACAAGACCAATGGATCCTAGTCATAAAAATTAATCTTTGTTAATTTTAAATTATTAGTAAATTTATAAAAAAAAATAATTAATGAAAAATGTTTTATTTATCAACCTAAGTTTTCAAAAGCATAATTAACAGGGAAGTTCACCTACTAGATGAATTGAAAGCTTTTTGGACGAAATTGGGATTGTAACATGGATTTTCAAAGGTAAAATAAGAAAAGAGAAAAGGTCCAAAGTTTGATTTGTTTGGAAATAACTGATGCTGAATAAGTTAAATAACAAGTACGAATAAATGACGAGGACGAACAAATGACAAATCACTAAGAAAGATACATCAATGTCATTCGTTCACCTTGATGTTTTATTAATTATTTTTTATTTCAATAAATAAACATATTCTTGTACGACGGACAACTGAAATTTAATCTAAACAGGTGAAAGATATTTGATGATTTTTTTGGAGATCTTATAATGCCTTTTAGTTTCTTTAAAAGGCTGTAATATGGAATACACTTTCCAAGAGAATGACCCATATAGGGATTGATTAGGAAGTCATTTCCTTTTTTTATTCTTCAAGGATAAAAACATAAGACTTATAAATAAAAGTACCATCATTATTCAGCCCCAAATGATTTCCTGAGCATCCTTAGATAGATATCTTATAATACTTTTATACAAATAATGGAAACCATAAAACAAATTTAAAATAGAGTGTTGAATGAAGTTCCTTTTCGATCTAATCTTCCATATTGTTAACCAATTCATTTATTTCTTGGATTTGGCTATGCAATTCAGTAAAACGTTGTAAGACCACATTCAATTTTTCCTTTAGTTGATTTTTTTTTAGACTATTTTCCTGAAAAAATAGAAAATAAATAAAATGTATTTGGTGTGCATGTGCATATATAAATATATATATATATATATATATATATATATATATATATATATAAATGATTAATTGAAGTTTAGCTATTTTTGTGCATTTGAAGGACTTAATACTTGCATATAAGGTTGTTCCGCCTAGTCATGGAATGACAAGCCAAGGTATTGAAATGTGTTTTGTTTTATATAAATATGCCATTTTTGAGGTTCTGGATGGTGAAGGAATTATTATCTCAGGTAAGAAAATTAAGGGCTTGTTCCTTCATAGTTGTTGCAATTCTCCACCAGTTGTCACTAACACTCGCAAACTCACCCCTCTCTCTCATGTGATACCATTCTTTACTCCTCACCATGTCCCTAGAGATCCATTCGGAGCTTACCTTAGCCCACTGTTCTCCTTCACCCTCACCAGGCAGGGTGGCCTATCCAGCTCCATTTTAAGCAGTGTGCTTCTTCCCTCTGTCCTTCACATCTATCTTCTTCAGGACACCCACATTTTGTTTTCTTTATTTCTTTTTTATACCTAGTAGACACTCCTGGATCATTCCAAATTGGGTTAAATTTAACTTCCTATCTCTCCAGCCGTCAGTGATCCATACAGGATAGAAGGATAGATGCATGAGATCAGAACTGTGAATTTCAAATGTTCTGAAAATGAGCCCTTAAAAATTTTCTTTAGAGGCCAGTAATTAGACTATCTCTTTTTAACTCACCTTTGAAGCTCCATTTCGATCCTCTCCTTGAAAGAAATACATTGTCCCAGATAGCAGAACTTCTAAACATAAGAAAAATCATGCCTTCAATAGTAAATGGCACCGTAGTTTATCTGGGTTAAACAGCTTTGGCAAGGGGGAAATGCTCCAGTTGTGTTAACACAGAGTGGGGCGACCCGCCCATGATTGCTCTGTACGTTAACATGAAGCTGTCCTTTTCTTCCGTCTATTGCCGATTGCTCTAGTCTTGTTAACTTCAACCATTGGCCATTGTGAGATATAGTAGCACCATCTATGAGCATATACACGCACAAATAGCTTGATCTACTCCCAGCTAGAGGTGTGTTGATTGATGACATGAATTTGAACAATTACCGAATTATTCTCAAGTAGATTTATGACCATTTATTATGGGAAGAGCAAGAAAAGGCAAATGAAAGGAGGGGAAGGAGGCACCTGGGGAGGATGAAGATTGATTAGCATTTGGGGGACTTTTTTGTCACTCTTGACCTTGAGCCGCCCAGAGCCCACTCCCCATTCCATTCATGAGCAGTCAAAGGGCTAAGAAGGGGGGGGGGGTCATTAATATCCAATCCATATTTCTGGCTTATCTTTGTCAGGTCTTTTAGCATCCTTTTCATTTGCTGAGCACTGATAGGAAAAAGTATAAACATTTTCTTTCCTTTTATATATTTATGATTTAATAATTAACATTTTGGGCTGGAACTTTGAAATGAACAACAAATTGATCTACCAATTAGTATAATTTGTGTAGAGTTTCGAATTTAAGGCATAAATTATATACAATTCATGGACAAGTGTCAACTATACCAAAACACATAAAATCTTGAATTGACTGAATATAGATGCACATTACTATTTAATTTAAACATTTAAAAATAAGACTCTAAATTGAAAACAATACATCATATTTAAGATTGAAATAAGATGCTTTGTGATATATTGGCTTATCACTAATGTAAAATGAGTAGGAGTTGGGGTTAATTCAGGGCAGAAAACTAAAAAATGCAAATATTTTGGTCGATATGAGAGCTAGTGCAAAAAGTGCATTGAGTAGCACTTGTAGTAAATTAAATTTACAATAAGATTGATTCCCAGAGAAAGCTTCAGCTACTGGGAGGGTCATAGGTAGCGGATACCGAATCCCATCAGATATGGTGGTTGCGAATAACGTTTCCCAAATAAGGAGTCCCAGACTGTTTCGAGGTCGATGAGGCTTCCCATAAAAATGAGTATAGGGAGAGGCCCCTTCACCCCATTTGTAAATTTGAGAGAGAGTGTACTGTTTAGGGATAATAGATCAGATATAATTATGAGAAAATTGCCATTATATATTATGGTACTGTACAATGATTCTGGGGGTAAGCCTATTTCGGGGAGAGATATGGTTAGTGTGTTAGTTATAGTGATACTTGAGGAAGATGATAATGATGAATTTATTGATGTGTCTCCTCTGCATCTGATGAAGGTTGGTTGGGCCTTATATGTGGGGAAATGTTTATAGTTGCCTTGCACATGTGGAGTTTGAAGTTGTGATTTTGACTGTGAGTACTCACGTGATTCATATCTTCATAATTCTTCTCCAATTCATAGTTCTTCCTCACTTCTCAGCTACATCGCCCAACGGGCCCTTTTGCACCTACTCGCACATTTTGGGGGTTTTAGCAGATTTCCCTTAAGGATTTAGAGGGGGGATTTTTGAAAATTCAAAATATCTCCGTTATTATGCATCGGATCGAAAAATCGTATAGAACCAATCTTATTGCAAATTAAATTTACTATAAATATTGTTATATACATTTATTCTCTATCTTGAATATTAACCGAGATATTTGCATTTTTATGAAGTCTGTGGTCAGGTATAGTTCGGATTAGGTCGGCCGTTTCCATAAGTGCTCGGCTCAAGTGGAAGCTTCTTCTAACCTTACCTGTCGTTTCTAACCTTACCTTACCTTCGTTACTTTGTGAGATTTATGCAAACACGTTCTATTCATCCGCCCCCCCCCCTTCTTTAGTTCTTGGACTACTAAAATTTGAGTTATTAAAATATAAATTATTCTTACAATCCAGAAGCTGTTTCAGTTGGAAATTTATTTTAATTAACTGAAAGATGTCTCATTACCGTTTGTATTTAATCACGGTTCAACACAACGTAGTGTTGTGTTACCAGTATGCAAATTTCTCTATTGTAAAACTTCACATGGGAAACTGCTTAGTTTACGCAGCCCCTGTGTGACAGACTTTTTCACTTGCGATGAGAAGCTGTCTCATTATGTGCCGCGCTAGGCTTCTATGTTGTTCTGCCTCTTCTTGCCCTTTCCTGTCAGTCCCCCCTCGTGGCTGAATGTACTGGCAGCGAGGTCCCCAGTCAAGGGCAAGGATGAGAGGACGGCGGGTGACATCATCGACTAGTGCGTGCTAGCTTCACTTTTCGTGGACTCCATTCTTCCGCGAACACAGACAAAGGAGGCAGCAGCATGATCCTTTGACTGGAGTATTACCAATAAATTTCACATGAGCCCTGTGATTTTGCTGAGACATGGTGAGTAAGTGGTGCCATCAAAAATACACTGCTCAATACTGCCTTGTACGGTTACAGAGGGGACCCCAAAGGCTAGGAGACGTTAACTCTGACACAAAACTGGAACGGTGGGCTCTTAGGTATGGTGAAAGGAAACAAACTAGGGGACGGAAACCTTGATAAAAAAGTGACCTGGTTCTCCAGAATGGGGATTGAGCGAAGGGCCAAAAGAGATAGGGTTCATAAAAATTTACCAACCTGTGAAAAACAGCTGTTTGTCATGCAGTATATGAGACGAAAGTAAAGTGAACTAGATATCTTTGTATTAGTGAAGCATGCTGGTGCATCAGTTAAATGGAATCATGTAAATACTGTAGTAGCAGTTGTGGAAATGAATCCTATGTATTACTGGGGTATGTAGGTCAGTCTAGAGCAGTGTTGCTATAAATACAAGTATTAGAAAAGCAACCAAACTCAACAAAATAATAAATAATTAAACTGATTTCTAACTATCAATAAAAACTAGCTCACGCCAGCAAGGGGGCTACGCCTCCTTGACCCCTTTAACAAAGCAATGCCACAAATGATAAAGCGATCCCCTAGGGATCGCCGTTAATCAATTTGCTCTTCGCCCTTTGCGATTTCTAATTTTTAATTTTACATGTTAATTCCAGGTTCGTAATTCCTATCGTTACCCTAAAAGGTTAACCCAAAAAAAAAAAATATATTCCCATTCGGTTGGGAAAAATGGGGCCGTTCGAGTCTCGCTAAGGAAAAACTGTTCCCCATACCCCCGCTAATAAATGTTAGCGTTTTTCGCCTTCGAAAAATCGTAGCTCTCGCCCAGGAAGTTGGATCTGGACACTCCAGGTCTTGTCCAGTCCTAAGAATGTCTTCTTCAATTCCAGACCCAGTACACCGGCTCGAATCCGAACTTTACAGCCCCCACTTCCGGGGAGCCAGGCCCCCTTGAAAACGGGGGTCGTTTCGGATAAGCCCCGACCAGAAGTGCGCCGGTACCTGGAAAAACTCATTTTTTCGAAAAACTCGCGGAAAACAGGCGATTTCAGGTTCTCTCTGCCAAATCTCGTGACCGTGGCGAGAAATCAGCGTCAGTTACACCCTAAAGAGTAATCAAAAACAGAGTCAAAATGCTCCTTCCAGAGTAGAGATATCAAAGATTCGACAATTTTTCAAAGAAGAAACCCGCATACGCTCTACTTCATGCATATGCCCTACAATGTGCGCGCATCAGTTTTTTCCTATGTCCAGTCAGTTTGACTGTATAATTCGCGGGCGAAACACGCACTTTCGGATTAGGTGATTTTGACCACTTTTCACAAAAAGTCACATAGAAAATCCTCAGCCTGCCAATCGAATAGAAATTTTTTTTTCCGGCTCGACCTCAGTGCAGCTCGTCTAGACTGGTCGAACGACACACCACCTAAATCGTGAGGGCATAAATGCTTCGATTTAGGCGAATATTTATGAAATTTTTCAATCGTTATTTTTTTTCTAGCTAGCCAACAACCGGAGACCGAGGTGGCCATTGGGTGTCGGTAGTGTAGCGATTGCCGGAGAAGGGGCCAAAATCGGCATGGGCTTAGGCCCAACGGGTATGGAGGGAGGGCGGCGGAGAGAGAGGAGTTTTAGGAGAGTCGATTTTGGAGGGTCCGTTCATAGGGGCGGAGTGCGGTACGGGAAATCACCTGGGTGGGTACCTAGACTGTATGCTACAGCTCAAAAATGACGCTTCGAAAAGAAAAAATAAGGGGACAGAACGGGAGTTTCGTGGGTCGCAAGAAAAAGTATACTTTCAAGTTTGTCATTTGTCTGGAGGGAGTCGGCGGTTATTCCCGTTTAAGGTGTATCCGAAAGGGTATGTATCCCAGAGTTTTTCCCCCGATCGGTAAAGCAATACTCTGAACGGCCTGAGAAATAGCAAATTTAACGCATCGCAGGGGAGGTTCGGAATAAAAAATTTCAGAAGGGTAGTGGTATAAAGGCTTGCTGGTAGTGGGAGCTACCTCGAATCCAACAATTTTTCAAAGCAAAAAGCAACCATGACGAACAAAACAATGGTACAGAAGATGAAATATATATATATATATATATATATATATATATATATATATATATATATATATATATATATATATATACGTGTGTGTGTATTAAAACATTTAAACTGGAAAAATACAAATAAACAGTATATAAGTCATCCCTTGTTAATAGCAAATGTTATATAAAAACGGATTATTGTAATACAAAAAATAATCCCTCATTTTCATAGTTCATTTATGAACTAATTGTTGGAATGGCTATTCTTCTATATGAACATTTTGAACTATTTATTTTGCATTTTCTTATTGCAAGCTTAAATACGACTGATTGTTTTCAGACAAAGACGAGGAGGAGAAGATTACAGACAGGGGATAAAATATTGTTCTTCATGCATGTTTCTTTAATTTAAATATTAAAAGAATTATTTCTATTTTCATTTTATCAGTCTTCAATAAACTCCCACTACTCATACAAATGGTTGATTTATCCTATTATAACAGTAAACATCTAATGACATAAATGTCTGATTTCAATAATTACTTACTGGTAGAAGCGGATCTTCCACGTTTTCTACTTTGACTTTTTTAGCCTGAAACAAGGCATTAGAAAGATCTTCCTTTGTGATAAGTTTCTTTTTCTTCTTATCACCTACAGCATTTTCTTGTCTAAAATCCTTCTCATGGCGTTTTATATCACGCTTTGGGCAACTGCATATTTTTACTGCAAGTTTCTGTCTACCAAGAACTTGAGAAGACCTAGAACAACAAAAAATAAGAATATATGCTGGTGTACGAGTTCCAATTTATTGTTATAGATAGAAGGTTTAAATAATATCTTAAAGGTTCTATGCAACAGTAAAACCTATACTAACAGACATCTTTAATTAGAAAACATTTCCATTCAGTACATGATTATTTTTATACTAGCTAAGGTACCCGGCTTCGCTCGGGAAATCATTAGAGGCTGAATATTGAGGGTATTTTCATAGCAAGGCTTCAATGTGTACAATTATACTTCCTGTCTGGGCGTATTATTTTTCCATAAGGGTAACTGTGGGGACTTATAGAATAGAAAATTTAATTAAAAAGAGTAAATGAAAATGAGTTCCCAATCAATCCCTCTACACTATTTGACACACCGTGAATAATTCAAATCATGATCATGGATAGCATTTATTATAATGAAATAGTATCTATAATGCACATATTTTCTGTCAAACCCACTCCGAGCACACTCAGTTTAGAAACAGTTGGTTATAAGTAGAAAGAAATTCCAATAGCATTTAACAGATAATAAGTTAATACAATTAACTGTGTGGGCGGGCCTCCCGTGCGACTTTCCCTTCCGCTTGAGATTTATAATCTCACTAATACGAATTATACATAGAACTACCAAATAAGTCGAAAAACAACATTATTATGCCTATAACAAATAAACGTTAATTAGTACTAATACAAATGGTTACTCTCGCTATAGTTTTAGTGAATACCTAGTTTATACTTTGTTAAACGACAAAAGTGGATACATCAAAAGTTATTCTAAATAAAAAATAAAAACCTTCTGTAATGTGCATGAGGTAACAGGCTTCCCGGATAACCCCCCCCCTTCCCCCCATGTCATTCACAGAAATGTCAACATAGCTTATTTTCATGGAGGAGAGGATGCTAATTCTCATACAGAGTTTTGTTTAATTCGGTTGTTTTTTGCGCCCAATAAAATTGTTGACTTCCGCTGTAGGTTTTAGCGTATTATCTTGTTTATACTTCAGTATACGAAAAAAGTATATATAACAAAAGCTACTTTAAATAACACAATAAGCAACGTATGTTACATGCATCCGTTGAAAACCCAATGGGAAACGGAATATCTCATGAATTTTTCATTTCAGGCCTCCCTTATAACTCCTACTCCCGCTTGAACCAATAAATTTTAATATAGCATATAATCATGGATGAATTAATGCTAATTCACATACTAGTTTTGTTAATTTCGGTTCAACCATTAGTGCCCAATAAAATAGTTGGCTCCCGCTTTAGTTTTTGGTGTATATCTCGTTTATACTTTGTTGTAAAACAAAAGTGATTATAAGAAAAGTTACTCTAAATAACAGAATAAACAATTTTTGTCATAAGTGTATCTGCCGATAAACCAATCGGAAATGAAATATTGCTATTTTTAATTGCAGGCCTCCCCTAAAAACCCCACTCCTGCTCGCCCCTAGAAATGTTGGTACAGCTTATTATCATGTAGGAGTTCTGCTAATTCACATACCAAGTTTTGTTTAACTCGGTTGAGTCTTTTGTGTCAAATAAAATTGTTGACTCCCACCCGCTAAAGTTTTTAGCGTATAATTCACTTATACTTATGTATACGACAAAAGTGTACATAACAAAATAAATAACTTTTGTTATGTGCATATTTGCCGAAAAACCAATAGGAAACGAAATATCGCTATTTTTAATTTCAGGCCTTTCTTATAACACCCACTCCTGTTAGTCTTAGAGAATATTAATATAGCCTAAAGCCTAAGTTGGGCTAGTAGTAATATACATGCCAAGTTTCATAAAATTCGGTTGAGCTGTTTATGTGTGAAAAGATAACAAACGAACACACACGAAAGAAACAAAATGCAGTTATGGTGTCTATGACATATGAAACGAAAAGTTGTTACATTTCGTGAAAAAAAATCAATGTACAGACAGAGGTTACAATTTTATATATATACTAGCTCAGATACCCGGCTTCGCCCGGGAATTCATTTGAGGCTGAATGGTGATGGTATTTTTTAGCAGGCTTTACATTGCACAATATTTTGACATTTACTCGTCCCAGTGTTTAGGATTGATACCCGTTGTTGCCGGTGATTTGCTAATAATAGAATTCTTTGTTCAATAATTCTTCACAGTCTTCGATATTTTTATATTTCCCGTTTCTTATACATGTAAATATGGTGAATTTTTATTTCAGGCCTCCCTTATAACTCCCATCCCGTTCGAACCTAAAAATTTTAATATAACTTATAATCATGGAAGAATTAATGCTAATTGACATACCGAGTTTTGTTAAGTTCGGTTCAGCCGTTATCCGTGCCCGCTAAAGTTTTAACGTATAACTCATTTATACTTAGGTATACGACAAAAGTGTAAATAACAAAAGTTACTCCAAATAACAAAATAAACAACTTTTGTTATGTTTATATTTGCGGAAAAACCAATAGGAAACAAAATATCGCTATATTTAATTTCAGGCTTCCCTTATAACCCCCACTCCTGCCCGTACATAGAAATGTTGGTATGGCTTATTATAATGAAGGTCTCACTGCTAATACACATACCGAGTTTTATTTAGTTCAGTTGAGTCTTTTTTGGCAAATAATATTGTTGACTCCCGCTATAATTTTTAGCGTATAACGCATTGAAACTTCGGTATACGAAAAAAGTGTATATAACAAAAGTTACTCTAAATAGCAAAATAAACAACTTTTGTTATGTTTATAATTGCCAAAAAACCAATAGAAAACGAAATACCGCTATATTTAATTTCTGGCCTCCCATACAACCCCCACTCCTGCCCGTCCCTAGAAATATTGGTATGGCTTGTTATAATGAAGGCGTTAGTCCTAATACACGTACCGAGTTTTATTTAGTTCGGTTGATTCTTTTGTACCAAATAAAATTGTTGACTCCCGCTATAATTTTTAGCGTATGGCGCCTTTATAATTAGGTATACGACAAAAGTGTATATAACAAAAGTTTCTCTAAATACCAAAATGAACAACTTTTGTTATGTGCATATTTGCCAAAACCCCAATAGGAAACGAAATATCACTATTTTTAATTTCAGGCCTCCCTTATAACCCCCACTCCTGCCCGTCCCTAGAAATGTTAGTATGGCTTATTATAAGGAAGGCGTTAGTGCTAATGCACATACCGAGTGTTTTATTTAGTTCGGTTGAGTCTTTTGTGCCGAATAAAGTTGTTGACTCCCGCTATAATTTTTAGCATATAACGCCTTTATACTTCGGTATACGACGATAGTGTATATAACAAAATATTCTCTAAATAAGAAAATAAACAACTTTAGTTATGTGCATATTTGCCGAAACCCCAATAGGAAACGAAATATCACTATTTTTAATTTCAGGCCTCTCTTATAACCCCCACTCCTGCCCGTCCCTAGAAATGTTAGTATGGCTTATTATAAGGAAGACGTTAGTGCTAAATCACATACCGAGTTTGGTTTAGTTCGGTTGAGTTTTTTGTGCCAAATAAAATTGTTGACTTCCGCAGTAGTTTTTAACGTATAACTCATTTATACTTAGGTATACGACAAAAGTGTATATAACAATAGTTTCTCTAAATAACAAAATAAACAATTGTTGTTATGTGCATATTTGCCGAAACCCCAATAGGAAACGAAATATCGCTATTTTTAATTTCAGGCCTCCCTTATAACCCCCACTCCTGTTCATCCCAGAGAATTTTAATATACCCTAAAGTCTAAGTTGGGTCAGTAGTAATATACATACCAAGTATCATAAAATTCGGTTCAGCCGTTTATGCGTGAAAAGGTAACAAACAAACAAACATACACGAAAGAAACAAAATGCAGTTATGGTGTCTATGACATGTGAAACGAAAAGTTATCGTGAAATTTCGCGAAAAAAATCAATGTACAGACAGAGGTTACAATTTTATATATATATAGATATATATATAGATTATACTTGTTGAGGCTTCACTCTGGTTATTTTTTAGACAGTATGTTTAGGCTGAATAATGAGTGTGAATGTTATTCATTGCAATACTATAATAAGTCCCACCTTGGCTATAATATTGTGAAAACCTGATGATAACCCATCCTGATTAGCCTCAAGTAGATGTTAATAAATAACACATTTATTTAATAACCAATTATATCTTATATGACAAGGGTGTACATAAAAAAAGTTACTTTAAATGACGAAATAAACAGCTATTGTTATGTACATGATTGCCAAAAGCCAATAGGAAATGAAATATGGTGATTTAGCGGTAAAATTGTTGACTCCCGCTATAGTTTTTGTTGTATATCTTGTTTATATTTCAGTATACGACAAAAGTGTACATAGCAAAAGGTACTATAAATATTAAAATAAACAACTTCTACTATGAACATGTTTGCCGAAAAACCAATAGGAAACGAAATAACGTGATTTTTCATTTTAGACCTTCCTTATAACCCCCACTCCTGTTTGTCTGTGAGAATATTAGTATAGAAGAAATTCATAAACCGCCGACATGTTTATGAATTTCTTTGAGGAGAAATTCATTTTGTCGGCACGCAACCCATTCTATAAGTGCATTGATTTTTGGGCCCGGTATGTTGATGACACTTTTGTCAGTTTTAGCGGTACTAGGGACGATTTGAATGGGTTGCTTTCCTACCTAAATAGCTGCCATGAGACAATTAAATTCACCTTGGAGAACGAAAAAGCTAAGAAGCTATGCTACCTAGATCTGGAGATAGAGAGAGATGGAGGGGGTCATAAATTTGGTATCTATAGGAAGGCCTCATCCACCGACTTATTAATACCTGCGGATTCATTTCATCACCCAAGATACAAGATGGCGGGATTGCTTTATTTAGTGGAGAGGCTGATTAGTACCCCACTAGCGCAAGATAATTACGCCAAGGAAGTGGTCTGCATTAAGCATATTGCTAAAGCAAACGGGTACGAGGAACAGTTGGTGGACAGGCTTATCCAACGCCGATTGAAGAGGAAGCTAGCCAAGGAGCTGGAGGATGCCACGGTTGAAGAGCGGGCCAAAAAGAAGAAAAATAAGTCGTTCCCTGTCTCCATCCCGTACTTGGGCCCGGTTTCAGAAAAGATAGGATCCAGGTTGAGGAAAATTGGATTGGCTACTGCCTACAGGAGTAAGCGGTCCCTGAAAAACTGTTTGCCCCATGTTAAGGACTATGTGGACCCCCTGGATAGATCTGGCGTGTATAGGATCTCGTGCACGGGATGTGATGCCTCTTATGTGGGGCAAAGTGGTAGGTGGTAGAAAGATAAGGACGCGTCTTAAGGAGCACATCACTCGCGACACTGAGTTTTCCGCACACGCCAGGAAAGAGGGCCATGACATGTCCAGCATAAAGTATCAATTGCTGTATGAGGAGAAGAAGGGCAAAAGATTAAATACGGCTGAGGGCTGCATATAAGGCTGGACAGACAGGCGAATGGAGATAGGAATATTAATAAGAAGGAGGAGGTGGCAAGGCTGCGACATGTCGGTGACGGGGCCCTGTCTTCTCTATGGGGGCAGAGGTTCAGTCGCCCGGCAGTCGTGGTCCAGGCAACGCCGCTTTAATCAGGTACCTCCTTCATCTTCTCTCTATTATTAGTATGGGGTTTTTGTTTATTTTTTAGATGTTTCTTACAGTTCCTCTGGGTAGTTTTTTCCGAGGTTCTCACCCTCTGTGATATAAATCTGAAATTTAGGTAGTTTTCTAGTTTTTAATTTTATTTATAGTTTTTGACATATGCTTACCGTTGTTTGTTTTTTATTATTTGACTTGTTATTAAATTTTTTGATTGTTTCGGCTTTAAGTTGACTAGTTTTAAGAATTAACATTGTTTTTACTATTTATATTGTGTTTGTTTTTTATGACTGTTGTTTATTTTGCCTTTTGGCCATGCTGTGAATGTTAAATTAACTCGAGGTTTGTGTTTGTCAGCAGGCACTGAGGATGGAGCGTTGACTCCGAAAGTGCACTCTGCATTATATTAAAAACCAGTAGAGGACTTGGCCTTCTTATTGATCCTTATACATTTGTTCCTCTACCATCCAGCATATTCCAGAGAAAGGAAATTATGTTGGCATATAATCCATGTTCACATTTGCTACAAGGCTGTGTCCTTTACATCCCTTGAACTTTTTTATTTCTTGTATCAGTCTAAAGTTAATTCCCATTCCTATTAATGTGATTTTTATTAAGCTAAACTAAACATCACCTTAAATTTCAATGAGTTTCGTATCACATAAGAAGTAAAAAATAGGCCATTCAAGTTCGTGCAAATACGCTTAGTTAATGTACGTGACGTATATATTCTTTAACCAGCAGTAAAAACTGAAAAGCAGGATTAATATTACTTACTCATTTTCTAAAGTAAAAATAATATGGATGGGCCGCCTCTGCATTCCTTTAGGACAACTTGTCTTACAAGCAAATGAATAAGGGATGGGAATACATTCTGAGCCAGGCTGTGGGGTATTTATAAGAACTCTAACACTATGTCGTTCAGTTGTAGGATCGTAAAGATATTCTGCATCACATTGAGCACGCACTACATGACCCACATAGTTATGCTCTTCACAGAAACAGTAACCTCGCTGTTGATGAGCTGTAAAGGGGTTAATAATAAAATCAATTAATAAAGGAATGCTACAAGAAAAAAAACTAAAAATCAAAATATTGCATAACTGGATTCATAAATTAGTTTATAACTAAAATTAATTTGAGGTTATTGTTAGATCCAAAATTACATTAGCTTCTGTTATAAAACTTTATGCTCTATTTTCCTTGTAGAAGCAAGGCCTCAGCCGGGTACTTAAACCATTCATTCTAAGAATGTAGGCTAGGTTCCCCTAAATTAAGAATCCCAAGATCCATAAGCCTGTTGCCAAGCCATCCTAACATTTTTGCCTGGGTATACAGCTTTTCGAATACGAACAAAGTCATATGTATTTTTTGTTTATAAAATAATAAAAAACAATACTTGCTCTCTAATTTAAATGAGTAAAATTATGTTTTGCAACGGTACTTGGTTGTTTTCAAGCAACTGAAAAGGAGTTATTTCTTAAAGTAGCTAACATTGGTTTTGGCTTGGTGCAGGTGGTAATGGTTGGGAAAGAAATTTTTCAAAATAACAATACAAAATAATGAATAATATCCTTTATCATGATATAAAAGCTAAACCTGATAGTTTCAATCACCGATTACTTTCAGAAGCTGCTCTTTTCATATTATCATGCCCATTTAAATGTTTGATGTTTTTAAAAAATGACTTTCTTGGCTCCCTCTTTCCATGTACACAAAACATTCTTACATTATTTTCCATGTCTTTGATATGACTTTTACTTTCACATACCTCATTTAGAACTTTTAAATTGGATTTTTTACAAGTCCAACTTGTTTGTTAATGATGCATTGAATACTCAAACAAAAAAAAAAAAAAAATCATTAGAAAAAGATTTAATAGAACTATGAGTAAAGCCACTATAGTGGCTTTGCGCAATGAAAGGGTTAACCTAAAGATTTTCGGAACAAAGCAGATTACCTCAACAAGTGAGGTACCATTTTCATTTTTAACATATTGGTACTGCCTGAGCCATTCTTTTTTAATACCCATGAAGGAAAAAGTGATAATTAAACAAATGTTAACGAATTGATATTAAAAATTCATATTAGCCATCAATGAAACAAAAATGGTATGTATCCTGTCAAAATATAAAAATTGAATTGTAGTGGAATGGTAGTCGCAACCATAGTAAATAACCTATAGAGAAGGAGTAGAGTAGCAAGGTTAACAAGAGTCTCATTGTGAGTGTTCTAACATTCAGGTTGTGCTAACACGTTTTTGTGTTAATGTGTCTTTTAATTCCAGTGACTAAAAGAGACTGAAGAGCGGTCATGATTAATTTGTTTTTGCACATAGTTTATTTTTGATGCTATTGCTAAAAATATATTTCATTAAGTTTAACCGGCCTTTTGTATTATCTCACACACTTCTTACAGAATTAACAGAAGTACTAAATAATCCTTTTATTTCCATAACATTATGGAAGATGTTCTTCCTCAGTCATAAATTTAATTTGTGAAGCATGAAAAATATTTAAGCTCATTCAAGGGATCAAATAAATATAGTTTTCTATCCCTTGAGTGAGCCTAAATTCACCTATATTTTCAATACTTCACATATTAAATATGAAATATAATTATTAGATTACCGTAAACACTAACTTTATCCTTCATTTCAATTCTCTCGTTAATGTAGGAATTGGACAAATATCAACAAATTTATACTTAAAATAGCTGTGAAATAAATATCCATATAACAAAAAATTCCATTAAACCTTACTTCCTTGGCATTAATACAAAACATTGGTCCATATTCCATTATATCAGAGTAACATGAGGTATCTGCTAGAAGTTGGAAGAAATAATTTAAATTTTGTACTTCAAAATAACTTTAAATACTGAAAAAGTCTGTCACGCAGGGACTGTGTAAACTAAGCAGATTTCCCGAGTGAAGTTTAGCAATAGAGAAATCTATAAACTGGTAACACAACAGCACTGTGAATATTAAGTGAATAAATACTGTTAACGGCCGGCCTGTCTCTCGCAATAGAGAGGTTGAGTACCAGGCACGTCTAGAAATAAAATAGCTGGTCGCAGCAGAAAAGGGGGAAAAATACGAAAGAAAAATAACTAAAATGTAGGGCATTAATAATTTAATGATTAAAATAATAATCCTCTTCTCATGTGAGTTAGACAAAATAACATAACAAAAATTAAACCCTTTGAAATTAATGATGATAAAACTTAATATTATATTACAAACTAATTGGCCAACTAATGAGCTCTTAACATAATAATAATAATAATATCTTATCTGAAGACAGAGAGAGAGAGAGAGAGAAAATGATGGCCGGGGAACACGTGGTGTCCGTTTGAGGCGTTGTCCTGGTCGGGATGTCTGGCAGCGATGGCTGTAGCTATACGAGAGGAGCGGCAGCTGAGCCGAAGAGAGGTGAGAAAGCAGCTGGGCCGATGAGAACTGTCTCAGTAGATGTAGCCTTGGTGAAGGTCTAGGCAGAACTGGCTTGGTTAATCCCCGAAGCCTGCGAACAGCTTGAAAACTCGGCGATAAGAATGATTTGGGGATTAGCCTGGCGTCTGGCTCTATCTCTCTCTCTCTCTCTCTCACGCTCTCTCTCTCTCTCTCTCCCGGGTAGCCTCTGTCTGGTGCTGCCCTCGCGTGGCAGCTACCCGTACTAAATCTGGTTACATTACTTAATGCTAGGTTTATAATATAGTAGAGCATTATTTACTCTAAACTTAAAATTAAAGAGGGGACACAAAAAACAGAATATGTCGGCCTCGACATGCCGCCCACCAAAGTTTTTATGCAAAGAAAAACTTTATTTAATCTATTAATCGTTGGGCAAAAGCAGTGGGACGACCTTTACCACTGGCCTTTTGTAAGTTCCGGTAGGAGTCCGGATGGTGACGACCCGTACAATGCCATCCGTTCCTGGATGCGTGGCAATCACCCGAGCCAATGGCCACCTAGAGGGAGGCGTAATTGAGTCCTTTAAAATCACCAGGTCGCCGACCTCCAGGTTGGGACGCGGAGTTGTCCATTTTTGCCGCTGTTGCAGATCGTGCAGGTACCTAGTTTTCCATTGTGACCAGAAATGCTGGACCTTCTGTTGTATGAGCTGCCAGCGTCTGAGCCGGCCCTCATTCAAGCCGGCTAGAGAAGTTTCTGACAGGGCCGTTAGTGCGCGCCCAACTAAGAAGTGACCAGGTGTCAAACACTCCATAGTTGCCGGTTCCTCGTCCAAGGGACATAGAGGTCGTGAATTCATAACTGCTTCTATCCTACAAAAGAGCGTAGCTAACTCCTCATAACTTGGTGGGGGGGGGGGGGGGTGGGGGGGGGGGGGGGTGGGGGGGGGGGGGGGTGGGGGGGGGGGGGGGTGGGGGGGGGGGGGGGTGGGGGGGGGGGGGGGTGGGGGGGGGGGGGGGTGGGGGGGGGGGGGGGTGGGGGGGGGGGGGGGTGGGGGGGGGGGGGGGTGGGGGGGGGGGGGGGTGGGGGGGGGGGGGGGTGGGGGGGGGGGGGGGTGGGGGGGGGGGGGGGTGGGGGGGGGGGGGGGTGGGGGGGGGGGGGGGTGGGGGGGGGGGGGGGTGGGGGGGGGGGGGGGTGGGGGGGGGGGGGGGTGGGGGGGGGGGGGGGTGGGGGGGGGGGGGGGTGGGGGGGGGGGGGGGTGGGGGGGGGGGGGGGTGGGGGGGGGGGGGGGTGGGGGGGGGGGGGGGTGGGGGGGGGGGGGGGTGGGGGGGGGGGGGGGTGGGGGGGGGGGGGGGTGGGGGGGGGGGGGGGTGGGGGGGGGGGGGGGTGGGGGGGGGGGGGGGTAATTGCCCGCAAGGGAGGTTATACTTACCTTATAATCTTCTACAGAATTATAATAAAAAATAAAAGAAAACACAATTTTTAAAAATAATACATTTTATGGTACTTGTGTATTATATCCACCACATTTTAGTTCCACCAGTTTCACGCTAGAGTGCGCTACTGTTTAAAGTAGTACGATTCATTGCCCGCAAGGGAGGTTATACTTACCTTATAACCTTCTACGGAATTATAATGATAAATAAAAGAAAACACAATTTTTAAAAATAAAACATTTTATTCACATTTAGGCAGGAAATGTGTCGAAATACAATTTAAAATGCACTGAAATGTGTCTCCATTTCCTTTCCCATAGTGCTGTCGCCATATGAATTCTACCAAATATGATTCAATGCATTACAAAATGAAGTTTTACTTCCTTCGAACCAAGTGCCAATCGGAACGCCGACTTGCTCACCACACTTTCTTACATTACACTTCCAAAAAAGACTTTTTTTTCCACTATAAAGTTTCATACAATGTGATTTAGAACACTTTCTTCTGATAGCCAAAATATTCCTCTCCTGTAAATATTTAACAGCGTCTTCTTCAGTCGTTGGCAAATCCCAAGGAGGCATTTTTAAAGGACTAAGAAACAATAAACAGCAAACGCAAATAAACAGCGAATGCAACTATGACAAAAGATAACCTTATTAGCCTGGTAGAGCTAGTGTCGCACTTCAGTAGCGCATTCTAGCGTGGAACTAGTGGAAGTAAAATGTGGTGGATATAATACACAAGTACCCATTTTATTCACATTTAGGCGGAAAATGTGTGGAAATAAAATTTAAAATGCACTGAAATGTGTCTCCATTTTCTTTCCCATGGTGATGTCGCCTTGTGAATTCTACCAAATATGATTCAAGGTGATGCCTGGCTGTCCCAAGATGTTTTTTATTTCGCCACTTTGCACTTCCCCATATTCTCTCCACTGTCTGAGTATGTGCTCTAGTGTTGGGGTCAATAAAATTATATTTATGATTAACTTTCGCATGTTTGAATCCTTGGCTTTCTAATATATTCATTTGGTAGCTTTTCCAGCAATCAGAATATATTGTGCTACCATCTGCTATATTCTGAATTATTTTCTCTAGAAGAGTAGAGGTATTTCTGTCAGGAACAGCCACGAGAAACGAATCTTTTGTCTCTCGACAAATTTCTCCAAACACCCACTGTTGGGTTAAAATCCGTCCACAATTATTTTTTCTTCTAGTAAATAGACTCTCATCTATTGCAACTATGACAAAAGATAACCTCATTAGCCTGGGAGAGCTAGCGTCGCACTTCAGTAGCGCATTCTAGCGTGGAACTAAAATGTGGTGGATATAATAAACAAGTACCGAAACCATAAATAAGATTTGGACTTTATAAGGAATTCCCAATGTATGTTCATCATTGGTGAGAACGTCTCTGTAGATAAGATACTAGCACTACTTCGAGATCTCTGCTCGTGTCGTGTAAAATCCAAGCAAACAAAATCAGTCCGTGACGTAGGTGCTGCGTACAGCGCCTGACCTTTACTCAAGATAGAGAATAAATGTATATAACAATATTTATAGTAAATTTAATTAGCAATAAGATTGGTTCTATACAATATTTAAAACGGAGATATTTCGATATATATATATATATAGATATATATATATATATATATATATATATATATATATATATATATATATATATATATATATTAGTTAAGGTACCTCGCTCAGGAAATCATTTGAGGCGGAAAGATGGTATTTTGTTTTTGGCAAAGCTACTAAGTGTCCAACAATTACACTTCCCGTCTGGGCTCATTGTTAGCAGATTTCCCTTAGGGGAAATCAGCTATTGAGGTCGTACTTATGACGCGATTTTCGAAAAATTTCTTCAAAGATGTCCATCGATCCTACCCAGGAGATGACGAAAATGAGGTCCGTTCAAAATTTTATATATATATATATATAATTATGTTGATGTTTTCGACCAGGTTATATTTATATATAATGTGTTATTCTTATTGGAGTTTTGGTCAATGTTGGTGAAATAAATCTTAGTTTATGCCGATATTTCGAGAATCTTTATTTTCTCTTCTGCAGGGCAAGACTAAAGATACCGGGCTGTGTAAACAAAACAAGGAAGGTTACTATAACCCTAGTCCTAGTGCAATAACCATGTGTAATAGTTTGTAGGTATCTTTAGTTTTGCCCTGAAGAAGAGAAAATAAAGATCCTCGAAATATCGGCATAAACAAACATTAATTACACCAACATTGACCAAAACTCCAAAAGGTACTTTCCTGTTATGGGGACCCCTACTGGAAAATATCGACATTTCCGGGTTTATATCAATATTTTCCAGTAGGGGTCCCCATAACAGGAAAGTACCCGGCGGTTAAAACCAGGGGGGAGGGGGAGGGGAGAGCGGGGGTCCCCATAACAGGAAAGTACCCTCCAATAAGAATAACACACCATATATATATACTAGCTCAGATACCCGGCTTCGCCCGGGAATTCATTTGAGGCTGAATGGTGATGGTATTTTTTTGGCAAGGCTTTACTTTGCAAACTATTTTGACATTTACCCATCCCAGATTTAAGGGTTTATACCCGTTGTTGGCATTTTTTAATACTAAAATTAATTTGTTATGCAAGACTTCACTGTTCAAACCATAATCATGGGTAGTTCACAGTCGACTATATATGTTTAGATAACCTTCCAAAGCATATAAAAAGCATAATTTTGTCAAGCCCATAACAAAAAGCCCCCTTGAGCATGGATTGTGTAAATTAAGCTGATTTCCCACATGCTGGGGTGAGGGTCAGTTGGGCGACTTAAAGAAAAAAAATGTTTATTTCAAGAATAAATGAAAATAAGTCCCTAATCATTGTTTCCCGTGAGGGTCAGGCAGGTGACGTATAGATGAGAAATTTTAATTTTGAAGAATAAATAAAAATGTGTTCCTCATCTATCCCTCTCCACTTTTTAACTCACCTTTTTGAATAAGTACTTCAAACCACAATCATGGATAGCATTTATTACAATTAAATATTCTCCATAATCAGTCCCAACATGCTCCCTTCAGTGTGTGACATAGCCTTGACCTAGCAGGTCTATAATGAAACTTATTTCCTGTCAACATCCTGGCCTCCTTCCGCTTCCTTAAACTATTGATTCAAAGTATTATTTTAATAATTTATCTACCTGATGGAATTAAATAATAGTATTACCCTAAAAATAATTTAATTTATATTCAAAAATATAGGTGAGGGGAAGAGAATGTAGCCCTCCCTGCAAAATAAGTATGTAATACTTTAAATCTTAAATGGATATTGTCTTTTTTCATAATAACATTACCATTAACGTCTAATTGTTATGATGGTACATATTTGTTTCAATAACATCAAGATATTGGAAATAAGATAATATATTAGCAGAACCAAAGAGTTTGGTCCCTATAACTTCTGCTATCACTCATTGTGCCAATTCAGCATGACTTTGTTTAAATAATACATTATACAGATTAAATAACGGAAATGCGCTTATAGTTTACATTTCTATTGGAAATAAATAGCAATGTTATTTTTTAGGAGAAATAAATAAATGAGAAGAGGACGACGGAGATATATAACCTCACTAATCCGAATCATATTTAGAGTTATCATATGTGACTAAAACATAAAATCATTTGTCATAATATGCATTCATTAAAAACACTTAAATAAGCACTAATAAAATTAATGACTCCCGCTATAGTTTTAGGGTATATCCCGTGTTTACTTCATTTTACGAACATAGTGAATGCAACAAAAGTTACACTAAATAATAAAATTCAACCTTAGTGCCCAACCAAATTGTTGGCTTCCGCTTTAGTTTTTAATGTATATCTCGTTTATACTTTGTTATACGACAAAAGTGAATATAACAAATGTTACTTTAAATAACAAAATAAACAACTTTTGTCATGTGCATATTTGCAGAAAAACCAGTAGAAAACGAAATACCGCTATTTTTAATTTCAGGCCTCCCTTACAACCCCCACTCCTACCCGTCCCTAGAAATGTTGGTATGGCTTATGATAATTAAGGCGTCAGTGCTAATAAACATTCGGAGTTTTATTTAGTTCGGTTGAGTCTTTAGTGCCAAATAATATTGTTGACTCCGGCTATAATTTTTAGCGTATAACACATTTAAACTTCAGAATATGACGAAAGTGTATATAACAAAAGTTACTTTAAATAACAAAATAAACAACTATTGTTATATGCATATTTGCTGAAAAACCAATAGGAAACGAAATATCGCTATTTTCAATTTCAGGCCTCCCTTATAACCCCCACTCCTGTTCGTCTCAGAGAATATTAACATAGCCCAAAGTCTAAGTTGGGTTAGTAGTAATATACATACCAAGTTTCATAAAATTCGGTTCAGCCGTTTATGCGTGAAAAGGTAACAAACAGACACGAAAGAAACAAAATGCAGTTATGGTGTCTATGACATGTGAAACAAAAAGTTATCGTGAAATTTCGAGAAAAAGAGAGAGAGAGAGATTGGAATGGACCTCAGTTTGTCATCTCAGGAAGAGGTAGGATGAATGGATATTAAAGAAAATTTACTAAAATTAAAAGGTCAAAAAATGATATGAACAGTTACTTATTTTATTTGTAGAGTAAAGCAGTTCTTCGCCATTGTTTTTGTAGCATAAAAAAACTGATTTTTAATCTTCTTTCAATGTAAACATAGACTACGAACATAAATTGTATCTTGTCTTGGGAGATATCTTCATTGCAAAAAATTATTTGATTTATATCTAAGGATAATAAATGAAAAGAAAATGTTGATTCACATCTAAAACAAAAGATTAGCTTTCTATAATTGCTCAGGGTTTAAAATGTGTTTTAGTAAAGTACTAAACAAGGTAAAACAGTGAATAGTGACTTACCATTGATGGAATCTTGAATTTTAAGCTACTCCTGAAATAAAGATGACCATCAAAAAATCCCAAAAAAATAGTCAGATGAACTGCCACATGAAACTGGATTCTAGTTGATGTCTCTTGCTACTTTGTCAAGGAAAAGGGAAAATACTAAGGATGGGGATTAATATTAATACACTTTGAATGCTGTTTTTTAAAATTTCCTATAAAAATAGATTTATAATATAATACAGATCACATTTACAAATTAAATCCCTAGGCCAATCCCCAATATGGGAATGTGGCCAACGTAAATACAACATCTACAAATTACCTATTATACAAATAGCAATGAAAGAAGATCAATGTGGTAAATACAATACATACTGACAGTATTACTTCTACACGATTACTACAAGCATTTATAAGATGTAACACAAAATTATGAATATGTGATAACTTTCATTTAAAACACTTTCCAATGGTGTGCGATTATTTAATCCATGGACTGAATACATAGTTCTCTAACTAATGCCACATCTACTATCAATAACATTAATTCATGCATTCTGACAATATGCTCTATTACCACAAGGAACAGAATTCAAATAAATAAAATTTCTATTGATTTTGCTAATAAAAGGATGCTTAAAAATACAGGAAAATATGAACATGTATTCTAGAACTTTTTATAAAAATACTATAAATAATCATTACTACAAGCAATATTTACAGTTGCTTAACTTTTCATATTCTGGAAAAGTTAATATTTTGTAATACTAACATGTAAAATGTAATACAAAAAAAAAATCCCCATTTTTTAAAAAGAATGTTATATCTAAGCATCATGGTTTTTAAGATAATTAGCATTTCATAAAAGAAAGAAATTACAAATAGGAACTTCTATAGTCAAGGCTAAATGAATCAAAAAATGAAAGAAGATACTCTTTAAACAAGTTATATTCCATTCAAGATTGTATAAGATAAAATATTTAAAGAATACTGCTGCTACAGAAATAAACATTCGAGGTACAATAATAAAGGTTCATCTGTAGATTATTTTCCAATAATAAAATAAATTCATAAGTTGTACATTTCACAGAATGTGATGTGGCCACCACATGACTTCCGTATAAACTTATTGAATTAAATAATCAAAATTTTTGGTTGAAAGTGATACTCAATATTCATGTTCCAATGCATTGGATCAAAAAAATATTGTTGAACGAAATTTATAGATGTTTTTATGATAAATAAAAAAGGTTCTGCAAAAATATTATGAACCTAATAGGTACGGAGGCAATTCAAATTTTCTCCCTCCCCTATAAATCTCCCCTCCTCCAAAGTCGATTGCAATAAAAAGGGGAGTTTTACAATTAAACATTACAATAATCCCAAATATGAAATTTCAACATTCTAAGACTAACCGTTTATGTACAGATCTCAAACTGAAACTATTCAAAATGAGTTAAGGGAGGGTCAAAACAGATAATTTCATTGAAACCTGAAAACCAAAAATTTTCATGTTTACAATACTGTATTTACTTTATACAAGGAAGTAAAAAATGCAATTCTCTCAAAACTCTTCATAACTGTTTCTTTTTGTAAAACTATATCTATTGCTGATTTTTGTTTTAGGCCTCCAAAATTTGATAAAAATAATTTCCGGAATGACCTGAATTGAACATGAATTCTGAAATTTTAGAATATCTTCTTTCACTTAAGACATTTTTGATACGCTTTATATGTTCCAGTTAGTGGGACTAGTTTCCAGCTGCACCAAAAATCATAAGTAAACTAACTAGAATTTATTCTTCTACTAAAGAAGGCCATCTTTTTAGTTCTTAACATGTATTTTATAGTTACTTCATTACATATATTAAATGTTATGAATGAGTATAAATATTTTATTTTCCACTTATAATTAAAAAAAGGCATTCGAGAATTTTTTTAAAGGGAAGTATAGGAAACATAATATGTCGTCAGCTATAATACACGAATAGGCCCACAATTTCCATAAAACGGCTTTCAATATCTACAATAATATCACTTGTAATTGTACTTGCAAATATTCCAGTTTATTAGAACTGCTCATTAAAACTTTGGCAAATTTTATGGTTTGTATGAAGATTTAACTCCGAATTTATTTAAACTGAAATGAAAAGTTACTTAATCAAAAGTGTTTTGTTTACCTCAGCAGAAGGGAAAAGGATTCTTCAAAATTTATCTAAGAGTTCATTCAATTCACATACATCTGTTACTTCAAACAGACATTTTCATTCATCATAACTCAAAAATAATGAGACTAGGTTTACAAAGGGAAAATGTAACTTGGGGCCAATTAATTCTTTAATTTCAAACTCAATTCCAAATTATTTAAA
The DNA here is from genome assembly GCA_019009955.1 of Riptortus pedestris. Lineage (NCBI taxonomy): Eukaryota > Metazoa > Arthropoda > Insecta > Hemiptera > Alydidae > Riptortus > Riptortus pedestris. Next base: position 124,253,878 of record CM032232.1, on the reverse strand, counting down.
GATTTTAATAGTGGATGCAATATGACGGGGAAAAGGTTAGGTATTTTTCTAAGTTAATTAAGTCTCCTTTTTGGCAGGTGTGCAGAAAAATGTGTGTTTGAGTCTATAGACATATTTTTCTGCACTCACAGTAAGATGTACAGGATCACCCATCTGTCTGTAATCTAAACTTGGGCTGTCCTTTTCTTTAAAATTATTTTTAATCAATCAAGCCGTAATTCCCTTATTTATTAAATAAAAATTAATAATTTAGAGACTTTCAAACTATATTCAAAAAGTTATCAATGTTTCACATTTCCAAAACATATTTAGTTGATTTCTCCATTAAAAGTGTCTGGAAGCACACAAAGCAATGAATTTTTAATGGTTAACCCCCCAATTAAAATGGTTACATTTTGTGTAAAAACAACACAATTTTGTTGAACATACTGAGTCAAGACACATTAAATTGAGTCTTCTGATTTCAAAATTTGACTAGTCTAAAGATGGTCAAACTAATAATGATAATTTCATGAAAACTCAGGTAAAAAAGGGTCCAGGATATATACCTGTGGGATGGAAAATAAATGTGGCAGGCTAAGGGTGAAAGTAGATACAATGAGGCAAACACTACTAGGCATTGAACAGCGAAGGAGCAAAGACTGTACACACCCGTGGCCTGTGGAGGACTACCGAGCCCACACCTGAATGTCAATGGCCTAGGGAACACTAAATCCAAAACAACTGCACAAGTTCATTACATACAAAAGATTATTATGAAAATGATGAAGAACTGATGTATATATTTCTTTATATGAAAAATTAGATATGTTTCAAATTGCGTTATCTAAAATTAATCAGAGATTGGGACCATGGCTAGAGCCTCATCAAATCTGTATAACGAGCTGTATTATCAAGAAGGGACAATATAAACATTCCTTGCACAAAGAAAATAACACATTAATTGACTGAACAGCCTTTTGTTCAATAAAAAGTCCACCTACCCCACAGGGGCATTGTTAACTAAGCAGACACCCTAAGTGTTGGAACGACACACAGGTGCCTTCGCCTCACACTCCCTAACCTCTCATGAAAGAGAAGAATACTGCAAGATCCTCATAAAAATATGGCTTTAAATTTAATACATATTTCACCAAGTAATAGTATAATGTGAAAATACCATGAGCACAAGTGGGGATTCAATGAAGACAAAAAAAAAGGAAGGAAAATACAATTAACTCTGACAATATTCCGGTTAGACAAAAAAAAATCTATAGAAATAGAATACTAGAAAAGAACAATACTGTCATGATTGTGGCCTGTAATTTTACTCCTTTAGGAGAATATTGCAATCACTAGAGATCAGCATGTATATATATATTCTTATCTTCTAAATTGATTGGCAGCATCAGTTAAAAAAAAAACTTAACCTTTATTGTACTTTGACCTAAATTTGTTACGACCATGTCTTCAGGGGAATAAATCCTCACAGAAGAGAAGTGCTCATCGAGCTTAAAATGTTTAAGGCATTTTAAGATCAATGAGCAGTTCTTTATTGAGAGGATTAAACCTCCTGAAGAAGTGGGATATTGGTCGCAAAAACAAATATATTTAATTTTACTGATCCTGCTAACAAGCTAAAAGATTATCAACCAGTTATACCAAAACAACTCATAGAAGAACAAAATATGCGTGTCAATAAAATTAGTATTGGTGAAAATACGAAATCTGGAAAAATCAAGTCATGAATACAATCTCAGTAGCCGATTTCCCTTGAGGACAATTTTCAAAAAGTGGCATATAGGAAAGCCTAACTATATTTCAAACTTAAATTGATAATGACCCTACCAAAATATAACACAAACCATGAAAATAATATACTGTGCCCTCTCCGATGATTAAAACCAATACCCATCTTGTTGAATGAGACATTTGAAGGAGTAGATTTACTTAGAAAGTACAGCCAAATAATAAAACAAACTCTCTTTCATTTAATATTTAATTAAAAATATGTACAGACACATCTAGTGGTTATTTAGAATGTAAAATATATACTTAAATACTCTGTTCTAGTACTTTTATAAACAACCATTTTCCTATTTTCTTTTATTTTCCCCTTACTTTGTGCTGAGAAGTAATTTTAGTTAAATAAATGACAGATGCAATTAAAAAGAAGTCAAATATACTCATATGAAAGAAACAGTAAGGAATGCAATAAATCTATGTAGAAATATAGTTAAGTAATTACAAAAATACAATAAAAATAACAAAACCTTAAATCATGCAATTTATCTTCAAAATCTAACCATTACAAAAAAAATGTACAAGAAAGAGGAAAATAAAGAAAAACTTTATACAAAAAAAAGTATATTAAGAAAGGTTGATAATTAAAAGACTTAAATAAAGCATTTAAATGGTGTTTTATTTCATTTTTCATGAAAAAAATATTAAATTAAATTGGGCTATCATTTTATATGCACCCACTGCATGACTGTGTTTGTTTTTCTCTTTTCTTTTATTTATTCATATTTGCATCATGCAACTATGGTAAATTGGGATGGATTATCTACCAGTTACCACCTTCTTCTAGCTAGGGTGAGATTTTATTTAGCGAGTCCAGCACCAAGTAAATTCCTACTCCCAAGAAGTTATTGAAACCAAAACTCAAAGTAATAATTTCCTATTACGTTTTATTGAAAATAGTAAATATTTGTACATTTTTCATCAACATAAAATCAACTGACAAGACCCACCATATATGTTTATAGTTCAGTTTTGCCTGTGCATACTTTTGCTGCAGGAAGGATAGTGGTTATGACGGTCTACGTGAGCAACCCTCTCCTCCCCAACCAAATACTTTCTTGAGCTAATTACTTCCCCTCTGAGCTACATTCCCATCATCTTTTGTCTATTTTTCACACTGAAAGCACAATCAATTTTTCGCAAAGGTATTATATCACTCATGAACATAAATGACCCAACGACACTAATCTGATATCAATTGTAGACAATGGGTCAAAATTTATAGAAACACAATTTATTCTTCATTCGCTTTATTAAAACTCTGCATGTTTAACATTCTTTACTTCAACACTTCATTAGGAAAATATTCTTAATACTAAAAACGGAGGCAGCCCAAGGCTTAGTGAGGCAATCTTTTTCTAGACAGCATTTGTTTATAGTTACCAGCAGTAAAGACAAAAATGGTCTATAGCAAGATTGTCTCTCTAGGCCAAGGGCAGACTCCATTTTTAGTAGTAAGGATATTGTATTCCTGATGAGACAATGAAGTAAAGTACGTGAAACATGTAGAGTTATAATAAAGTGAATAAAGGAGAAATAGTGTTTCTATAAATTCTGATCCAATTGCCTACAACTGATATCAGATTGCTCATGAATCTTTAAACAGTTTTTCAATGAGGAAGTATACATAAAACAATTGGCGGTAGCAACAAAGAAAAGAAATAGGGCAACAAAAGCGGTTTGGCATACGCTACCCACAACACTGAAAGTGGTTAAATATGTATCAGAATATTTTATATTAATTTTAGACCATTGGGATTTTGATACTGAGTTAATAAGTGGTAATTCGTACAATAACATAACTTACTTGACTTGTTATTTTTGTCTTTCTATCCAAATTTGTTAGTGTCCATATAAGGTCATTATTTTACTAATTTTCCCAAATGTGTAGTGTTCTCTGACTGGTTTTTAGGCTGCTGACGATATAATAAAAATGAATGAATTCTGTAAACTCCCATTATGTCTACTGGCTTTTAAATGTTGCTTTGCAGAAGAACTATATTCAAGGAAAAAAAGGAATGTAAGAAGGGAAATATTAAAAATAATTTCATTAATGCCATTGCCAAAAGAAACTACAATATGAACTTCGGAATAATATTGAACACTAGCAGCCTATCTAGGCAGATGGGTACTGGGGGCAAAGGACCTCTACATTATTATAGTGGGAGTAATTCGTCAATATCCTTCAATTGTTCATTATTTTGTTGAACATTTTCGACAGCTCTTCCAATCATGCTTAGAACTTGAAAGGCATGTAGAGGGATGGAGAGTGGTCGTCCATCCACCAACTCTCGACATGCATTTCAAGCTCTGAAAACGACAGCAAGATCTGTCAAAAACATGTAGAAAAATTGGAGCATTTATATGAGTTACTTCTGCACTCTTTACTAACCATCTGTAAATCTGAGTGATTAATATTCTAAATATAACAAAAATAAAAATTAAGAGTGTAAATAAATTATAAAAATTTTATATAAATTAGTATCGTGCTGGATTTGGGAGTTAATATCTGGTATGAAGTTTTTATACACTGGAATTCTTTCAGCCAAATTATTTATTTTAGAGTATTTGTATGGTACTGGATGTGGGATGAATGGAACAAGAACTTGGTGAGAAGACCTCTTATTTTTAGATCTGCATACAAGATCTGAACTCTAAAATCCAACACCAATATGATGATTACCAGTCAAGTATTGGCTGTAGCTGAACTAAGCTAGTCATACATGAATGAAGAGAAGCACTAGGTACTGATTATGCAACTCTAGTATCGAAAGGCCTCTGTCCTTTGAATAAGTTGGTAAGAAGACTTAGTGAATATAAGAGTTGCATCCAGAATATGATATATTGCTGCCTCTACCATAACCAAAACTTGTTCAACTCTTATCAATTAATAGTTTTGAGCTCCTAAGAATAAAAATGACACAACATCTGAGGATGCTTCTTCTCGCAACCTATAAGATTCTGCCAGTGACCATTTGTGAGAGATTAGTGGAGAGGGGCAAGGATATTGGGTCGGTACCAGAGTGGACTTTATCCTGAAAATAAATACCCACAGATCATCTTTTCCATATCAGGCAAATGTTTGAAGTGTTCATTTACATCACATCATTTACTTCCTGCAAGCATATGATAGTGCGGGTAGTTATAGTTGCTGGATGTATTACAGCTGTGAGATATATTAAGCTTGTCATATTGTCAAGTCTGGATCTGAAGTGGACTTTTAGTACGACCATACACGGAGTTGGTGACTCTGATGGCTTTAATTTTACATAGTAACATGGCTGCTGTAATGGAAATTTGACCAAACAGCTGGATCAGGATACTTGCAGATGGCAACAGAATGGATATGATGGGATAATGTATAATACCCACAGATGAAGGAAGCAGAGGCTTCTACAAATTTGCTCTAAAGCTCTGCCCGTTGGAAGACTCCAGCAAGAAAGTAGTGAAATATATGCAGTTTTCTGATTATACACTCTTCCTCCGCTTCACATGCTTATACAGACAAAACGCTAGAGCTTAAAAGAGTTTTATTGCTCAGCAGCAACAAATTGTAACTCAGAATTTCTAATGGTATTCAAAAGATGTGGTAAAAACCTTCCAATAATGTTACTGGAGAAGTTATATTAAGTCTCTCTTCAATCTACTGTATGAGGTTATTTATTAACATTCACTTTGTGCTGCTAAGGCCAATTTGGACAGGATATCTACAGGTTACCAACCTTTTCTAGCCAGGGTGGGACTAATGATTTTGTTTAATGAGTTTTGTCACAATATATTCCTATTAGCCTTGTGAGAATCGAACGCATGACTCTAGGTTTACCAACCCACGGTTTTTGTTCCAGTAACCAAAGCTCAAAAACATCAATAGGATTTGAGAAGGTTAAGCTTTAAAATGAGAAGTCTAGCAATTTCTTTTGTTGTTTTTACCAAAGTTACATTATAATTTGTAAAAAAAAAAAAGAAGAAGTTTTTGTCAAAAACAAACATTTTCAGCAAAATTAACATAGATTGCATCTACAATAATGAAAATCATAATGAACACATCAGAAGACTAATTACATTGTGTAGACAGAAAAATGTAGTAGTGGCAATAGAATGGATAAAAGGGCATTCGTGAAATTTAGGAAATGATATAGCATAACTGTTTGCAAATACAGCTTCAAGAGACGAATCAATACCTATTACATACTCTAAAGTGACTAAACAAACCATAAGTACATACCAAGTGTATACCAGAGACAAAAATAACACCAATTCCAATCTAATACAATTTATATCAGGACATGGATCTACAAAAAGCTACTTGTACAAATTTAAATGAACAAACAGAAATACATGCAAATGACTGAACAACATGTGACCACCTCTTATATGACTGTACATAACATGACAGACCAAGAACAAAACTCATCAAGCACATTACCTTACAAAACAGAAGTTGGCTGACGGACAAACCGAAACTATTACTTAAATACATCAAGGAATTTAATGCATTATACAAGAAGTGGACACAATTTTGTAGATCTACATCTACTGATCACACATGTATGTAATGTTTACATATGTTTTTGCTTTTATTTTTTTTGGCTCATTTTTATGACATTTATAATATTTATAATTATTGTAATCAAATAATTATATGTATTCATTGAAATATGTGCAGTTTCCAAAGGATGGAGCACACAAAACTTAAATAAACTCCCATGTTAGAGGCGTATTCTGTGTGGGGGGAAAAAAATAACATAAATATTTAAAAGAATAAGAGTTAGAGAAAAATTTCAAAGAGAAAAAAAAAACTATGCATATCAGGACAAAAGAAAGGATCTTTAGATCTCAAACAGATCCTTTCTTTTGTCCTGAAATACTTTAATTGGTCTCAGTAAGGATTAGATACAAAAACTATGCATTTTTACTCATAGAAGATAGGTCTGCAGATTAATTAAAATTTTAAGAAAAAATAATATGTTTTTTTAGTGAGTTAAAAAATTGAAATCAATTTATAATAAGTTGTAGCTAACACAGTATTTATACTACTATTATTTTATTTTTCTTTAAATTTACATATCTACAAAATAAAATATAAAAAAAAAATTCTTAAAGAACAAAGATTTTTTTTAATGAAATAAATAAAATTGTAGTTCTGAAAATCATATTTTAATCTATCTTAAATAATTAATAAAGTGTTTTCTCTTCTTGTATTAAAAATGTATCTTTATTCTCTCTCTCTCTCTCTTTAAAGTTTTTCCTTAACTCTTGTTTATTTAAATTTTCACATTTGAAAAAAAAAAACACTGATTTTTAAAAAGTCCGTCAGGCAGGGGCTGCGTAAACTAAGCAGATTTCCCAAGTGAAGTTTTACAATAGAGAAATCTGCCTAATAACAACTGTAGTAGTAAGAAACCTCTAAACCTAAAACATTATTTAGGGTGTAATAACCCAGTGGTTTATAGCCCCAAAAAACAGTTAACCTAACCTCTAAACCTATTCACGAGGGACGAATAGTTATGGAAACGGCCGCCAGAGCTCTCGGCGGAAAGTCCGAACATAGCCTACTGGCGACCACACGCAGAATACAAATGCAAATATCTCGGTTAATATTCAAGATACAGAATAAATGTATAGAACAATATTTATAGTAAATCGAATTTGCAATAAGATTTATTCTATACAATTTTTTGATCCGACGCATAATAACGGAGATATTTTGAATTTTCAAAAATCCCCCGTCTAAACCCCCCCTCCCACTGGTCCGATTTCAGCCATTAACGAACTTGATCTTCCTTTTTACATAAAACGATTAAATTCCGAGTTTGGTAACGATCAAACAAAAATTGCGACCGCTAGAGCGTTAACAGACAAATATATATATATATATATATATATATATATATATATATACAAATAATTTTGAACGGACGTCATTTTCGTCATCTCCTGGGTAGGATCGATGGACATTTGAAGAAATTTTTCGAAACTCGCATCATGAGTACGACCTCAATAGCTGATTTCCCTTAAGGGAAATCTGCTAAAACAAAAAATAAGGTACCTTAGTAGTGGTAGAAATGTAGCATAAACCTCTTATTTTAAAGCTAAAGCTATAACCTTTCAAAGCTCATTAGATTATTGAGCTTTGGTTACTGGAATTTAGTCTGTAGTGAGTTGAAGAAAGACAAAATGTTATACCTATTTTCACTTTTAAATGTAATAAAAACCAACGTTTCAATTTATTAAAGTCCTTAGTAACATTTTTGGAAGGATTTTCCCTTTAATTTTTTAACAGCCTTGGATTTTTGGTTGCCAAGTAATCAAATTTTAAAGCTCTTCAGATGTTTCCCAATGTTTGCATTGGGCATGCAAAAGTGTTGGGAGGAGAGTGCATGATCATAGAACTACACATATTTTACTACTCCTTCTAAATTTATTTATTATTTACATTACTCAAAACTTTCTATCGATGAATTTCCTTCTGTACACTGAAGTGTAGAAAGTGGTAAATGCAATAGAAAATGTTCTGAGACACAGGTTTTATTAATAAAATGTATATTATAATAAAACTTGGAACATTTCCAAAATGTTTTGAGTCTCCAAATATAATTATCTCCATTACCATAAAAAGAAAAGAAGTGTATCATTATTGTGAATAGATTGGCAGAAGGACAATATAATACAGGACACTAACTTTCTCTCCTTTCTTAATTCAAAACTCTGTATACTTTACTTTACATAAAGCTTTTTCAGAAGTTAACTAAGTTAAACAAACTGTCACCCAGCCTACCTTCTGCCTATAAAGCCATGTCAAGACCGATTGTAAACGGAGGCTTGAATAGAAGTCAGCTGACTCTACATTAAAAAAATAAAAGTAATGTAGATTACTGTAAAATTTAAGTGATATTCAACTCCTGAAGAGACTTCTTTTCACCTTCTGCTGACCTACTTACAATTGAATGAGATCGAGTCACAATTGTAATTATATTATTATTGAGTAGCCTTCCAGAGATAGTTCTCGTTTACTTTATTTTAATGTTTTATATGATAGAAAAATTATTGTATATGCTCTGACTCAAGCCTGGGGGATGACCTATCAACTAAGCCAATTAATTGCCTAAATTACAGCTTAAAGATTTGGCTAATGGCAAAAAATATTTTGATCTATCGGAACATGAACCCATAGCTCACTAGAGAGAGCACTGGTCTATGTAGAGAAAAGGCACAGACTCGAGCCCCAACAGATTTGAAAAATTTCTCTCTCAGATAAAAAAAAAAGTCTGTCATGCAGGGCTGCGTAAACTAAGCAGATTTCCCTCATGAAGATTAATAATAGATAAACCTACATACTGCTAACACAAACCACCGTGAATATTAAGTGAATAAATATAAACAGTAATAAGAAATCTTTCCCCTGCCGACGGGAAGCATCTCAAATGTAAACAAACACGTCTGCCAATGGCTCAGCGGAAAGAAAAACAATAACTGAATTATATCAGAATATAACATATTCATTTTACTGAAAACTATGTACTATCCCTAGTACTGTAATTTATAATGAATCAGAATAATTTTTATCTCAATCAATGAAGTTTAGGTAGTCCAAGAATTTAAGACGGGGGGGGGGGGGGGTCACAAGAACATATTTTCATCAATCTCGTATAATAAAGGTCTCTGGAAAACATGTGGTATTTAAGCTTCGAATAATGTGGTTTCTTATATAAGAGAGTATTGTGTATGTAACATGAGTAGGAGTGGGGGTTTACTGAAGGCTGAAAACTGAAAAATGCAAATGTCTCGGTTAATATTCAAGATAAAGAAGAAATGTATATAACAATATTTATAAGTAACTTTAATTTGCAATATGATTCATCCTATACACTTTTTCGATCCGACTTATAGTAACTGAGATATTTTGAATCTTCAAATTTCTCCCCTTCTAAACCCCCCCCCTCCCCTGGTCCGAATTCAGCCGTTGATGAACTTGATCTTTCTTATTGCATAAAACGGCTAAATATTGAGTTTGCAAATGATCAAACAAAAATTGTGACCGCTAGAGCGGTAACAGACAAATATATATATATATATATATATATATATATATATATATATATATACACACACACACACACAGTTTTGAACGGACCTCATTTTCGTCATCTACTAGGTAGGATTGATGACATCTTCCTTACATTATCAAAACGAGTTCAACATGTCAAGTGGAGAGTTGGTTCTACCATTAAATGTAATACTATTGTCAGATCTATCCGGGGTATGTTTTTACTGGGAGTCAGGCATACTTGACAATCATTCTGTAATGACAGCCTCTACTGTCAGACTTCTCAATAGTATAAAGAGTTTGATTAATTTTTCTAATAGCACAAAACACAAGGTTTCCCAATTGTGTTAGTGCAGCATAATAAACCTTTATAATAATGATAAATATTTTGTCATTTTATTCCTATTCAAAAATCAATGTTTCTTTGGAATTTTTTTGTTGCGGGCCATAAAATAAAATCCTTTTTTTTTTCCCTTCGAATATTTTATTGGGTCTAAAAAGCTATTAGAGGAGTATTTTATTTCTACTTAATCTCATTAACATGTGACCCAATCTCACTCACATCCATTTCATTTGCTTTATTTTATTTCATTTAATTATATTTTCTTATTTTGTATTCAGGGTTAGTAAAATAAATCTTCTTTAAAATCTCTTTATTTTATGGTACCCTACATGTTTTGTAAGCAAAATGCCACCCTACTAAACAGTGAGTAAACCAGTATGACCAGCATATGGCAGGGGGGTCTTTACAATAGTTTAAGATTGACCAGAACTTTTTTAATGTGAAAATTTAAGCCTCTGAAAGAGTGGAATTTTGGCCACAAATTAAAGAGGAAGAAAATGTAAGAAGTAGAATTTTATTTACTGAGTGCTATCAAATTAAGAATATATTACCAAATAGTTGGGACACAAATAGCTCATAGAATAATATATTTTTAATTATGTTATTTGGGCAACATTAGAAACAAATATTAAATCCTCTTTTGATTTTTAGCATTAATGATTGTTTATTAAAGGTCTTATTTGATTTGTTAGCAGATTCAAAATTCAGTAGATAATCTAGCACAATTATTTTAATTTTTTTTTACACCAATTAAATCAATAATTGCACTTTTAGTGGCAAAAGGCCAATCTTCTGTCACAAAAAATAAAATTATTTTAATTACATTAGTGACTCTCATAATTATTTTGGAAAGCCGTACTAGTATAACAATACATTTAAAACCCAGTAAAACTGTTATACTTGTAATAAATATTATCAAAAATTATTAATTTAATTTTACTTGGGCTACTGTAAATATACCAAAAAAAGAAATCTGTCACGCAAGGGCTGCATAAAGTAAGCTGATTTCCCACGCAATGGATGACACACTGGTGATCTCATATATATATTATATATTCTTTATTTCTATGTAAAACTCCGATAATTAGGTGTGGAGGTGTACCAAAGGCTGAAAACAAGAAGGCACGAATAAATTTCTCTATATTTGAGAAAATGTAGAGAACAATTTTAAAATGGAGATATTTTGAATTCTCGAATTCCCCCTGTAAACCCCCTTATCCGGGTCTGATTTCAGCCATTAATGATCATGATCTGTAGTGTTGAATGAAGAGGTTAAATATTGAGTAACGTATAGATCAAATAAACAGTTTTTAGTCAATAATGTAAAATTGATAACATTATCAAACAACATATTTGCATGTCTCTCACATAATAAAGGTCTGTTGAAAACAATGCTTGGTATTTAAACTTGGAATAATGCGTCTCATGGTATATTGGCTTATTGTTAACATGCAATGACTAAAAGCTTACTGAAGGCTGAAAATTAAAATATCAGAAATGCAGATAAGACAATACCGGATAGGTATCACCTCTTCTAAAAGCCTGATGATCGCAGCTCGGTCTGCCGAAAACATGTTTGAGTGAAAATATAGTATTTGTGGTAGAGTTTTCACGTTGTGAAATAAATTTAATCGTGAGCACATAAATCCGAACCTTTAGACCTATTTTTGAATCACTAAATGAAAATTTTTGGGTCACTGTCACACATGATATTTGTATTGTTTTACACAGCCTGAGCAGGACATAATAAAATGCCTTAAAATAATCCAGAAAAAAAAAATTAAAAACTAGATGACATTAATTTTTAAGCATCCTTTTACTTAAAATGGTTAAGACAGAATCATGAGTTAAAACTATTTGCATAATAAAACGTGTCAAAAACATACATTAATATAAACATTATGTGTCGGTGACTAAATGTTGACAGCTTCACGAATTATTCAACAGTTATGAATAAATATAAATCCAAACTTAGTTTTACTTTGGCTCACGTTAACTATGTGAGTGACACAATAACAAATAACAATATGTTAAGAAGGGCATAGTGTACTTAAATTAAAGCAATTTTTAATAACTAGTTTCAGTCAAAGTAATACTAACTAAATTCTTAAATCGAAGGTTATTTCATTAATTCAGAAATATTATATACAAAGAACAAGATTTATTTTTATATCTGCCCAAACCGTTTTAAATATAAAACATATAAACAACAACCCTGATAAAAAGAGCTGAAAAATGTGTTCCTTTAGAAGTAATCACTCTGTAATAATTTTAATTAATTTATTTCTAATACATTTCACAGTATAACAAAAAGTGTAACAATTACTTATAAACTGTTCTCATTATTATCGCATGAAAATAGTTATAGTTCCCATGTTACCAGGTACTTCAAATATTTATTAATCTACATAAATATTCGATCTGTATGTTATAAAAAAAAAAAAAATAATAATAATAAAATAAAATAAATAAGCCTCAGAAGAATCCGAAACCCTAGTTTTATAAATAATTTGAAATATGTATGAACACCACATATACCATACAACTAGAGAAAAACTGTTTATATCAACTATTTCAAGATTAACTAAATTTGCCTATGCGATGAGGTAGTGAGTGCCATACTTAAAACTCTATCTATATATTATTTTTTCCAAACATTGATTCGCACAAAAGAAAAAAAAAAAGGAAAAAAAGAAAAATGTTACTGCTACCACAAGCTTTGGGAAAAGAACTAAGTTTTAGACTTGTAAATAATATAAAGCAGTTGATTTTATGATACTATACATGTACCAATATCATTTAACTGGAATGATCCTTTAGAAAGAGATATATTCAAACTTTTTTTTTTATTAGCGAAACTTATTAGTCACCTCTATAAAACTGAGTCTCAGAACTTCAATAACGGTTCACTACCTACTAGTCGCAAACATGAAAAATCCAAACATAAATAATACTGGCCATTTAAGAGGCATAACATTCTAATAAAATATAAACTAAGATTCTTCCCAAAAATGAAAATCTAAAGTATTTATTTTAAATGAAAGAGGTTCAGGCTTAAATACTTTATATTCACCTTAAAGGTGAGGGTTAAGAAGCAAAAGATGTAATACAAAACTAAAAAAGAAGAAAAAGAAAAAAGTGATGCAGTCTGATTTGGCTAAATAAGAAATGCCATGAAATAATTAATACAACTACTAAAGAAATAAATACTCTTAGAACAAAAATGATAAAAAAAATAAAATAATAATAATAAAAAATATCAGTCATAATAGAAGATGAAAGGCCTGGATCAAGCAAATAGCAAGGAAAATCATTCTTCTGAGTTGGTATTCTGGCAGATGGAAGTGACTTCTAATGAAGGTAGATGAAAGAAATGGCTAAGCTTCCACTGTAACAATTTATTAAAGCGACAGAGTGGTTTCAATGCAGTGCATCATCATCAGTGACCGAACGTCCTGGATGTTGACCTGACGGCCCTTAGAACTAGACTGGTTCTAAGGGCCGAGTCTAGTTCTAAGGGCCGTCAAGTCAACACCCAGGATGTTTGGGCACTGATGATGATGCACTGCATCAAAAGTATTCTGTCATTTTAATAAATTGTTACAGTGGAAATGTTGCCATTTCTTTCATCTACCTTCATTGGAAATCATTCTATATCCACCAATACCAAAAATGTTGTGTACGACTAGGTAAGAGAACTGAGTAAAATAGAGCCATGTCCATTTGAAAGTGATTTCGTACATCAATTTATTACAAAGTCTTCGACTTATTGCACTTGATTGCAAAGTGAATAATAGAATGTTATAAAACTTTGGACAATCACATTCTGCCTAAAAGGGATAAATGTAAGAGGTAATCAACTCCAGGGACCAAACTTTTCTGGAAAAAAATCCCCAAGGTGAACTTTATCATTTAAAAATAGAAATGGATTTCATTATGTCAATCTAAGACTGAACCTCACTATTCAGAGAAATGAGATAGTCTTCCTGCAAGAAAATTACGTCACGCAAACCAGGGCAGCCATGAATTAATTAAAATAAGACTTCAAGTACAGAGTAGATTAACCAAAGCAAATAAACATTTCAAGAAGAAAAAGAAGTAATAAAAAGTAGAATACTGATGAACTTTGCTCAGCATTAAGTAACAAAATTTAACACACTGTGGATATCCAAATCATTAATGCTGTGCAATAGAAGTCCCTCTTAAGAAACTTGAAAAAAATTCTGGAAATTTCGAATCTTCCAGACACCTTTGATTAAACAGTCTAAATGTAAAATGTTAAAAATATAAATATAAACATAGCATGAAAAAAGATATTACGAAAGTTATAGTAATGTTTTAAATGGGCTAATTATTAACATTAAAATAGTATATTCTGACGTACAACAGCTAAACAATTACAAATAATTCAAGTCTATCATTATTTTTTGGCAGTCAATAATTAAGTAGACAAATATTACTAATCCAACAATTAGAGTATTGAATGATCCAATCATACATTACCATTTTAAAAAATAAAGCACATTGTTAGTCGGAAAATTTTTATATACTAGAAGACTTTCATGTTCACTGTCATTATTATTATTAGAGAGCTTTCTCAGAACTGGCAGTGAAACTTCAATCATGCTCATATACCTGCTCTGTCCGAACCACAACATTTCCTTCAAAATATCTAGGGTTAAAATACTGTTTTTTTGTTCAATCTAATCTTTTGTAATTAATCTACTGTTTATATGTAACTGATGTTAAAATACACCGCCAATGAATAATTAATTTTATGAGAGAAAAATTGTTGTGCTCCCTGGGACTAGAACCTAAGTAATAAGGCCAGTCAGTGCTTGAGTAGTTAAACAACAGGTAATGGTAGTGATTAATATGACAAATTCTTCTCAACCCAACATGGCTCTCTCAAATTGATCACTTGAAGAGCTCACAATTAACATCAATTATCGACCTAAAAAACGTCATGTTTGAGGAGTTTTGTTTGGAGAGACAAATTTGGCACACGTAACCATGACCTAAGTGGTAGAATACACACCTAGATAGCTTGAAAACAGAAGATGACCATTTTTTTTTAAACATAAAAAACTAATAAATTATTTAACAATGTTATATTCTGGCTTTAACTTCAATAAAATACAGTGCTTAGATTCAATAGGAGCAACTTAATTGTAAGTTGTAATTAAATATTAATTGTCTCCTCTACAAAAGATCAGCGAGACTGTTTTGTTTTGGGGGAGTTTG
The DNA here is from genome assembly GCA_019009955.1 of Riptortus pedestris. NCBI lineage: Eukaryota > Metazoa > Arthropoda > Insecta > Hemiptera > Alydidae > Riptortus > Riptortus pedestris. The sequence goes on along the minus strand of CM032232.1, from coordinate 124,238,462 downwards.
ACTTGGAGACAAGAAATTTCAAACAGGTCGCTACTCGTGGCATAAATGGTAAAATGCTCATCTAGAGATCCATAGGACAACCAGTTCAGTTCCACCAGTGGATGTGGAAAAATATTTCCTCTCATATAAAATAAAATTAATAGTATCATCAGCACTTTATTGATTTTTAGGAAGGAGTACATCACCAAGAAATAATTATTCATATCTTCTATAATCGTAGTGGTACAAGGCCACTACGATTAAAGCCCCCCCTCCTACCCTTGGTGTCTGCATTTCCTTTGAAGATGTTATAATAGAATCAAACTATTTGTCAGCTGCTCTAGTCATTTTTTTTTTTTTTTTTCATTTAAGATATAGCCCTTCCAAGGATGATTATCAGATGAATGCCAGAAATCAGGAGCACAACAAAAATATATAGATTCAAAGACATAAAAAGAATGCATCTCTATTGGTTCGAACAGAAGAGGTTATGAGAGCAAAACTATTCAGTCTATGGGTACTGAGAAAGATGAAAGCATAAACACAACAAGATGTAAGCCACATACCTTCATACAATAGAGTACCTAAAATTAGAGACTTACACTTTTGAGCTAAGTAAGTATGAAATTAGGAACTCCATAAATGCAGGAAGACTATATCATCTTTATGTTCTTACAGCAATTTTAAAAATCTGTTTATTATGTTGGATTCCAGTTACTGTCCGTTTAACTTTCTGAGATAAGTTAAAATCATTTTATATGTGTAGTGATTCAGAACTCAAGAAAGTCTGACTGACAAAAAAAAAAGCCTAACCTACTCGTAAAAACCTCGAACTATACTAATCTTGGACTTCTTAAAGTATATACACGTCTATACTATCACGGTTTACTTTTGTACACCGAATTATTACATTATGAATCTATGTCAAATCATTTGCTTCGAAACCCCCCAAAATGCTCTACATTTAATTGCACTAATTTGTTTTAGAATTTTCAATATGCCTACTTATAAAAGAAAGTATTATATGCCATGTTCTTTTTAAGAGATCATTCCAAACTTAGCAGATAGATAGTTAATATTAAACAATTACAAATCTTGTCGTGAAAAGCAAAAAAAAAAAAAATAGTAATAAAATAATTATATCTACATACCAGATTATAAAAACAAAATCTTTGGATTTTAATGGCATAATACAATGCTGAAACCTTTAGAGGTTTAATAATATACACAATATAAAATACACAGCTTACAATGAGTAAAAATAAAATAAAATGTACACGTTAGGCCAAAAAAGTCAATAAATACAGTAATTAAAACAATGGTGGAGAAGATTTAACTTTTGAAATAAAATTATTAAGACGAGGCTATGATTGATGAGTTTGGGGAGGAGGAAAACCATTGTGGAATGGTGGAAACGTAGTCGAGTCATCCAAGAGAGCCATAGTATCGAGAGGAAGCTGAAGAAGTGGGAGGGGAAGACTCCTTGTCAACGTTTCAAGGGACCTCACATCCTGGTTTACCGCTTCGAGCGCTCGCTCCAGCTCTTCCGTCTCCTCACGGGTTGGTTCATATTCACCATTTTTATCTTTAAAAAATTTATTTATTATAACGACTTGCCTTATGCCAAAATAAATTAATACATTTACTGCAGTTGACACCACCTTGATAGCAAAGCCTTATTAAATAAATAAATATGGTTGAAATGTGTTAGTAGTAGAAATTAACATTTTTCCTATAACTGGTTATGTTAATTATTTCTAGGAGAGACTCAAATGATTATTGGAATATATGATATAAAAATATAAGTGATTATTACGAAAAAGAAAAAAAATCTGCAGGGGGCAAACAATTTCCTATGCGCTTGAATAAAGCACAGATAAAGATGATTACATACACACACAAATTGGGACTATACTGATAATCTTGCAAGATCTGCCATGGCACATATAAGGAAGGTATATATATATATATATATATATATATATATATATATATATATATATATAAAACAGAAAGACAAAGAGTCACACCCAAAGTAATTAAAAGAAATATAACTTTGGGGGGGGGGGAAACATTACAGAGAGGTGGTTACAAGAGACTTACTTCACTATAAGGTGCTAAATGTACTGTGTAAAGGCAAACAAATGAATTTTGTGGATCAAACTTGAAGAATGGTAGTAGTCAAAAGGAAGGTATCAATTTAAATTTTTCAGAGGAGTACGAAGTTCCTGGGTACACAGACATTCTATAATACGGAACATCCATACTGACTCTCATTATTTGTAATGAATGATGAATAATATGTCCAATTTATAATGAAATAATATATGTTAAATTTAATGAAGTACTTATTAATACTTGTTTTTATGAAGATGACAGACTGACACTGTGACCTTAAAAGTGCTGAAAATGTAACACAACAGTCTATGAAGCACGAGTCAGCTTACCACATGGCATTAGGGAAAGATAAGTAGACAGCTTGATGCTGCTACTCAATTGTCTCACAAAATTGAGAGGAAACCAAGGAAATGGATAGAGCACCTTTATCGAAGTACTGTGATTACAAAGCTAAATAAAACTTATCCTGAGTTAAAACCACTAGGAAAAGAATCTAGAATTGTTACCCTTTAGGCAAATGCCAGACCTAGAAACTACTCTGAATAAAGTTTTAGACTAAGTGTTGATGTGAGAATTTTCTTTTAGCAGTAAATAAATAACCAATTTATTTAATACTTTTCCAGTACATACTTCTATTTAATTTTCTGGTAGTACTGATCATTAGAACTACAATCTTTTCAATTTTCTTAAATCCTTGACACACAAAGTCCAAATAGCCAAGGCCTTTTCGACAATGAACAACTTGAACAAAACAGTGTATGTAAAAATGGCTGTATTTCAAATCTTACTCAGGCATTGTCATTAACTCATATCATTCCTATTTTTATTTCATCCTAGTCCTTTCATTCAAATTCAAATAACAAAAAGGATTGGCTTTTAAAAAAAAAAATGAAATAATTACCAATGAAGAGGTCATTAAAAGCGTAGGCATCTGCTGATAATTGATTTAGTACATTTGTAAGGTCGTGTTCTTCTAAAAGCCTAGTAGCTTGACTTGCAAGTTCTGCAGGATCCATAGCAGCAATGGCAAGGACCTCTTCCACTGGCACTTCTTCAACAACTCCTTCTAAAATAACAAATTTAACTTGTACAACAGCTAAACTATTGTATTTCATTTGAGAAATATGAGTGCCATGCTCAAAAGGCGAGAAGCAGAAAAGCTAAAAGGTTGTCAACATTAATGAACTTTATTGACTGAACGAGCACAACAAATATTAACTACCTAGCCACGTCAATATTAACCATTTAATAATGTGGTTCTCAATTTTATTGATTCCTATAAAAAAAGGGATACTGTCAATAATAATTAAACGTTATACATAAATGAATTATTAGTTTATTCTAACCGAATAGGTAAATAAAGCAGGATGATGTTGATATAACCCTATTAATCTTAACAAATATACCATCTGAAAATAATTTAAATATTTTCTATTTATGAGAATTTTCTCATAAATCGGAAGCCGATTCTCGGAGCCGAATTTGGGTACCGTCAATAGTCTTGCCTAGTACCTGTGTGTCAGAGCTAAAGAATTACTTTATTCAAGCATGGCTACAGATCTTAATGAAACAATTCTCTCTAAGCAAAATTCTCCAATCATAATGTCCATTTGAAGAGAATCAATAAATGTAAATTAATGGCTTAAAATAAATGCTTTTAACTAGTCAAATATATATATATATATATATATATATATATATATATATATATATATACTTCATTATTCTGGAGGGGTGGTTGTCAATTTATCACATATTACAACAAAAATAAGATCACCACCAAATAGAACATTTTTTTCAAAACACGCTTCTGGCTGTGGAAGCTTAGATAAACTAATAATGGTGACAGATTGTACCCTCTATTGACATGCTAGTAGATAGCACGATGGTAGCTTCTAGGAGGTGGGGGCCTTTTTTCATCAAATATTTACACGTTATTTTCTGTCTTATTTTATTATGCAATGGTGTAGGGGCATATATTTTTTAAATTTATTTTTTCAACATGTTATTATGTCTTATGTTATGTTGTTGTTTGTATATTTATTTATGGAGAATTGTGTTTGAGTATCTAAAAATATATTATTTGTTTTGACTTTTTGTTTTATATTGACTGCTTGGTTTATTCATTTTTATATTTTTAAGTTACTATGTTTAATTGTAATAAGTGTGCAATTTCATATAAAGTTCATGTTCCTGGACTGCCTACTTTCCATTTAATCTTTGCACCATATATTAGTTTAGTCCTTTCTTCAGTGAGTAATTTACAGTCATAAATGAGGTGTTGGCATGACTGTAGAGTTGTGTAATCAAAAGTGTAATTGTACCATGTCCAATGAGTAATTGGGTTGTATAAAAATTGTTTATTTTATTTTTGATCATTATTTTTTTAAACTTTGTACATATATGTAATAAAGACTATTATATAAATGTATATATAAATCACTAAAGATACGTAAGGATATATAAATCACCTTGTGTTTGAGGCACAATTGGTACAGGGTCTGGTTGAATAATTGGCTCAGGTACAACAGGTGGAGGGGCTGGAGAGCTAACTCGCACCTCTGGTGATGTTCTATGAGGAGGTACACCAAGCTTTTTTCTTTTTTTGTTGTTCCTCTTACTGCTTCCCAACATTCGACTTTTCTTACTAACTTTTTTACTAGATCTGGAGTCAGATGCCCTATTGTGCGAGTCCTAAAGCAAAAAAGGATAATGGTACTAAAACAGAAATAATTGTAAAACATACCATAACACCTATAATAATAAAGAGTTTTATTTTATAACTCAAGTAACAGTAGGTTCATGCTACTATGAATATGGTAATCTTTGTAAATGCTATGAGATTTGAAATTCTGTCTCACTTTTGAAAACCTGAAAAACATATAACTCCTCAGTAAATAGAAAACGTGGTGTTAAATATCAGTAGATTAATTTCCTTGTACTAATAAATATTCAGGGTAGGTTCATCTCAAAATGTTTTATAAAGAAAAGAGAGAGAGAGAGAGAGGAAAACCCGGAGTTGCCATTAAAATGGAGCTTACCAATAAAGGTATATCTGTAATTTTACAAAAACTAACAAAACATTTAGAATTAAATATAGTAATAGCCTGTATCACTTCTTTGTTGATGTCTGATAGTCATGTGACTATACAAAGGCATACTGCAAGTCGGAATGCTTATCAAGCTAATCAGATTGACTAGGATGACTCTGGAAAACTTTTTGTAATGTGAAAACTGAAACTAAGAATATTTGATATTTGAGGCAATGGCAAATTATCATCTGTACTAAAGATACAAGAGGATATGTATCATTAGGTATATAGCACATTCATAAATGTACTGATCACTGGTAGAAATATTGCAGTATTGGCTGTTGCTGAAGAGTTTGAAGAATAACATATGGTGTTTAAAGTAAGCATGGAAATGAGCAAATAAATAGTATCTTGTAGATAAATGGGGAAAGAGGCTTTTGGCCATGCCCGGTAACTGGTGAGCTCATCTTCCCTAGTTGTAGCACATTCAAATACCTCGGAGGGGTAGTTATAAATAATAATAGCTTGAAAGCAGATATAAATAAAAGACTACCATTATGGGGACCATTCGATTTAATAACCTGGAAAAAGCTTCTCTAGGAAGCTACTGTACTAATACGGTAACCAGGCCAACATTTGTGAAATGTGAATAATGGACGAGGAAAAGAAGAGATAGTTAGAGATGACTGGCCGTAGTAAACCTTGCAGAGACTGGAGGTCCAGAATTGGAGGAACCTAGCTCGAGACCACACTGAATGACTTAGAAAAGTAGCAGAGTTCTGAGTCCTTACTTAGTTTTGATTTAAGAAAAGTATTGAGAAATAGATAATTAAACAAATCCACTTTGACTAAATTAATGAACACAGAATTGACAATTGTCATAAACAATGCAAATTTTAGTAAATCATGACACATACTTGTTTTCTGTAAATTATATGCTCTTATGTCTAGATGATATAGTATACATACAATATTGGACTTATTTTAGTGAAGAGGCTAGATAAATTGCAGTCATTGGACAATAGAAGAACTACTTAAAATGCCTACCGAAAAGAGGAACAAAGCTTCATTCTGGCATAACTTGGAAGAAGACAGTTACTCTGATAAGAGATGTTATTCATTCTGATGACCAGGTGAATTATTCAATTACATTTATGACAGACTCAAAGCAGTATCAACTCTTTTAATCGGTTAAATTTTAGACATTGCACAGTGAATTATTGTAAAATCAATAAAAGCTTATTGAAGAATTCAACAAAAAGAACAAGCTTAGCTCTTTACAACAGGCAGTGGATATGATTTTTATATTTTTATAAAATAATTTTGCTAAAATAATGTTAACTTGCAAGAATATGAATTGATGTCTATATGAAATTATATTATGTCTAAAATAATTAAACTTATTATAAGTAAGTTTGTAATAGTCAGGTCTGTTAGTTAATGAGTCTCAAATGTTGTACCTTGATTTCATCCCTTCCCTTCCCTCCAGGTCAAACCTTGGATGTACCCATCACGTCACTCCAGTCCAAAGCATCACTATGAAGGCAGTCAAGTATAGGTAGAGTCTTTATTTGTTCAGTTCTTAATCTAAAACTATATTAGTTTTAAAAAGCAGTGTTGAGTTCCTCTCCATTAGAAAATGATTATTCAATCTCCTCTTCAGTTAAGAACACATTGGAAATTAATAAATTGTTCGAGAATTTACACTATTTCAACAAATATGGAAATATAAATCATTAAAGGGAATTTGTTCCTGAACTCCAGAGCAACCTAATTTAGTCTATAAACTATAAGTCTATAAGTTTGGATGAATAAACCAACAATTATCCAAAGCTATTATAAATTTAATCAAAATCTTGTTACATAAATGCAGCACAGATGCTCCAAATATGTTTAATGTTTTGCTCAATAAATACTATATTAAAAGACAGATATATAGAAGCCAACATGTTCTACATATAAACACGACTACCTGGAAAGCTATGAGTTAACACTGAGAAAAACACATCATTTCATCAGTCTCGAAATGAATTACACATGAATTAGTACAAACTTCAGAACACCCAAAATATAAAGAGTTCCTTCCAATTCCATTTAGAAAAATGCTCAAATTGATTAAGACAAATAGGAGCAATGTAAAAGCAAGTCTAATTCATCAAAATGGTTTATTGCAGAATGGTTTTTACTTATGATAAATTAAACTAAAGTCTGTTAACAGGGGCTTCAATAAGCAGATTTCCGATGTGCTGGAATAGTATGTGAACCACAATGACATTAAATTGGACATGTGACATATAGTGGCATACAGTAACTAACATGAGTACGAATGAGCTTTTAATGAAGGCAGAAAGGGGGAAAATACAAATACCTCAGTTAATATTCAAGCTAGAAATGTATAGAACATCAACTGTAGGCCACTATTTTATCGTGCTATGCAATATTTTTTTATTCGATGCTTAACAGCAAAGACATTTACAACTCACTACTTTACCTCTTCACTAAACCCTCCATTCCTCCTAGTGTTATTATGACCCATAAAAGACCTATTTTTAGTTGTATATGAAATAAATAAATAATGGTATCGTCTAATAAAAATTAACGCCTCAGGGACATTTCCTAACGAGAATGTTCATTGAGGACATCACATCTATCTATATTTCTGACACAGGGAACAGCCTATTGAAAACACTACATAGTTTCAACTAGCAATAATCGCACCTCAGTAGACCTTCATTGGTTACGATATTGCCTCTGCGCAAGGTAAGAATACATAGTATAAAATCTTGAAATAATAGGTTTTATGATTTATTAGTTTTTGTTGGAGAAGAAGTGAGATAAATAAGTTTGAGGGAGGGGAGTTACTTAACACTGAAAACTAAGAAATACTCATAACTCTGTAATTTTTGAATTACAGAAAAATGTTTGAAACAATTCCAGAATAATACATTTGTAACAAGGTTGGAAATATAACATTTTTGATCCACTGCATAAAAATGATATTTGATTTTAGTTTTTTCTTAAAACACCCAGTCCTCCTAAATTAATTTCAGTCATTAGTGAATTCAATCTCTAGTATTGCAAGAAATATTTAAATATTGAGCTTGGTAATGATCAAAACAAAGATTAATAAAACATTAACAAGCATATATATGATGTTAAAGGATCACAATAGAAGAAAGTTTTCAAAAAGTGCATAATGAGCACAACCTCAAAAGTTGATTTTCTCGAAGGGAAAGGAAAATCAGCTATTTCTGCTAGAAACCTCATGTGATTTTAATATAAAGTGGAAAAATTGTATTCCATTTCTTCTTACAATATCAAACCTGATAATTGTTCTTAAATTGCACTTTAAAAAAAAAAGAAAAAAAAAGTTTGATCATTTCAATTACTGCCTTTTTTTAAAAATTGTTAACTACTATATTAACTTTTATAATTTATGCCTCTCCATTTATTTTTAAATGAATCATAGAAAAGTGGAGGTCTTCTATAAAGTTAATAATAATTATTCAATACCATGAGAAGTAGTTTTAATTCCCCATTCCATATTGAAACCAATTAGAAACATGTATTATGCAAAAGTTAACACTTTCATTGCCACCAGATTTTCGAAAAAATTTAACCGTGTGCCACTTTGTTTTACCTAAATTTGAAAGTTGAAGCGTTTCTGAACAGATTTGTTAAAACCAATGGTTCTCTTTTAATCTCCGGTGTTTAACTGAGTGCCACTGTAAATTTCAAGCCCTTTCTTTGTGTGCCGGGGTGGGGAGAAACAATGGTCTGGAGTTATACCTGCTCCGTAGCATCTACGGAGCCAGCACACAGAGTGAAACTCACACTTCCGTATACATTACGGAGGTGGCAGTGAAAGTGTTAATACCCTGAATTGGATTTTCCAATGTTCAATTTAAACTATCAATCATATCAATTAGTAGGGCAAAAGTGCGTACCGCTGAAACAGAAGATGCATGCCTATGACAAAGGGGCAGGTGATGGAGCACATCAAAGACTGGGGTCGTGCACTGGGTGTTGTCAGGGTACTTGGCTGTACAGTGCGAAAAGAGGTGTTGGTCCACGTTGTACATTATGTGCCTCACGCAATGTCGAGTGCATGGAAGGGCTTGGCCCTCACAACCTTCCGGGTAGGAACATTTTTCTCCTCGAAGAAGAAACATTGATCCCCTGGAACAAAAATGGTATTAAAAATAAATATAACATTCTGTCCTCACAAATATGAAACCAAAACAAAAATGTTCATTCAGGTGTTATAAACAACTAAGTACATTCTGTTGATATACTTCTCAATTTTTTTTAATGTTATTTCATTAATAAATTCCTATTATCCACATGGGAATCAAACCCATTACTAAGTTTAACAAGTTTATAAAGACTAATCCATCAACTCACATGGTTAATCTGGGCTTCAAGATACTTTTCATTCACGTTCAGTAGAGAACATAAGATAATTCACTGAAAACAAGGAGTCGAGATGGCATGCCTGTAATGGGTGGTGTAGGAAGAGGTGGAAGTTGCAAAACATAGGGAATTACAGTTATTTGTATTACTTGATATATAACAGGAAACCTCTAGAACCAACAAAAAAATTCATATTTTCTATTCTTTTGATTTTATTTTATCTTTATTGGGAAGATAAATTCATGAATACTTATTTGGAGGTGATGGTGATCTAGTGATTAACATACTCAGTTAATGCACTGGAAGTGCCAAGTTCAAACCCAAGGATTGTACACTAAATTTTATTTGGCTGTGGAGTTACCAGGCACTGAGGTTGCACTTCTATCCAGCAACCAATTAGCACTGTGAGGCAATGGAGTAGCTATTAAAACAAAGAAGTAGCAATCTTTGGTCTGCAGTGCTAACATCAGTAATATTTTCACACTACAACAGTGAATGTACAAAGCTAACCTCAAGACCTCCCAACAAAGCAGTGTGGCAGACTTTGCTCTTTCAAGGGGCTAATGAACAAAACATTTTCACTTTTACCCAAGAGGTAATAAAACTTACTGTTCAAGAGGGATTAAAACATAAAAAAACTTTAAATATACAGTAAAATTCTTCATTGAATTAGCAAATGTAATAAGGAAGCCATAAAGCTGATTTATTATATTATTCTATGACTAATATGATCATCTGAGGTAAGGTGAAAGTGTGAAGTTATACATTACTTAATAAGTAATATATAATGGAACTATCAAAATAAATTCAGCAGTAATTAAAATCTAAGCTTGGTAATTGTAGCAAAGGGAATAAAATATTCAATGATCTAATATTCAATCAAATTAAGCATATGACAACTAATCATATGGTTCACTTAAAAATGTCTTCATATCAGTACTACTAAACCAATTGAAATCTAAACTGAGGTTTTTAAATATCTAGAAGTTTTTGTTTATATTTGATAGGTTAAAAAAATAAGTGAAACTGTCATTGAATTATAATGAATACTATTAAAAACAAAATTTTATCAGCAATTGGTCAAAAACTGAAATCCCATTAAAAATGAGTGCAAAAAAAAAAGAAAAAACACAAAAAAAAAGCTTTATAATTACCCAACTAAATATGGGACCTGAAGAATTGAGAGAAAAGTCAGAATGACTTCAAGTACATATTTAAAGGTAATGATACATTTATTGCTTCAATAACGCAAATTAATATAGCTGAATGTTCTATTTATTTAAAAAAGAAAATTTTGAAATAATAGAACAGTATTTAAATCACAAACATGGGACTCAGATTAGCCATGTGACCTAAGGGTTGGTTTTAATGCACTTGGTAAGCCTAGGGGGTTCAATTCCCAAATGGGCAGTAGGAATTTATTTAGCGATGAACTCACTAAATAAAATCCTTAGTCCCACCCAAGCTAGAAAAGATAACACATCCTAATTAGCCATAGTAGCATAAAGTGGACGTTAATAAATAACACAAATAGCACTCTAATACAATATGGTTTCAATAATTTTGAATTGTTATTATGTTGCTTAACTTCTATACATTTATGACAATTTTAGCAGATACAAAAAATTTGATACTTCAAAGACAGCAAATTAAGTTTGTGACAGATAGTTTTACTCAATAAGCCATACCATTTTTGAGAAAATAAGGAGTTAACATAATTTTCAGTGTTCCACTAATTTGATTGAAGGATATTTATATGATGATATAATATATTCTATCAGTATTTATAATAAAACTAAGGGGTGTGTTATAAGTTTAAGGGGTTTGTCTGAAATTTCATGTGAATTCAAGGGGGTAGGGATGATTTACATTTTTGGTTATCCAATTATAACATAATCCAAAGACATCAAAACTTAAATTCTCGGTCCACAGACTGCTTGTCTTTTATTCATTCATTTAAAAATGCCACAAAGGATTTTGAAAAAAAATTTCATATTTGTGAGTTGAGTATAGGCTATATACGAATATTTTTTTTTTAATATTGGTTACATCAGAAAAATGTAAAGATATGTATTTAAGATGTGTTTATCAGTCATAAAATATTTAAAATTATGAACTGGACTTGTAACTTCTGGACCCCAAACATAATTTATTAGTATTCTAAGTGAACACTTCAACAGCACAGAGTAAGTCTGTTAAAATATATTTTTCAGAGTTAGTGTAGCTGCATGAAATTTATAACCATTACTTGTGTTGTCATAGTTTCTGGTATTACAATAGAATGCCTCAACAGATTTTTAATATTAATAGTAAGATGGCATGTCTTTATATTCTGATGGGAAACAATATTTATTTTAACTCAGGCACAAGCAGAAAATCATTTAATAACCATTCCATGCTTCAAGCTTAAAACAAGGTAGCGGCAGAATGGAAAGAATATTTTTAGCATTTCATAAAGAACAGGGAATTATTTAGTGCAGAGTAGATCCAAATTTGGGAAGCATGTTTTATTATTTTAACACACCACTCACAGATAACGGCTACACTAGCATATGTTCTGCTGTAGGGAGATAGATGAAAGAAATGGCTATGCTTCCACTGTAACAATTTATTAAAACGACAGTGCTTTCGATTCAGTGCATCATCATCAGTGCCCTGTTGACACACAAAAACAATTACTTTTTTGTGTGTCAACAGGGCACTGATGATGCACTGCATCGAAAGCGCTCTGTCGTTTTAATAAATTGTTACACTGGAAGCGTAGCCATTTCATTCATCTACCTAGATTAGAAGTCACTTCCACCTGCCAGAATACCAACTCAGAACATATGCTTAATCACCACTTTTTACTTCATGAGTATAATAAGTGAACAAAAGAGGCGTTTGTAATATGTGATGAAAATTAAAATATTTAAGTTATAAATTAATAAAATCGTTATATTTCAAGGGAACTATTTTTATTTCAATTCATCATCAATTGGTAACATAGCTAGTTTACAAATAAACTTTATAAATGGCAGATTGCTTTATGACAGAGCTATACATGATAGAAAAAAAATTGAACACATATAATTGTAACTGGTGAGTGAGTATGTGCATTTAAACTTTCAAACTTTAGTCTTTTAATTGAACATACATCACCAAAGAGATCCAAGAATAAATTCAACATGTAGTTGGTAACATAATAACTCTAAGATATATCACTATATATTTATGAGACAACTTAATCTCAGTAATGGTTTTTCTACCTTGATGTTTCTCTAAATAAACACATGATGAATGAGGTCCAAGTAATGATTCTCAGAGTTTTTTTTTTATCTTCACAACTTAGGAAAATCCATATCACTTAGCTGCCTTTCCAAAAATGCGGTCCTTAAGATATTTCATTTCAGCTATGGATCACAACTAATTATTCCCTCTTATGAGATATGAAGTTTTATATCTAGGAGTAGATATGGTTAGAATTTGTTTTCAGTTTTAACTTCATTACCTATTTCATTTCTTCTTAACATAACTACATGTGTGGTGGGCTAACTGTCCATTATGCTTACTGAACTGGTCTCTTCTATTGGCTCTTATTGAATCGACTTTTTTTGGTCGTTCCAATGCTTATATTATTTCAAATGTCAGTCAGCTACTATGTCTATAACATCAGCATTCAATAAAGTTTGAACTTGTGTCAGAAGTTTCAATAAACCAGATGAATTTTTTTTTAATCAAGTAATGCAACACTTGCATTCTTCTTCAGCAGAATTTGCGTATTTTGTCCTTGTAATTTATAATTAGCCATTAATCCTCACTCCTCTATCCTTCTACCTTTTGAGTTTTGGTAAGTAGAATGAACAGTTTCTAAGAAGCCTCATGAGCATTGCCTTAGAATATTTTTAAAACCAGCACTTACAAATAAATATATTTTCTTTATACAAAAACATAAAGAAAATATATTTATTTAGACTCCTTGTTTCTTCCATTACACATCTAATGGTGATATTTGAGTTTAGTCACCATGACGTGCAGACAGCTTGCTCTTCTAGAATCATATTCCTTTTCATGAGCCAGATAAGTCGATTATCATTTTGTGTGTTGTAGGTAATACACCTTCTTTAATTAAACTTCTTGGTTTCAACTTCCAGATAATAAATCAACAACAAATATATATATTTTCAATTTCACCTCTAATTTTGACTTCAGTTTCAACACAGAAATACAAATCTGAAATAAAAAAGACGTATTTGCTTTACTTGCTACAGCTGTAATTCTAGTCATATTAACATCATATTTTTTTCTTTTTTGCAGATCTCAATTTCTTCTGCACAAAACAATAAAATTGAGTATTCACAATGAGAACAAATCAGTCTAACATTTTTGGGTAGAAATTTATAGTTTATTAATTCTTACTAATTACTTTATTAACTCTCTTTAAATTATGTTTCATACTTTTTTAAACTAGGTATTACGCTTCCAAGATGGAAGTTTTTGAACTCCCAATCAAGAAAATGTAGAGAACAGAAAGTAAGTAGATTAACTATTATAACTAATAGGATGGAGTAGTAAAAGGTAAACTTGAGAATGGCACATTCACTTTATTCATTGCTTTTTGATTCAGCAAAAATTTCTCTTAACTTATATGTTCTATACATTTTTTGGATTGTATGGTTTTAGTTACAATTATAGGATTATATTGAAATTTTGAAGCTGTGAGACGAAATGTTTACAAAAGTAAAGCATGGATAGAAGATAAGTGGCTAAGCATTTTGAGGATAACTGAATATTGCAGTTGTTTAATAGGTGAAGGGGTTGGGTTGATTAAATAGGAATTATCACAAGTGAAAAGTAATCTGATCTAATTAACTTTCAACAAGAGTTAGTGATATAAATAATATTATAAATTTTTATTGCACACATATACATAATGTTAGATGTTTTGTTAAATAAAGAAACATATTAATTTATACAATTGATTTTCTAAATTGCTTCAATTAAGTACACAATTTTCGTTTTTCCTCATGAAATAAGAGAATTAGGAAGTAAGAAAATATTGTAAAAGATGCAGGCAATTAACGCCCCAAACCATCTGGAAAAATTAGACTTAGTCCTCTTTACAAGTGTCTAAACTTAATAAATTTAGGGAGTACTTCATCTTTCTGGGATAAATAGTTTAGACTGAGAACTCTATTCTTCTTCACATATCATCTGATCTAAACATGTCTGTCTGCTGTACGTTTCATTACTGAGGAAACTTTTTAGACCTTAAAAAAACACTTCATAATGGTTCTTTATTTGTTGAATCAGTATTCATTTGTAAGCACCACACCAACTTTAAAATGTCTTATGAATTTGTTTAAGCAGTCTTCTACTCTCTTTTAAAATATACAGATTATTTTCATGGTTGTCCTTTTCCACTTGGTTGTTTCTTTGGGCTCATTCCAAAGGCCTACATAGCTGCCTTGTAAATACTGAGCAAACCTAAGCTACTTCATCCTTCCTAAGAGAAATAATACAAAAGTTGCCTAGTTACACACCTTTTAAGTCTAACAAAGATTTGAATTTTTTTTATTAAAAAAATATTTACAAATACTAAAGCATATTTTTTAAAAGTAATTAATTATTTAGTTTCTTTTTATAAAACAAATAATTACGGCATTGAATAATTCTTGCCTTTTCTTCATAATACACTCGAATGTAAAGAAATATTATAAATTATCAACTCTCACAGGCATTAGACATGCTGTGTCATTTATGCTTTTACATGAAATAAAAAGAAAAGTTTTAATGCAGTTGTACTTTTACATCGTAGGCTATACTGCTATCTTTTCTCAGTATAATATCTGCTTAAGTTGAAGCACTTTTAATAGCCAATCAGCTTCTGGATCCATTTTCAGAGAGAAAAAAAAAATGCAGCTTGATTTGGCAACCTCTGCTGAATGTCCATTTTAAAGTTGTCTGTTACACCTACATGTTTTTCCAGTCACAGAAAAAAAGTATTCACAGAGCAGCTGGTGGTGAAATCAAGGTTATATGGAGGTTGATTAAGTGGTTGCTCACTGTCATGAAGCTAATATCACACATTGAATTAGTTATGGTATGTTGCCAATAACTCACAAATCTCGTGAAATAATTTAAATTGCTTTCATAGGTGCAACAAATCACTGTATATTTCACATTCAGGAGAATTTTAAATTAACTGACACAATTTAAATAAAGAAGGCAAATACAGGAAAGCTTGAATGATTGTCCTCCGGACTGTAGGCAGTCAATAGTTGGTATGAAATTAACAGTGCTGTTTCAGGTGTATTTAATACGATACTTACTTTTAAAACAGATGAATTGGTCAATTCAGTCATAGAAAAAAGAGAGGTGGATGGAACAGTAAATGTCATCTAAATATGTAGTCGAAAGTTCAAATTTTAAAGTAAAAACTCGTGTGTGTGAAGAGAGGGGAGGAGGAGGAGAGAGAGATTTCTAATTCTCAAACAATAAGCACTTGGATTTTGTTGATGTAATTATAATTCCTTCTTTGCAAATAAAACTGATAGTCTTCTACAACAGACAGCTCCACTTTTTGTTAGGTGACTAAAGTGACACCCGACTCACCAGGCAGTTTGAATTTGTTCAATAACCTAATACCAGTGAAGAAACAACCGCTTTCTTGTTGAGTCCAACTTTCGCTCCCGTAAAGTAGTACACTCCAAACGAAAAACTTAGCAATCTTTTTTACAAAAATAGAGTCATGAGAAAACCTCAACTGCTAATTTCCCTTAAAGGAAATCTCCTAATTCTGAGGCGATTCCAAAATTTTATTAGTTATAAATATTTGGTCACAGTATAAAGATTATTTTCTATTTACAGATGGTTTAGAAAATCCCCCTGAGACTTTTCAAAAGAATTCTGAGATTAAACACTCTTCATAGATTGAATTCAAGTAAGGCATTCAATCCCGATTTAAAGTAAAGCGTATTCAGAAGATTTGAACTGGTTTTTATTAAAACGCTATTACAGTATTCACTTAGTAAAATTGAATACTTCAGAAAGGGATGGTCTTGACGACTGTAGTAAATACACTGTAAAGTCAATGGACCTGATAAATTACTCATCTGATTGTATAAAGCTTGAGAATTCTAGCCAGTGCTTTGCCTAGAGTAGACAGCATAGAGTAATAACAGTGAAGAAGGTAAAGCCTGACCTATCATCAGCTATTATTCAAAGAAATTATTTTTTAACTCATTGTTATAGCTTCAGTAGAAGATAGAAGATATATTTGTATTTGATAGATGTTATTTTTTTCCTTGTTTCCCTGATTTTTAACTTATAAGATAAATCTGTTAATAAATGATTAAAGGTCAATAGTTAAAGCCAATGATTAAAAATAGGAGAAACTAGTGAAGAAATTCAAGTCTTAGTTAATATTCAGATGATTTTAATTAGTAACATAACTATTTTAATCTACACATCAGAGGAGTGCCAAAAGTTGTGCAGAATGTGCGGAGACTGCACATGTGTCTGCCACAACTTGTTGTTGGCGGATGTGGTATTGTAATTTTTGTTTGGCATTAATAATGAATGACCTCTATAATATCCTAAGTCTATACAACTAGTCTTCAATTGCATTTCTTGAATTTCCTTTCTGTATCAAAAATAGAAATTTCTAAAATAACCAACCTTATAAAACATGCCTTTACAATACAAACCTTTTTTTCAAGTATAGATGTTCAATCAACGGTCTTTAGCTTCTAAGTTTTCTCATTGGTAAGAAATGAAAGAAGGAAGGTTACAGAGATAAACCAGGATAACTTTTTTTTACATGAGGTTTGGAAAAGTGCCACAAATATGAAGAGTATTTTAATTTAATTTGAAACAAATATTTATATTGTTTATTAAATATTCTATTTATCAATGTTGGATGATATAATTGAATGGATCAATGGCTTTCTACTCCAGTAGTGTCATTACGTGAATTTTCAAATGTTCTTAAATGCTTCACTCTCCTCTCATCAGTAACATTACTTTGGGAATGATGCCCCCCCCCCCCTGGGAACTATCTGACAATATTATTTTATTAAGATAAGTTTCCAGGAATTGAGAACATTTTTTCACTTCAGATTCATTATCATACACTTAATACCACTAAGGCTAATCAGGATGGGTTATTTAGTTATCTACCACCCTTTTCTATCCAGGATAGGACTAGGAATTTCATTTAATAAATTAATGCTGTCCATGTAGAAATTGAACCCATGAAGTTTACCAATTCTATGTAGACATTGCCTTTAACTCACTAGGGGCTAATCAAAGACTCTTCATATTAATAATTAAAATCAATACAATTGAAAGGGTCTTTTTATTAGCCCCACTTGTTTATTTCTCACGTCTACTTATTTATTTCATGCTTATAATTTCTTCTAGTTGGAATTTTTCTTTCCATCCGAACTGGGCACCTCTTTGCATTAGTGAACTCCTGGTTCTTCTTCTTAGTAACTCCAAACAATTTTCATTAGCACTAGATAATGTCATTATCCAGAGTTAACATTATTTCTAAAATCTCGCCTTTGTGAGCCTTAACACTTCCTCTGTCACCCCTATTGAGGTGGTTTTGGAATCCCTCGTACTACCCTTAGGGATCGGTGCGTGGTTTATCTGAGTCCAAAATCAGCCAGCCATTTGGTACACTTGTGAAAGCACAGTTTTCTCATGCTTGACAATTTCGCAAGACCTTGAGATCATGTGCTATTTTTTAATTACAAGGAGTGAAAACAGATAAATCAAAATTTTTATATAGAAAACAAAAATATTTTATTCAAAATATTGTCGCTAACTATACATCCCCCTCTCTGACAATTTGTCTCTCTAAAAATAAAAATTTGCCTTATGGAGGAGCAGGCCAGTAATCGAACCATTTTTGTACATTTTCATAAGAAATGCTCCAATGTATTGGAAAATCTTTACTTCATTCAGATTCAGCAGGTCTTGCTTTAAAATTTTAAGCATGACAATGTGCATTTTCATAACCAAAATAATTAATGCTTTTAGAGGTGGTAAGTACCCTCCCAGTACCTATTCTGTTTTATATCTGCCTGCTATTATCATATGCTTTACTTAAATAGTTAAGCCACTTCGAATAAAATATAAACAAAGAATAATTAAATCTTCTTAACTTTCAGCAAGATGTGGCAATAGTTAAAAGTTTTATTTTGTATTCTTTTGGGACACAGATATCAATCAAAATACGAGCAGAAGCTAAAATATGAAATTAAATGAAAATGAGCATCTTCATGTATTCTCGCAAATAATTTATCAAGTTTACATACTATATTGTATTCTATCTTTGTTTGTTCCAAGTACTGTTTTAATATTTCCTTTATTTGTTCATTTTTTATCTTTATTTATAATTAAAATAATAATAATGTTATTGTTTTCTTATAGCAACTACAGAACAAATGAGATTCACTGTTCGCAGTAGCCAAAAAATGTCTGTTGAACTCCTTCAAGAAAGGAGTCTTATCGGTACATATATTATATATAGCTCAGCTTTAGGAATTTTTTTTAGAGGTTATTAGAACTGGATTTACTAAATTTATCTAATGCCACAGTTGCAGAGAGTTCTGGAGACTCCTGTAACAGTGGGGCAACTAATGCTAGTTAGCTGATCAGGAAAATTGGTCTACGATGGTTATCAATCAGAGTTCTAGGATGTTGTTTGACTCCGTCCATAGTGTATAATAAACATCTAAATTTTTTAGCATCAGGATTCTAATTCCTAGAGCCCCAACACTTGTCATGAATGCCACACATCAGTTGCCCAACCCTTAAGAGTCATTATGGGACATTTTATATGCCCCCATTTTGTATAGCTGTGATTAGCCCAAACCAAAAATGATAATACAGATAAGAAATAAAGTAATTTCATATCTTAAAACAAATATTTCTTCTGCAAATTGTATACCCAGGGACAGCGGCAAACAAAAAAAGCTATTTAAATATGGAAAGCTATTTAAATCCACTTAAAAATATGGAAGCACACGGGCCCATCTGCTAATCAAAAGTTAAAAAAGAAATCTACTCATTAATAGTCAATAATAATGAAAATAAATAAATATTTTAAAAATTGATACCAGCCCAATGAAAAGCAAATAAGGTCAAGAAACAGCAAATCAAGCAAACAGGTACCTATAATTTGTTTTATTAGTGCTTAGCAGCTTTCACAGGCTTTGCTGCCATCACCAGAGCTCAATGAGATGTTACTGGGCTGAAACCAACTGGCAGAGTCATAAAGAAAAAAAAACTATTCAAAGCAAATAGCCTAAATATAACATGCACGATTAAATCAAAATATAAGAGTACCTATTTATTGGTAAATTTGTTCTTATATTAAGGGAAGGGTCGAGAATTGCTGCAGTAGCGCTGGGGAACTTGCGCGCAGCAGCAATAACCGCATTGAACAGATTCCGAGGAGGCAACTCTGACAGTTGGACAGCTCGGACAGTATGGTTTAAGCGCCGCCTAAGAGAAGCTCGTATCTCTTCGACTCGCCTTTCCCTAGGCAGATCGTCTCCAGCCCTGCAGAACCATGACCGCTCATATACAGCAGTACCAGGCTCAGAGTCAGAATCTGAATCGGATAACTCTAGGCCTGTAAAAAACAAAAACAAATTTGATTAAGGAAAGTGATCAATATTTAAATTAAATTGGGATTAATTTAAAATTTAATAATAGCCTATGATTCATAATGTATACTCTAGACTCTACCTTATCCAGGCTTCATTAAATTACCTCAGATCAATTGAAAAAGAAGTTTTCTTATATAAAACTATCAGCTAGTAAACTGTGTCAAAGACTTTCAAATTCCCTATCTTATGAAAAGAAATGATGTCAACAACCCGAGGTGTATATAATTTAAATACCTAGTATTCTTATATCTAAAACGTTGGTCACACGGAGGTTGCATAAACTAAGCAGATTTCCCACATGCTTATATGACACATTAGTGATATCTCTCCACATATTCTGACTGAAAACCAGAAAGTACAAATTACTCGCTTAATATTTGAGTTACGAAAAAAAAGGTTGATCAACAATTGTTGAGCATCGATTTTTTAACATGATTGATTCTATGACATTTTTTTGATTTGACTCATAACAGATATTTTAAATTTTCGAATTCCGCTGTAAACGTGACCTATTCCTGGCCAGATATTGCCAATAACAAATATGATCTTTAGTGTTGACTGAAACAATTAAATTTCGAGTATGCTTTAGATCAAATAAACATTTACAACGATGTAAAATCCTAACTGACGTCATCGTGCAACCAATTAGCATGTATCTCCCAAAATAAAAGTCTCATGAAAACAATATTTTTTATTTAAGCCTAGAACAAAAAGCTTCAGATTACAACAGCTTGTTATTATGATATGAGTGGGAGTGGGGGTTTACTGATGGCTGTAAACTAAAACATCCAAATAACTGGGTAATTTCATATTAGAGAAAACATATATATATATATATATATATATAAAACCATTAACAAACCTTATTTTTAGTTTTGCATGAAATGCTTTATATATATATATATATATATATATATATATATATATATATATATATAAAATTTGAACGGACCTCATTTTCATCATCACATAAGTATAGGATCGATGGACATTTGAGGACATTTTTTGAAAAATGCGCCATGAGTGCAACCTCAATAACTGATTTCCCTTAAGAGAAATCTACTAATAAAATTGTGTACTATAAGAGTGAATATTGGCAATTCACCTTACAATAGTATGTGGGTTATACTAATTTGTGGGTTCTACACACAATATACACTCAAGATTAGTAAATATGGCAATCAACAGACTGTCACCACTTCAACCAGAATTTTATTTTGTAAGACTATGACCTAATTAACCCCCATGCCTATGTGGGGGAAGCAATTCTTGGCTTAATGTATACTAATAATGTTAATAACAAATAATAGCTTCAGTTTCTTAAGAATTAAAAAACTAAGTAAAATATGTTTTTTTATTTCTTTTATAAATTTAAAAAACCTAAACCCTTAAATGCGAATAGTTTTCCAGACAAGTACACCACTATAGGCAAACTATGTACAAGAACTCACAACTCCATTCCTAAAAGATATAGAAAGAAAACTCCAAAATGTTCTGTCCAAAGAGACTCAAATTTACTCAATTTGACTAGCTTTGGGAAAAATATTGAGACTTTCAGAGATATGTAGATTCAAACAAATTCTATAAACGGAAAAATCAAAGGTGGGGAAAAGACAGAAAAATACATTATAGTATGGATGAATATAAAGAAGTAGATTATGTCCAAATTGAGCCGCTAGTTTTAGCTTTTAGATGAATATTACGCACTCAGTTTGCTGGCTAAACGGGACTGTTCGGCGGTTATAAAGGACATCATGAAGGAAAATTGTCTTATATATCTGTTACTAAACATGAGGTCAACAAATGTTAAAGAAGATAATTTATAAATGAAATAAGATATTTATAAAAATACAAAAGGTCCTAAGAAAATTGTCTATATCTCTAACCGTATTGACTAATGTGATATTTTTTATTCTCTATAAAACCCTACTCCAGCCTCAAGTGGTTTTGTTGGTAGGTTAACAAATGTGAGCGTCTAGGTTTCTTAAAAACACATTAATGTACAGTTTCAAGGATAATAGACATTCTCCTTGAAATTTATCATGTTAAAGAGAAGTGTGTGTGTGTGTTTGTGTAATGGAATTTTATTTCTTTTAAAGACGGTAATGTAATTGTTCTAAAATATTTATTGGGGCTCAGATTAGCCATATGAGTTAAGGGATTGCTTTTTGATCTCACTTAATAAACCTAGAGTCGAGAGTTTGATTCTCACCTGGGGAATAGAAATTTAATTAGTGACGGATTAAATGGAATCCTTAGTCTCACCCTGGGTCGGAAAGGGTGGTGACCCGTAAATACCCCATCCCAATTAGCCTTAGCAGCACGAGGTGGACGTTAATATCAACATAAAATATTTATTGGTTTTTTAGTTAAAATGATAATTAATAAAAAATGGTAGTAAATTCGACAAATATTTTAAAGTACTAAAAATATATTTTATTTTTAGATGAAATTGTAAAATGAAATTCTTTTCTATGTGTGTAATCCCATTCCTTGAAGGGAGGAATGGCTATACTGAGCGTTCTTTAATAAGGTATTGCTTATGTTACCCTGCTTCCTTTTGGCCACAAATGAAAATGGATTACTACAGATTCCATTAGAAAAAAAAATGGTTGCCTTGGAAAATATAAAACATTTCTAGTAAAGGAGTTTTGTAAATAACAAAAGACGGGAATATCGTCCCTGACAGAATGGAGCAAGTAGTTAATCCAGAGCAAATCTATGAAATAGAATCACATATAATGTGATGCCTTACAGAAAGATGGAAGCTGCAAGATAAAAATTAAACAAGTGAAAGCCTCATTTAAAGCAGGAAATTGCACTCCCACCATCATAAACAGGAAGAGATAGCGAGCTATGTGGGGACAAGTCCTATGCGATTACAGGTGGAAGTAAAGTTATTGAAAGAGAGGAAATGCCAAATGGTTTACATTTTTAATTCATAAAACAGTTCCATTTCAAAGGTGTTATATATTCTAGGGATCTTAGAGTTTACAGAAGTGGTTCATCATGTTTTAAGCAAATATATTTCAAAAGGCTATGGCTGAATATATATATTAATTAACGTCCACTTTTTGCTACTATGGCTTATTGGTATGGGTTATCTACAGGCTACCACTCTTTTCTAGCCAAGGTGGGACTAAGGATTTTATTTAATGATTTTGTGCCAAAATAAATTCCTATTGCCCAGGAGAGAATTGAACTCTCCACTCAAGGTGTACCATGTTACATGTTATATTAAGGCCAACGCTTTAACTCACATGGCTTACCTGAGCCCCTATTCATGATTAACATTCAATAAAAGATTAATGGTTCACATTTATTGATTAGTTATTTGTTTTTTATTAATCTCCACTTTTTACTACTATGGCTAATTGGGATGAGTTATCTACAGGTTACTACCCTTTTCTAGCCAGGGTGGAACTAAGGATTTTATGTAATGAGTTTGTCACTACATAAATTCCTATTGTCCAGGCGATAATCGAATTCCCCACTCTAGGTTTATCATGTGAGATTAATGCCAACGCCTTTATTGATTACTAAAATACTTAACATTTCATTAAATTAGGAAGAGTATTTAGTTTAAATGTACAATGTTTTATGAAAAATTATTAAATTATTAATTAACGTCCACTTTTTGCAACTATGGCTAATTGGGGCGGGTTATCTACAGGTTACCACCCTTTTCTAGAATGAATCTAAGGATTTTATTTAGTGAATTCCTCCACTAAATAAATTCCTTTGTCCAGGTGGGAATCGAACTCGCCACTCTAGGTTTACCATATGAGATTAAAGTCAACGCTTTAACTTACATGGCTAATATGACCTAAAAACAAATTTGAATAATCAGACATCCTAACATTATAATGACTGTGATCACTTGATTGATAAAACATTAAATACCTCGTATATTAAATTACTTTTAAGGAACACTTATTTCTCTGTTTCTTGAAAGTAATTTTAATATAATGTAAAACTGATAAAACTACTTGACTAAATTTAGTGCAGCATAATACATAAACTAGACTATAAGAATAGAACGAAAATAAAATATTATAATAACTACTTACCTAGGGGGTATAAGTCACGAGTATATTGACTTAAGCTATTTTTGACTTGGTGTATCCTTTCAAGAAGTTCATGTTTGTTATTTCTTTCTAATTGCCACGTACTTTTTCTTTTTGCTGAGATACAAACTTTCCCAGGTTCCCTTTTTACAGACCATTCATTTGGTCTTTGAGGAGCATGGTCTCCAACTTTACGTCTTTTTCCAATAACTTTACTTCTGGCTATCTCAGCCTGCAATTTATTCATTTTTGACGTCCCTTCATGGCTTTTAACAACTTTGAGCATGTTCTTCCCACTGTGCTCAGCTTTATTTTTCTCTAGGCACACCATGGCTGCGGAGGAAGGCTTTGATGAATTTGTTTTCTTATTTGAACTCCCTGAGGGTTGGTAAAGACTTAAAACTTGTGGTTCAGGTTCAGTGAATGTATAAGGATCTTCTTCTTGCTCAGTTTTGACTGAATGATTACTTAACAAACTGTGATTGCTTCCAGTAGTACTCAATGACTTTTTTACAGAGTTATTAATACATATTTTAGGTCTAACAATATTATTTTTCATAATAGCCTCAATTTTTCCTTTTGTACAACCCTTCCTGTCCCGTTTTCCTCCTGCCGTTTTACCACAAGAGGAAATCTGAACATGTCCATTATATCTGAAAGAATAAAAAACACTTATCAAAGATGGATTGTTTTTAGCAACATCTGGTTATCATAAGTTTGAATAGACCAATACAAGTCCTCTTTTCGAAACATAATTCATACTATAAACAAAATCACACAGGGAGGGATTAAAACATAAACACAGGGATCCAATAAAATATTTCGAAATGAAAGAAGCAAAATCACATACTTCATAGAAAGACTGGCTTAATATTACATATTTGACAAATTAGGGGAAATAACTTGCTGAATATCAAGTGAACAAAACAAGCCATTGACAGTTCATGGCTAATCTGTAATAATTATAAATATATAGCTTGCTGAACTAGTTTCACCCCCTCAAATGAGAAGAAAGGAAATAGTTAATGAGTAGAGAACATAAATAAAACTTACCTTGGATTATTTACATCGGATATACTGAACATGTCTCGAGAAAACGCATCCTGCATTACTTTGAATTTACACAATTTAATAACACATCTTGTTTAACATGGATAACCACTTGAAACAACATTAACAACCATGATAAATAATCACTACATATCTCAACTTGCTGTCACTGTAAAAGAACATTAATTGTTGTTATAAACATAACCTTTGGTTCTCAAATTTTGTCATTAAGAAACTTTTCATAATTAATTTTTCACTACTTATTTGATAACGAATGTCCTATAAAAACACAATCTACCACTGTTTCACTAGAGACATATACTTCAGTATACACAAGAAAACAAAAACATACCCTATAACCATAGTCGAATAGGTATACAAAGAAACCTTCACTGATTACACATGAATGAATAATGGGGGAAATTTTTCAAGATAACATTTATAATAAATTTTGTTGCAGTATTTCAGTAATTAATGTAAAAAAAATAACTGTTATAAAATTCAATAGTAATTTAAAAGAAAATTAACGGCGAAACAATGTAGGCTTTATACAAATGTACATGAATAACTAAATAATTTTTTATCTGATATCTTACGTGTTAATAGCGGGAACTATTACATTCGTGGATAAAAAAAAATCAGTTATTTGCGGCTAAAATACATTCTTTATATAGAAGATAATCAAAAAAGAAAATTTGATTCTTTTGATTAAACAAAATGGCGTCTTATGTTTTCAATAAACGTTTATGTTAGATTATCTAAATGAGTATTAAAATTAAATTGTTTAAATATGTTAAATAGACCTTTAAAATTATAAAGACAACTTACTACTAAGTCGAAAATAAAACTAATACCGCTTGGGTTCAAACAACATAACCCTATTCACCCTTTCACTTAATTGTAGGATAATTATTGCATTGTTTAGCTGTTTCCCTTTCATTTTTCTACAAGGATAAACTTTCCTTCTGATATATGTAATACTGGAGTTAAAGGATGTTTCATTTTAATAATTCAACCAATATGTAAAATTTGTTTTTAATAACTGAATGCATTAAAAAAATTAAAATGAACACATTTTTATTGGAAAGTGGTTTCCACCTGAATTAAATAATTAATTTAAATAATATTTATGTTTTGTACCTATTTTTCTAATGTATTTTGACCTCAATGAATATCTTTAATAGGTTCTCAACTTTAAAGTAAATATTTTACACCATGTTTTCATTTTTGGAACAAATTAAAAAAACAAGTAGAAGTGTTTTTAATGCCATATGTTTACAAGATCCATTAAGCACACTTGTTCAATAAAGCATAAATCGCCTAGGTGTAAAATAATTATTAGTACAAAAGTCATGAGATAAAATTTTTTTGATTGAATCATTGTTCATCCGCCAACAAGATTCTGCACTCTGAATTCATTAGTAAAAGGCCAGCCTCAGACTATTTTTGTTTGAAGTAGACAAACCTAAATGTTGTATTTACTGACATTCTTACTTGCCCTTTTCTAGCCAGGGTGGATCTAGATTCTGTTTGAAGTGTCCGTCAGCACCTAAATTACCTTATACATATGGGAATTGAATCCATTTCATCCAAAGTTATCCAATTGTGTAAAGAACAATGGCACATCTAATCCCTTAATACAAATTAAGCTAGTAACTTACTATAGCTTGTAGTAGACAGACGTGAAACATTAAAGGTACTAAATCCTTCCCTACCTTTGAAGGGGTTCTGAGTGTATTGGATTTTTTCCCTTTGACTAAGGGGACGGAAGACACTATCCAAAAAGAGTCCTTAGTTTTGAAAAGTTGATACAAGATGATTGTAAAATTTGGATGCAGATATCACTGCTTAATGCAAAGTTGGACCCACTGTAGTTGAACGGGATACACCAGGAAGAAATAGTAAACACTATCATTACACAAAGATTAACGCCAAGGTTTTATAGTTACTAAGTATGGGGGTACAAGTCCATTCTATTGAATTGCATGTATACATACCTGTATTCATGCAATTCAAGAGATGCTGGCTTTAAGAACAACTTCAACCTTCCTATTACAAAAAGATGTATCTTTTCTAGAAATTGCATTGCTCACATGAATTTAAAATGGATGTAATATAGTTTACAAATGTCAGCAACCTTATATAGAGAATCCCACTTATGATCTACCAATTGTGGATTTACAAGAGTAATCTGTTCTTTAAGGTTTGAGGGAAGACCTTATACTTGAGGAAGTAATAAAAGAATGAGGAGGCACTTTAAAAAAAATAGTACTTAGAATCATGTTAATACTTTATTATGTACAGTTTCTGATACATTTCTAGCTTTAGTTTGTCATGTAAGAATAAAGTTTAAGTATATGGTATCACCCAGTAAATCTAACTCTTGAGCCCTATAAAACTCCTGGAATTTGTTTATCCAATTCTGCTGATTATAAAGAATGTCAAGAGTAGATCTTTGTCCAGATTACAAGTTTATTTGGCTGGTTCCAATATTTAGCTCAAAATCATGTACAACCACCATTATATGTGCAAAAACCTTCCTTTTTTTTCATATATGTGTTTAAGGAGTAAAACTTGGCATTGCACATAGATGTATTAATCAGGAGTTTATAATTAATGTTCATCCTGACATGATTCAACTTCTCCAATTTCGCTAATTGAGATGTGCCAGGCAAATCCCCAGGGTGGACTTCAGTAGCATTGTGTGAGCAATAATGAATGACGACATAAAGAAAGATGGTGTAGCATGTGTTTGTGGGATATTCTTGGAGTCAGCAGTTGAGTGGTGACCATACTGGACTGACTTTAGTAGGCCAAACTTAACACACAAAGTCTAGGAGCTGAATAACTGTGTCTAAAGGCTCAGGCTGACCAGATGCTCTTAACTGCACCTACAGTGACCAGCAAATAACAGTTTTAGAAACTGTGGAGGTTGATTTTGGTGTACTGTCAGTGAAATGTAGAACCAAAGCTAAACCATTATTGAAAGTATTTATGAAGAATCCTAACAAAGTTGATTCACTGAAATTTTACAAAAATAAGTTCCCTTATGCTATCTTTACGTCTAGTTCAAAACTAAACAGAAATCAACCCCTTCCATGTATTCCAATGAATTTATATAAATTATGTTATTGCTGTCATTAAATTGATTCTAAATTCTGAGCTAAATAGAACAAAATTGAATATAGATAACATATAAATTACATTGTCAAATATGATTACCATGGTTGGAGAAAGTGTTCTTCTTTTTAAAGGTATGTTGTTGGAAGGTATTGCAGACTTTTAAGATCCTCAGCTACCTACAAGGGGGATCATGATGAGAGTTTTACATAGACAGTGACAAACTTGGCCAACAACCCCTGTTAACCAAGGAGGACCTAAAACGAGACTGATGAACCACATTATTAGGCTTTGATCCAGCTAGATTATTGACAGGGTAAAAGAGAGTTAAGGCTTATGTCATTCAGACTGATTTATGCACCATTCCACTTGCACACTGGTAGCAAACAAGAGAACTAAAAACTCAAATTCTGTTCTCTATTTCTCCCAAAGTTTATAACAAAACTTGAGCTGGTCATGCTTTACTTAGTAAAATAAATTGATGTGAGAATCTTATGAATAAGACTGAAGGTTAACGGAAAACACAACTTTTAATATTTCATTGTCTAGGACCAAGTAATTGATTTTACCAACCAATTAGAACCTAGTTTTATGAATTGCTGGTAACAAACTTTTATCACCAGTTAATAACAGTGTAATCCATTCTAATTACCTCTAAGATCTAATTTATTTGTGTTGCAGGATTACTTATTTAGCAAGTTGACGGCCATTATTTTTAAATCAAATGATTATGGGTGTAAATGTTTTTAATGTAATTTAGGGACTCCGAATAGCCATGTGAGTTATGCTACAAATGGAAAATCATAAGTTCAGTTACAACATAAACCAAATGTATTTAGTGAGGGACTCACTAATTAAAATCCTGAATCCCCTCCTGGGTAGAATAGGTAAGCTGGAGACAACCCATCCTGTTTAGCCATAACAAAGAGTGACTAAGGAGTAGTAAAACATGCAGGGCAAGCATCCCATCATAGTTACTCAAAAATCACAGTAACTGTGAAGATCTTTAGAACTCTTTATATATAAAATATATATTAGACAAATTTATGTATACAAATTAAGAAAAAGTAATTGCCTCCAACCCAAAAAAAGGATTACTAAGATTCATAGATAACTGGGAAATAACTGCCCACTTTAATCTCAAAGAATGTATTAAAAAGTTTCATAAGAAGCATCTTGGTTGCCTAAAATCAAGTTTGCTGGCTTGGCATTTTGAAGATTTATTTGATCACATTACACATGCTGTGATAATATTTTCACATACACTTGTTTTTTTTATAAGTTATATTTCTTTTAGGTATTATATATTTAAAAATGGGTATGACAGGGAAAATTGTGAATTGTTAAATTTGTAACACAAAAATCAATCAGTTCAAGTTCATTAATGGCTGAAATCGGACCAGAAAAAGAGAGAAGAGGTCAAAATATATATATTTTTTTTTGAGTCGGATGAAAAATGCTACATAACCAACCTTGTTGCAAACTTAAATTACTATATATGCTGTTTTATACATTGTCCCCACTATCTTTAATATTAACTGAGATATTCACATTTTTTTAGTTCCCCCCCCCACTCCTACTCAACTCATTAACAATAGATGATATACCATGAAAAGTTTCATTCCAAGCTTAAATACCAAATGTTGTTTCCATTGAAATTTCACTATGTGAGATTATGTGTAAATATTTTACTGTGCCATAATAAATGATTATGGATAATAAAGATTTTACGATCTAAACTACATGTATATTATTGTCATACCTCTCGGTGGAGACCGTCATCACTGGCTGATGGTTGAGTACCGCGGTGAACAGAGCATAAAACCCACTGACTGACGGACAACCAACTCAGTACAACTATTAACAGGCTTGAAGATGATGCCATCGCATCGAAAGCGCTTGCCAGCGGTACTCAACCATCAGCCAGTGACGACGGTCTCCACCGAGAGGTATGACAATAGTATCATTTATATTGGCGGTTCTAACCCTTTATTTGAATTACATGTATATTATTTGATGAATACCATACTTGATATTTAACTGGTTCATTGGGTAATTGTGGAAATCGGCCTGGGAAGGAGGGGGGGGGGGCTTAGAAGAGAGGAAAATGTTAAATATCTCTGTTATTATGTGCCAGATCATAAACTTTTACATAACTAATCTTGTTGAAAATTTAATTTCATACAAGTTTTCTCTACCTCAAATATAAGCTGAGTTATTTTTTAAATTTTCATTTCAGTCTTTAGTAAACCCCACCTTCTACTCACCTGAATTTTACTTTAAATAACTCAGCCACTAAATATTTCAAGTCGAGATTAAAATTTAATTCCTGTTTACACATAGACTTTTATATATATATATATATATATATATATATATATATATATGTATTTGTCTGTTAATCATCACCAAACTCGGTATTTAATCGTTTTATGTAAAACGGAAGATTAAGTTCGTTAGCGGCTGAAATCGGACCAGTGCAAGGGGGGGGGGTTTAGAGGGGGAATTTCGAAAATTCAAAATATCTCTGTTACTATAAGTCGAAACCGAAAAATTGTATAGAACCAATCTTATTGCAAATTAAATTTACTATAAATATTGTTATATACATTTATTCTCTATCTTGAAAATTAACCGAGATATTGGCATTTTTATTAAGTGTAACGGACGAGCTATGTTCGCTTCTATTCGTTTCCGCCAAAAGTTAGTTCGGCCGCTTCCGTAGCTATTTGGCACTCATATGGAGATTTCTCTATTTTATAACTTTACGTGAGAAATCTGCTTAGTTTATACAGCTCCTGAGTGACGGACTTTTTGCAAGTTGGAAATCAAATGGAACTACATTGTAGCATAGAACTGAATATTTGTTGTCAACAATAATATAAAGCTTAGGTGCCCCCTATTGAAATAACAGAATCTGAGATACTAAAGGGAAGGAAAACAGGTAAGAAGAAAAATTCCAGAAATAATATCTCAATTGTGAGTATAAATCTGTACAAATACCTATAGATAAAATGACAATGTATATTTTACACTCAAAAGACAAACATATGAAATAAAAATAACATTAAATTAATTACAATAATATGGCTATTTAAAACAGTAGAATCCTAAATTATACAAATCTACTCTTCACAAAATGAGTTTTAATGAAACAGTAAAATCTAGAATTTTCATTAGATAAAAGCATTTGATTAATAGCGAAATGCCAAATAACTAAACTTAAAACTAATAAATCAGTATGCTATATAGAAAGATAACATTTCTCAAATTAAAAGAACAATTTTACACATGTACAAAGTCCTGTTCAAAGTCAAGGACAAAAAGAAAATAATAATACAAAATGGTAACAGTCTTAATTTTTGTTAATCCCACTTCTCTTGGGTTTGACTCAATTGATTCATGTAGGAATCAATATCTTTATCAAGAGTAGCTTTACTCGAAGCCATATATTCATCCAACTCCATATCAAGTTTCTCCTTTGAAGGAGGAGGTGGGCGCTGTTGACCTCCACCTCTCCTACCTCCACGCCCAGTACCACCCACACTTCCTCCACCACTTCCTTGCCTGCACACAAAGAAAATTAAAAAAATAATTAAAATTCTAATGTTTTGCACAATTGGTTTTCTAGTGATGGGCATTGAAGAAGACTGATGTAAGGTTTGTGGTCTATCCAAGGGTGGTGTTTCTGACACCAACCTCTGTATCTTAGCAATCTTGGAAGTAAAATAAAAAGGTTGTGTTAATATTAAAACATCAAACCATATTTCACTGAAACAAGAAATTAATTGCATGTTTATTAGCTTCTTATTTTTTTTTTCTTCTACTCTTATTGCCAAAGACTTTCTGTTTTGATGGGGAGAGGGAAGATGGACCAAAAATAATTTAAAATTCATATTGTATGTAACAATTATATAAGTCTCTTGTCAAAAAATAAGATCTATTTTGTGTAAGACATTTGATAGCATCAATATAATCATCATATAGATTATGTTATTAATTTTTTTTTTAATTTATGTGCATCAAATTATTGGAGGTGACACTCTACCCTTAAGCGTACGCCTAAGCTTACTGTATTAAAACACGAATTAGCTAACTAGAGAAAGTAAACTATTTCTATTAAAAACAGTAACATACTTTATATACCAATCTGAGGAGTACAGTGTGAATATATTCTGTCTCTATAACATTACTGACTAGTGTTAACAAAATTATTGAATTGGTTCTAAGAAGTGTTTCACCTGAAGGACCCGGAGGGTGCCGGGGGGGGGGGGATTTTTGAGGATAGCGGGAATAAAGGCCAGATGTCATTTTTTCAAAAAATGCCCCCCCCCCTACAATGTTTCATAATTTCTAGAAGTTAAAGTTTATAATATATAAGTTCAATATTTTGGTAAAAAAAAAATTGTAACCAATTTCTCACAATCATTGATAAGATTTATGTGTATAAAAAAATAAATTTGTATGGTTAAACAAACATTTTTTTTTTGTCTCTAATTCAAAGGCTCGTAGCTGACATGCTAACCCTTTAGGATGCCCAGCAATTCCGCTAGAGTATGGTCCTAGTGCCCACCCTCGCTCCTACAGGCCAAACAATCTTTCCACTTCCCCTCCTTTACATACCTGTCATTTATAATGCTTTCGCTAATATGCCAAATAATTGTTTTTGTTTAATTAAAATGGGCGTACGGGATTGTCAGGTTTTGCAGGATTAGCAAAATCTAGTGAGTCATCTTCACTCCTATATATCATTACTATTCTAACTGAGTGTACAATTAGCTATGATTACACTGAAAATGGATTTTTTAGAAATATTCAGGTAAAAAGAGTCCCAGGGCATGTACTTAAAGAGGGAGGGAAATAACAGTACCCAGAGCTGGGGTAAAAATCGAGAAAATAGCATTCCCACAATACCTATTGGAGAGAGGAAAAAACAAAAAACTTTTAACTTATAATAATAACCGTCAGATAACGGTGGAGGTCGTATGACTATAATCATTACAGGGTACTGAAAAAGGGCAAAGAGAAAATGCGTATATACACACATTCATAAAGTAGTACATTTGCACTACAAGTGCACATACATACAGATATATATGCCCATGGCCTGTGGGACTCAAAAATCTCTACTAACTACAACACTCTACATGACTGTACATACTCAAGACAAGCAAAGACTGAACCTTGAAAATTAATAAACACAGTAGACTCCCATAAAGCTTCCTAGAATGCAGTTTTACAATGCACCATAATGTGGGCACCCTAAACATGTCATTACAAAAAGAATTCTCATATTGAAAGACTATAGTTATACATAATTTCATTTAAGGAGTCTTATTTTCCAAGTAAACCATTTGAATTAACTGATTCATACAGAAGTGACCTAGGCAACAAACAATTTAAGCCCAGCTATAGACTATCAGGTACACCTGAAGGTGTGCCTGGATCAAGTACACCTGTTACCCACACTCTTCATGTACACCGGTCAAGTTCATTAATTCACCATGGATCCACCAGGAGATGTTATATTTCTCCTTATTTCTTTATAATTTATGTGACACATAAAAACAATAATAAAAATGCACTGAAAAGTGTATCATTCATTACTGATCCCAAAATGCCTGAGACCACCATTTCTCTATTTCTAAATAAATATCCAATGAGTAGAAGTGGGGGTTCACTGAAGGCTCAAAACAAGAAAGTATGAACAACTCTCTTAATATTTGAGTTACAAAAAATGTATATAACAACAATAGTACCACAATACAATAGTTTAACAAGATTGATTCTATAGATTCTTCTATTTTAACTGGACTCATAACAACGGAGATATTTTGAATTATTGAATTCTCCCTTTAAACCCCCTTATTCTTGGCCCAATTTAAGTCTTAATGAATACAATCTTTAATGTTGACTGCGACGTAAATATGAAAAAAGGTTTGGGTCAAATCTACTCCTAACCACCCCTAAACATTTTTGAAAAATCCTGTTTTAATATTGATCCCAAATTCAAAGAATAAAGCTTCATTACTAAATTATACATTAAAGCTTAAAATTAATTATTTATAGAATGGCAGTTGACAAGAAATTTACCTGAATCCTCCTCTGCCCCTGCCTCTCCCTCTGTTTGAATTGAAGCCTCCTCGACCCCTGCGTGGCCCGAAGTTGTCACCTCTCCGTTGGTTTAGACCACCACCTCGTCCACGAAGACCTAGTCAGAAAAAAACAAAATGTATGTGTATAAGCATATATATGTACACACATGAATACCAAACAATGCTGTTAGTGAAACAAAATATGAGCTTATTTTATATACACACACACACACACGAGTCGCTCAATGCACATATCGATTAACTCCACTTTTTGAAAAATATTAAATTTAAATGTCAAAGCCCTTGGTATAGTCATAACTTTTTATATTTATAATAACTTTCCTGAATAATAAAGATTAGCACCATTAAATGGCAAATTTTTTTGGCCATTGAATAATAAGTAATTTATTTCAGAAGCCATTTCGATTAACTCCATACTCTAATGTAAATCGTTTCAGTAACGCTGTATCTGTTCTGGCCGTTCATCGACACATTTGTTTTTAAACAGCCGAAGATGCTCTCTCCCTCTCAATAATATTCGTAACAAAATCGCATCGGTAAACAGATAAAAAGAAGCACAATGCAAACGGTAGTTAGTATAGCAGTGATCTCGCACGCTGAATGTTACTGTGTACTTCTTAGTCTTTTCAACATTACTCCCAGATTGTTATTAAAGAAATAAATATTATACCGTTATAATCAACATGAGTGAGACTAATAATGTGAGTGAGGAAAGCAGTAATGATTGTTCAATACGACTTATCAACAGAAAGTCTGGTCCAAGAAGACATTTATCGTTTTCCTCGGATTACAACAGTACAAACCCAACAAACACATTGATTGGGAGGAAAAGAAGTCGTCCAGTTAAATGGATACAAAATTTACAAAACCATAACAGGATAAAAGGTTTGGCATATAGGAATAGGGGAGGAAAATTAATACCTGCAAAAACATTTGTCGATACACAATGCAGATGCCGTCAAAATTGCAATCAAAAAATTGTTTCGGATGAGAGAGAGGCTGCCATGAAAGAATTTTAAAGTTTACATAGTCAACTTGACCAAAATATTTTCTTAAGAGGTTGTATCAAAGTTAACGAAATAAAAAGAAGGCGCCCTACGAATGAAACTAAAGAACGAAGATCACATTCGTTTACATATTACTTTCGAAAAGAGAGACGATATTCCCATTTGTAAAAAATATTTTAGAGACTTATCAGGTGAGTGACGGGTGGATATAAGATTGTCGTTCTAAAGAACAAGTTACATCTTTGGTTGATAAGCGCAAAGGCCGTGTTGCAAGCAATAAAATAGATGATACAAATGCTATAAAGCATATAAAGTCATTTGCAGCCTACAATAGTCACTACACCAGAGCTCAAAATCCAAGACGACAATATATTTAAATCCTGACTTAAATATTAAGATGTATGAACTATACGTCACAGAATGTGAAAAGGAAAACATAGCACCAGTGAAAGAAAAATATTACTATAATGTGTTCTCTACAAAATTTAATTTACATTTTAAACAACCATCAAAGGATACGTGTCAAACTTGTGATGCTTTTCAAATAAAAATTCAATCTTCAGACGATGAGGGAATTAAGATGGCAAAAATTGAAAAGGAAACTCACTTAGAAGAGGCTGAACGGGCTCACAGTCAAATGGCTGCCGATCGAATGGCAACATCGGAAAAATTGTTCGTATTTTATTTTGACTTGGAAAAAGCTTTAGCCTTTCCCAAGTTGACCACATCCGTAGCTTCTTGTAAGCGAAATTTTATAATTTTGGATGTCATGAATTCAATAAAAATATAAGCCACATGTTTGTTTGGCCAGAAACTGAAGGATCTCGTGGATCTCAAGAAATTTCATCTTGTCTAATAAAGTACATAAAGACTTACGCTGCAAACTTCGAAAAAATAATAACATATTCGGATTCGTGTACCGGGCAAAACAGAAATATTAAAACCGTCTTAAATTTATTGAAACTTGATCAAAGCACGGAAATCAAAGCTGAATAAATTGACATGAAATTTTTGGTAAGTGGACACAGCTATTTACCCAATGACTCAGATTTTGCCATTATTGAGTCATGTGCGAAAAAAAATCAAAACATTTTTTCAGATGACTGATACCATATAATCAAAACATGCAAAAAGAAAGCACCATTTCATCTAATCCAAATGACTCGCCAAGATTTTTTGTCAACAAAACCTTTAGAACAGTCTATCATTAACAGAAAAGTAACCGTCAAAGGGCTTCCAGTAAATTGGCTTAAAATACGTTGGATAAAGTTAGAAAGGTCCAAACCCTATCTCATACAATTCAAATGTGACTATAATGAAGATACAGAATTTCAAGCCATAAATACAAGAAAATCTTTAGTGGGTAGACCGCAAAGTTTGAAAAATATAGATCAGCCTTTATTATATCCTAAAGGTAGAACTGTGACAAAGGAAAAATGGAGAGACATGATGGACCTGCTAAAATTCATTCCTCCTGTTAAACACGATTACTATAAGAACTTGTCAACAAATCGAAATGACGAATCCTCGCATACAGCTGATGAAGAAGACATTATTTATAATATTGCTGAATCATCCCAAAGAATAATGCCGCTAACATAAAGCTGCTATGAATTAATTACAAAAATTATATTATAACCGAACTGCCAACATTCATTTTTATGGAAAAGCTGTGATAAAAATGTATAATAACTAGCTTTTTCTGTAATAAAAAACTTAAAAATGTAAAGACTAAATTTAACTTTATTACTTTTTTCAGTTGCCAAATCGATTAACTCCACCAGTCACATAAAAACTGTAACATTACTGACGATTGTTTGTTGGCTATTCTTTCTTATTAATTATATATACCGTTAGATGAAAGCTATATCTGCAATTATGCATTCTACATTATATATTTGAATTCATATTATCAGAGGAATTTTTAAAAACAATATACATTACATCATCGCGTTTCTTAACTATTCGTTTTATGGAGTTAATCAATGTGTGCACTGAGCAACTCATATATAACACAATCATAAAACCCTACGCAATGATATGCTTCAAATCTCAAACGTAAATATTTTGATAAAAAGGCTACTATTTTCAAGAGTATAACTTTCATTGCACTGTCCAAATGAATTAAATCTTGAAAAAAATTTTCTTTATTCAAAAATAAATTAAAGAACTTCATATCTGAAGGATGTTTTTATACATAAGAAGAATACTACAAAAAATGATTAGGTATTAAATGAAACTACAATATATTAATCAAATTTAAAATGACGACATCCACTTTTTACTACAACAGGTCACCACTCTTTTCTAGCCAGAGTGTGACTAAGAATTTTATTTAGTGAGCCCGTCACTAAATAAATTCCTAATACCCAAGTGGGAACCGAACTAGCCGTTTAAAAGGTTTGGCATGTGAGATTAAACCCCACGCTTTAATTCACATAGCTAACCTGATCCCCCCATGTATTTGTCATAAAAAATATTATGATCAGGTATAGAGAAATTTGTCATTATTTATAAAGCATATCATCCTTTAATAAATGTAAGACTTGCAACTAAGTGTCAGAACAATCTAAAAATGTATGTTATATTATTTACAGTGTTACTTTTCCTTTGAAACGGTTTTGTATCAGATCGTATTAACAGTTTTTATAGATTCTACTAGATAAACCATTAATAATTTATTTATTTCTAAAAGAAACTTGGTTTGGGGTCCTTGCAAGACCCCATGGGTACTACACGTCCAATACCACGGGTCCGGACAACCACAGACTACCACGGGGGTCCTTGCGAGACCTCACTCTTTTTTACGACGTTTATCATATAAAAACATACTTTATTTGGATTTATTAGTTAGGAATATGAAAAATGACTACAATTAATACATACCTATTATCATTTTATTGATTGTATGAAATTTATTTATAAAAAAAAATTTATTGATTGTAAAATATTTATTGATTAAAAGAAATTAAAATTAATCTATTCACAATTTTTACATTTAATTACTATTTGCTCTTATATACAAAATTACTGCAAAAATGACACTTTATATTCAGTTTGGCGTCCTTACTTCTCGGGCACATGGGGCATCGTCCACACCAAACAAGGTATTCCTTTCCTATTTTTACTCTCATATTTTGATGAAAAACGGTAAGCTAATTGATTCTTAGAACGACAACTGTGCTAGCAAAATACGTAAAATGATGACTCCAATGAGTCAAATCAGTGAACCAAGACAATAAACGAAGGATTTTGTTTTTTAAACAATCAATTTTTTACAACCAATAAATTATTTTAATAGATAAATTTCATACAATCAATAAAATTGTAATAGGTATGTATTAATTGTAGTCATTTTTCACATTCCTAACTAATAACTTTAAATAAAGTATGTTTTTATATGAAAAACGTCGTAAAAAAGAGTGGGGTCCCGCAAGGACCCCCGTGGTAGTCTGTGATTGCCCGGACCCGTGGTATTCTGGTGCCCATATTCTGTGCACGAAATGAACATGGTTAGTCTCATATGAGTCATTCATCACCTTCACGAGTGTAAATATTTACATAGAGGCGATCAAAATATGATTGCTCTTTGGAACGTAAAATAACTAGTTAAAATTACAACTACTAATTGTAATTATTTTTATCACTACTTTTTATTTAAACTAGTAGTTGGGTTTATTAATACCATCTACAATTACTATTATTGCAAAACCAAGAAAATACAACTACATTTTTGTAACTGTAGTTGCAATTACATAACTAGTATTTATTAGTTGAAAAAGTAGATAATTACAAAAGTATTTAATGACTGCCCAACTCTGTCCATACCTACCATGAAGTACATATATCCCCATACCTACCATAAAGCCAGCAAACACATACACCCACACCAAAATGATTGAGTTCCATATTCGCACCAACTTGAATGAGATTTAGACTCACACTTTAACATGAATGGAATTTAGACGCACAGACAACAATATGAATGAGTCATAAATTACCTCTTCCGCCCCTGCCAGTTCCAGGGCTAGTAGAGAGGGCTCTTCCATCGTTGAAGCCTCTACCACCACCTCCTCCTCCTCCTCTGCCTCTACCTCTTCCACGACCCCTCGAAGGGAAAGGAGAAGAAGATCGTGAATTGAGTGACTGTAAGCTTTGACTCCGTGACAACCTTCCAACACTTGAACTTCT
This sequence comes from Riptortus pedestris, assembly GCA_019009955.1. Classification (NCBI taxonomy): domain Eukaryota; kingdom Metazoa; phylum Arthropoda; class Insecta; order Hemiptera; family Alydidae; genus Riptortus; species Riptortus pedestris. Next base: position 124,198,705 of record CM032232.1, on the reverse strand, counting down.
CTCTGGTTGGAATTTAAAAATCATATTGAAGATCAAATTTAAAATATTATACTATATAACTGGTTCATTTTACATAAATAAGATATGGACCATAGATTAATATGACTATATCTGTAATCAATCAATTTTGTGATATACAATCATTGAAATGTTCATAAATATGTTAAAAAGTATATTATTATTTCACCATATGAATAAATACAAATTTATTTAAGAATAAGAACAGTACATACACCATGAATAAATTCTGAGGATAAATAAATAAATTCAAATAAATAAATTGAAATTAATTCAAGTTTATTATGGAGACAATTCATTATTAACATGTTCAATGCTGAATACTCAAGCTCTAATTAGTTACCTTTGTCTCATTCCCTAAAAATGTCTAAATCTTTTCTCTGGGAAATATTTAACTTGGAAAATAGAAAATATTTATTCATAGAATAATATCTGACAAGGGGAGTGTATTGCCTTCCCAACACCGATTTGAACGAAAAAATTTTATGTGTAGTACTTAATGAAAAACAAATTCTGTTTAAGCGAGAGAACGCACTTCTCATGCATTCATCAAAAACAAAAAAAAAGTTAAAAGATTTGCCCAAAGTTTTGAGTTGTTTATTTTTCTTTAAATATGTAGAACACATTAAAAATTAAATGCCAATAATTCAAAGAACTTTTATTTATTGAATATTAAATAAACGCTTTAAAAACAAAAACAAAAATTTGCTCCTGGTGAGATTCGATCTCGAGATCTTACGGTTATAAAACCAGAATGCTATCAACTCAGCCTCCGAAACTCATGGAAATAAAAGTCTTCGCTACAACTCAAGACTATGGGCAAATCTTTAACATTTTTTTTCTTCAGATGAACGTGTGAGAAGTGCAATCTCTCGCTTTAACAGAATTTGTTTTTGATTAGGTACTACACATTCAAAAATATTTTGTTCAAATCGGTGGGGGAAGACTGTGCACTCTTCTTGTGAGTTCCCAAGAACAAAGAGCCAGTATTTCACAGCTATAGGTCCTTGCTCGTCCCTTTATCTGTAGTTACAGACCTATACATGTGACAGGAACTGTGCATTTGTAACACTTGACAACTGTACCGTATCAACTAACATCTCTTGTCCAGTATAAATTTCAAGTTCTATTTACATAAGCTTTTCTTTACGGGAGAAATAGAATGTGGAATGACCCACTTTTTTTATTATTTTCTAAAATAAAAATGAATCGGAATTTTCTCAAACCAAGTATGTTATATAGTTTTGAAAGGTTTATAAAATTAATAAAAGTTATATAAAGCAGTTTGTTTTGCTTTCATTACACCAATATTGAGCTATTATTCCCTTAACTTGGAATTAGACAGCAACAAGCATTACAACTATTAGTCAGTGCAAATCCTAGTTTGAAAAATTTAAGACATATTTTATCCAATAATGCCATAGAGTTTGGGAATACTCCAAACAACTCTGGAAAATTAAGTTGTTATTTATTTACATTGACTTTAGGCTACTAAGTCTAATCAGGATGGGTCACTGCCAGTTACCACACTTTTCTAGTCAAGGTGGGAATAAGAGTTTTTTGTCACTAAATAAATTACTATTGCCCACATGGGAATTAAACCCAAAACAAAATTTAAACCATGTCATATAGTAATTAATCAGCCCTCACTAATAAATCCCATCCCCAAAAAAATGTATGAATATAAGCTTAAAGAAATTAATAAATTTATACTTAAACGATTGCCTCCTCTAAATGAATTACTGGGTCTGCGGGCACGTCCAAAGTTGTTATTACGAAGGCCACCACGTCCTCCCCTACCTATTTGACCTCTTCTTGAAATTCCACCAAAATTCTGAAGAACAAAAGAAATACTTACATATTATTATAAGTAAAATAATTCATTATCGATATAAAAAGAAATTAAGCACTGACTACATTAATAAAGATGGGTTATACATTCCATAGAGGAAATGAAAAGAGATAACTAACTAATAACTAGGCATTATGGCCTCATGTATTCTGAATTTGTTTTGTTTCCCTTAACGAGACTTCACTTTTTCCCTTTAACGGAAAAGGGAGGGGATAATTAAAAACTAATCACTATGAACTGCGATTTTGGGAATTTAGCTATTTAGGAATGTTTGATCTGTTGAGCTTTGACATCCAACATCTTATTACCCACAGGCATGAAACCGAAGATTAGTGAATCTTTAGCAGGGAAGAAACTGAAGTTGAATATATTAAAAAATCATATTGTAAAATAACCATATTTTAGAAAAAGGAGCTATTGAGGTTGTTTTTAGACTTTTATATTTATCAAATTTATTTTCCATTACATCCTACCTTTCCCCCCCCCCCCTTATTTGTATTAACTGATATTTTATCATTTTCAAACATAAAGGGTATTAAGTTATAAAAATATAATGATATAAGTGCAAAAACTTATACTAACCCTTCTTGTATTTAAAGCTGCTATAACTGAAGGTCTTCTTGACATTTGGAGTGCTAATCTTCGACTCTTCGCTGATGCAAATTGTTCTCTCAAATCTGTTATCCCTCTAGAAAGTTGTCTTGTACCCGCTCGTCGGAGCTGTGTGAAGCTGTCCAAAACCATTTACTAAACTTATCCCTCTTCTCTCAATCAATCAAATTAAAATTAAAATATTATAATTTTATCCTTGGTGGTTAACCGAATGAAATATTTCATCCTTAATGCCATATCTCAAAAACTTTTTTTAATGTTTCCATTTTTTTTTAATCATTAGATTGCATAGAATAAAACAAATCAAAGAGAGAAGATTTCTCCATAAGTTAAATACAATAGCAGTTGGAAGAAGCTCACAACTATTTATATACTTTGTAACATTGATAACCACCAGGCGAGATGAAATTTGTGAATGCTTTCTTTTGAATGTTTGAAAGAATAAATCATGAATATTCTTCAATGCATTTTTTATAGTATCCATGGCATTGTACATACAATGACTGATGGGATTATTCAAACAATTTTAAACGTTTTAAAGAAAGCAGTTACGTGATGCCTTTGGCGAACACAGTGTAGTAGCATGGGCTAAAATAATACGCAAAAATAATATTTCTTTCCATAGTTTTTCAATTATGTTGAGACTCAATCATACCGTTCATCCAAAGACATTGCTGTGTAGTTTGTCAGTACAGATTTTTCCAATGTCATCACCTAAAAAGAAAGAAAAACAGAGTTAGTGACATAAGAATCATGGCAACCAGATCCATTGAGGACCATTTTTCCTGAAGTAACTTCCACATTTAAATAAAATAGCTTAAACATAAGTTACTTTTGGATAATAAGACCCAATAATAATTATCTTCCAATTTTTTTTTATTTACAACAAAGGATAAAATAAATCTAGAGTCTTCATTCTTTATTTAATTTAGATAATCTTTTGATCATCCTTTTGTGTTCAGAATGTGAAAGGGATGTCTAGTTTGTAAATCTTAGGTAAGCCCAAAAATGTGTAAAGCTACTGGTTACGGTAGATTCAGCAAGATACAAAGATCAGACATACCACTAAACCTCATAATAAATTCATACAGTGCATTGCAAAGATACTCAAATCCCACTTTGGAAATACATAAAAGCGCATTAAAGAATCAAAATTCATGTTGCAGAAAAGATTGGTTCCACCCGCATTTATGACAAAGCTTAATGTGAAGGTCCCTTTTCACGAAAATCACGGTAGAAAACACATCAAAGTTGCTGGAAGGTTACCTTGATCAAAGGCAGGCAATGTGTTAAAAGAGTACACTTGAATATCTTACCCTTAAGAAATCTAAGGTATGCCATTGATTAAATCTAAATTTTACGTCTAACTCTGATCAAGATGTAATTTTTCCTAAATTTTAAAATAGCTTATTCTTAGAATGTTCTTTTAAACATAAAAGTGTTAGATGTTCATTATACAATAGTAGTAGATTTCTATACGAGGAATTGAGATTTCAGCTAATTGTTATTTTTTTAAGTGCCAGTTTCATCGTACATTGTATGAATAAATACAGACCTGAAAGATTTCTGTACAGCCTGCAATTTTAATATAAACTACACTTGAATAAGACAATTTCTGATAACACTCAAAAAGTGAAAATGGATGAACAACTTAGGGGGCTACAAATTAGAAACTCCCAATTTAACAATTCTAAACAGATCTATAACAAATAAATAGCGAAAAGGTTCTACAGTTCAGAGAGAGCACAAAACAACACTAATATAGTCTGAATATATAAATCTGAGTAAATGAATCAATGTGCAGATATGTAAAGAGCAAACTCAAAAAATAGTCCTGGATAAAGTAGTTTTCAACTAATGGCAAAGAAATAGTAAGACCTCCCTTTAGAAAACATTAAGAATTCTGTCTTATAATAAGGGGTCTGACAGAAAACAGAACATGTGATTTTTATTTTCAAGTCCAATGACATTACTTAATTGTACCTGAGAATTGTCTGCTGTTATGCGTATGAAAGGTAGCATAGTATTAATTAAATTAAAACAGTTTTCAAACTCAATTATTAACTCAGTAAAACAAAACTAAGTTCTAAAGGATGAAATGTGAGATGTCTGAATCTTACTGAAAACATTAAATATACTATTAACTATAAAAATTTATCAATTCATTGGATTTTAGAAATTTACTCAAAAGAAATACAAAGATCAAAACTTATTATATTCAAATTGGAACAGACACAAACAATTAGTCTCAAGAGATCATAAAGGATAAAAAAGAAAAAGAAACTTAGGTGCAAAGGTTATTCAGAAAAGTAATTAAGATTAGACACACCACAACAGGAAATTTCAAAATCATACAATTATCTGCGCGCGAACTATAAGTACAGATGTATTGAAAAACCAATTATGAAGTAAGGCGTTTATCAAACAAAGATATTCAAAATTGTCACTACCGATAACCTAAGCCGTCCCGGCCAAGCTAAATTAAATATAACACTAAATCTTGTATTAAATAAAGATTTACCTGATGGACCACAACTGTAACCACTGACAGCTAATCTGTTCAGTGAAAAAAAAACTAAACACAAAACTTAAGCCAGTCTGACACCATTTAAACTTAAGCCAAATGGAAGCCGGGTAACATGAAGCAATACCTTATTAAAGAACGCTCAGTGTAGCCATTTCTCCCTTCAAGGAATAGGATTACACACATTGAAAATAATTTCATTTTACAATTTCATCTAAAAATAAAATCTATTTTTAGTACTTCAAAAATATTTTTTGAGTTTAACCATTTTTTTTTAATTATCACTAACTACTAAACCAATAAAAGTTATATGTTGTTATTAACGTCCACCTCGTGCTGCTAAGGCTAATTGGGACGGGTTATTTACAGGTCATCACCCTTTCCAAGCCAGGGTAGGGCTAAGGATTTATTTAATCCCCCACTTATTAAATTCCTATTGCCCTGGTGAGGATCGAACTTGCGACTCTAGTTTTACCAAGTGAGATTAAAAACAGCAACTTAACTCACTTGGCTAATCTGGGCCCCAATAAATGTTTTAAACCAATCACTTCAATTTTAAAGAAAAAAAAATCCCTCTCACAGGGGCTACGTAACTTAAGATTTCCTACCGCAGAAATGCCACACGTGACGGTATCTTTCCTTAGCTCAATTTCTCATTTTGTTATAAGGAGAAAAATAATTTGGTTATGTCAGGATAAATAACTTAACAACTTAATGTGAAAATCGCACGAGCAGGAGTTAGGAGGGTTCACTGAAGTATGAAAATAATAGGATAATTCGACCTATGATTTTAGTTTTCTTGTTAGAAAAATATGCATAAATCATTAATTGTAATACATTGCCTAATTAAAAATAGTTGTTGTACCAGTATATATTGGTTATAAAAAAAAACATCTTGACTCAATGCATAACAACGAAGGTATTGCAACCACTAAAGCGGTACACACACACACGCGCGCGCGCACGCACATGAAATCGGACAAACTCGTTTTAGAATTTAATTTTCTACAAGAATTCGCCATAAAAAGTATAGTTAAAAATGCAGTTTAACCCCCCCCCCCCGTGGTGCCGCCAAGCTGAAAATCCGCCGAAGTAACGTTTGTAAACATGGCGGACATCGTGGAATCGCCGGATTACGTGTTGCTGTTCAAAATTCAGTTAAAAAAGCAATGAGAAAAAAAATAATAATCACGTGATCACCCGGTTTTCGATGAATCCACCAAAGGTGCGGACAAACTGCATTCCACCCAAAGTATAGCATTCCATTGAAAATTCCTTAGTTATGTTCACTGGAGAAGTACTGGAGAAGATAACGAGTTTGAATATGAACTAGAAGGAGTTATTCAGGGGTCAGAATAATCGCACACCATCTCTCAGTATTTTATTAATACAATTGGCGATTTTAAGGTGGCTGGCGCGGGAACTTGGGACATCCTGTATATCCTTGATTTATATACAAAAAAAAAATACAATTTTGTAGAGTCACTATCATGGGGGGAAAAAAAGTTTTTTTTGATAACCGGGTGTCGCAAGTCAAAATTTCGAAATAAAACTATATGTTCTCTACATTTTGTCGACAAAATGAATATTAAGGAAGATATTGACGAAAATGGGTCGACGTAGAAGTAAACCACCACTCCTACTTGAAAATTCTAATTCTCATAAATAAAAAAAATACAATAGCCTTGGGGTGATAGTTAACTCACAAATATAAGAGTCCATAGAAATCTTCAGAGCAGTTTTTGAGTGCTTGAGTAACAAAGGGGCGGACAGACAGACAAGATTATCAATTTTGATGCTATTGCTCTTAAAATGGCCTGAAAAGCAATAAAAAGAAATTCAATCCCCTTTACATATAACTAAAGAAACACAAAAAGGGATTCATGATTCTGCCAAAGTTGCGAAATGTTATAATATAAGTACCTACATATATTTGATACTTCATGATTCTGTTAGATTTTATGCCGATGGGCATTTTTTTTTCTTTCTAAGAATAACCGTCCTCATATCAAAAAAAGATTTAAATTTTCATTGATATTCATATATTTATTCATTATATATATTTCTTGTTGCTCTTTTCAGCAACTTTTTCTTTCTTGATTTCTTTCTTTCAGGAGAAATGAATTTCACACACCTTCTGATAATGCCCAAAATGCAGTACAAGAAACACCATCCTGGTACAACCAGAAAACATACGAGATTGTAAAAAAATTCAATTACCCTAAAAGGAAAAAAATAAATACGATTTAGATGAAAATTAAATTTAGCTTTTATTGTTTATAGTTCAATTAGTTCCAAGGCTACAGGGTTGATCTTAGAAGTAGGCTCTAACCTTCAGAAAAACCTATCGTAATAGGCTGAAGCCTAACAGAGTTTGATATCTTATTTACTATTTGCTCTTAACAACTACCCTAAAACCTCTTTTATTTAAAGAGGGCACATGTTTAAACTTGTGTAAGAAGGGCCATAAAGGTTGTCGCTGGAAAAAATCATTTTTGGCGGAAAAAATTAAAATATTGTTTCTGCATCTACAGCTACATCTGGTAATTATTACATGGCTAAACAAGGTAATACTGATTTCTTTTGGAACGAGAATGGGAATGAAGAGGCCTCTCGAGGGCATTTAGTAGTTTCTAGACCATCCAACAATAAAGGTATCACGAGAAATATTGGGTAAAGTAGTTTAGTCCCCCCTTACGCCATCTTGTTTCGTCGCCGTCTAAGGATCCAACAAATTAGGTGAATAACAAATATTAAGTTAAAATTAAAATCCCCACCCTCGGTTTAAACCACCGATGGCTTATTTTGGACATTTTTGAATGCGGTCACTAAAGTCTAAAGTGTTGAAAAAAATAGTTAGAAAAACAGTGGCCGCGGTCTTTTTGAAAAGTGCGCTACCAAGGGGGGGGGACTAAACTACACTTTCACCGAAATATTCCGTTCATAACAATAAAGGCATGGATGAAGAATATTCAACTCAACAAGCTGACCGACTAATGATAGGCATTGGGCAGTAAGAGTATACTAAAACATTAATCTATTTTTGCCCCACGTTCATGTTTAAGTAAACGGTAATTGGTTTAAACCAATTTCCTATGTGCTGATATATATTCTCTATTTTACCGGTAAGTCTTTTTAAATAGGATATGACATTTAAGCTATGCATAATATGTTGAGTGGTTCAGATGCTCTATGTACAAAAAATCGCACTAGAAAGCTTGGAAGTTAACAAAAGCACTATCTTCAAGCCGTCTAGAGTACAACTCTAGATGGCTTGAAGATGGTGCCTTTGCATCGAAAGCGCTTGCCAACTGTACTTGACTATCAGTGACGACGGTATGCACCGACAGATATGACACCAGTATCATCTAAACTGGCCTTTATTTGATTTAGCAAGCATATAAAACACTGTAGAAATGATATGAGATCTCTAGCCATATGTGGCCACATTCTATCTTCAATAACACTAGCCAAATAGAGGCTACATTCGAGTAGATTTCGGTCAATAGGTGGTCTCATTCATTCTACACCCGAAAGCAAAATCAAGTTAAAGGTTTTACGTTGAGATCTCCATCAATAAGTGATCTTATTCTGCACTGGAAAGCAAAACGTGTTTCCTTAAGCGCCTAAATCTTATCTTAGTATATTGTATAGCCATTTGTATCAATATAGCTAGTTGTTCTATAAAATCAATGTTAAAGAATCTCACTTGAGTTTGCAATTCCCACGATATACAGGTTGATCTTCGACGAGTTTGATGTTGGCGGCTAAAACAGGATCTGCGTTTCCTAAGTGTCGAACCAACGAAGGGCAGACTAAATGCAAATGGAGAATCGCTATAGTCTTTGAACAACAGAGGCCAATTACTGCCTTACATAAACCTGGAAATTATAATTAAAACATTTTGTAACACGAAAAAAAATGGTTACAATCAATTGGAGTAACATTCGTCTTTTTTGATTAGTAATTAATATAGAGTTGTCGTATTTTAGAAATTGTATATGATGATCTTTAAAACAAAATGGAGAACTTTTATCCTAGTTGTTCTAATCCATTTACTAAAATATACACCGGGTAAAGTTAAACCAAGCAATATTTTTCAGTGGTTGCTGAACAGGCAGACGACTTGGACAGCTGCATTGATTGGCTCGCAAAAACTTAATCAGCGGGATAAGCAGTGACATTACATACAAAAAATGTAGTGCTGTTCAACGGGTGCGGTTCCCAGTGCCACAGCTGTCAAACATTTGGATACTCCAAAACCTGGATGTATGACCTTAAGTGTGTGAGGTGTTCAGGACCTCACATGGTCTCCGAGACAAATAAACCAGGGGCAAACTCAAATATGAAAACTGTGACAGGAGCCATCCAGCCTCAAATCGATCTTGTGAACACACGGTGGGCATAGTCAACCGAATCAACCAGCCCCGGTACTACGAGCCATCCTTATCCCTGACCTTCCCACAACACCTAGTCTGTCCGTCAACCCTCTGCCTCCACCCTCTTTCAATAACTTCCCAACCTCAATACTACTCCTTCCCACAACATTCCGCTGCCCCCCTCCCAGAGTTTAACAATGGCGGTGTTATGTGATACCCGCCTTACCCTTTACATCAATTATATGATGACTGGCTTAATAAAAGTAGTCATAGCCAGTGAGTCATACAATAAGACCGAAGAAACATACTTCAAACTCCTATTGAGTCAAGCAATGGCCGACAGGAATCAGAGTTGGGTGTCTGCATGCCAGACATCCTTCCTGGAACAATCCTTCAGTCAACACGCCCGGTACGGCGATAATGAAGTTTGGATTCATCGTAGTACACCCTAACGCCTATGACTACAGGAACCCGAACAGGATGTATAAAATAGAGCCCATATTGATCAGCATTCACCACAAAGTGACAACATGTCTCGCTATTGTCTGAATAGTGACCATTGACCAGTTCTATATGAGCTGCAATGTAGCTCTCCATAAACTCACAATGTCCACTTATTCGTTTCGTCCCATGGACAATTCCAACTTCAACTCCCTCCTCCCACCCCGGCAACCGGTACGTTTGCAAGTTGCTGATTTTGACGAGCCTCTTGTTTGTTGGCTTTACTCATGATATCGTCCCTCCCCCTTGAGATTTTAGGGAATCATTGGTTCCAATAACATCCTTGTGAGGAGGGCACTGATGGTGGAGCGAATGCCCTGAAAGCGTTCTGTCTCAAAAAATAAATAACTGTGGAGGAACCAGGCCTTTCATTTCTCACTTCAGCTTCCTTCACGTGTCTTTATGATCACGACCGGTCTAGCTTGCGAGGTGCTACTTTTCGGTTTCACAGTATTAACAGATAATAATTCCCCGTAAGCCGTTTAAGAGAGGAACAATGATCATTTGGTGGTGAATCTGCCTCTTTTAAGATATTTATACGTAGTTGATACATTGCTAATTGTATAAAATTTCAAATCATTTGGACTGCTTTTGAATACATTCATTAGGTATTAATAGGTAAGCATTGGTAATTTTAAACAATAAGTTATTAAAACAGGCGCCAATGTCTTACCAAAGAGAAGCAGGAACACGTGTATACACACTGCAGTGGGAAGTAACTGGCCTAGCGCTAAGTAAAATCTATAGTTTGAGTCATCGGTGGTTTGTTCGTTTGTAATTATTGGCATGCTTCCAATGAAACCAGCTGCATGGTAGTGTTCTATGGACATTGGCACACATTCCAAGCTTCGAAGTGATCCAGTACAAGCACACAGGCAGTGCCACATACAGACACATCTATCAAATTTCTGAATTCTCACTCTTCTAACTGCCATTATTTTCCTATCTCTGTTCAGTATTTCAACTGAAAAAAGAAGAAAATACTGATAATTTTTAAAACTTCAAGAGTACAGCTGTTTTGGAAGTCAACTTATTAAATAAAACTTTGCATTTGTAAACCAAAATCATAATTTATAATACTTACTTGAACAATGGAATCTCGAAGCTGGGGTAATACCATAGAGAGAAAGACGGTATGTATGCTTCCTTTGAGGGGCTATAGCAACAAGTGGCCCTTCCTGTTGGTACCACACTGTAGGAATACTGACTGGGCAATTGGTCATGCGTGGTCTGAACAAGGAAGAAACCAAACCATTGTTTGTGACAGAAATTGTTATCTTCGTATGGTATTCGCATGTTGAGTCGACATACATTTCAGAGATTTGAACAGTGCTCCTGCAATTAAAGGCATTTTTTTTTTGAGATGTATAGGAACGAAAAATTAATAACTCAAAATTTACTGTATAAGGGAATATAAGAATTGTTGAACAGACAGCAGTTATTTTCAGAAAATTGCAGAGATCTCACTAAAAACATTAACTGTCAACTTTTCAGAAAAGAATTTTCAGCGTAAAATGTACTTTCTGGAGTAATATTGACTCGTGGTGTTCTGTATGGATAAACAGGTTAATAGTTAATCAGCAGCTTACTCTTTTCGTAGAATTGCATTCCCATCTGATTTCACCTCTATTTCTACAATGCTCTCATACTGTCCATCGTAGTCCAGGGTCAGGAACTCAGTGCCCTCCACTAGCTTAATTGCATTGTCGGGAACAGAAGCATAGTTCTCCAGAAAATACAGTCCTTTTTCTCCGCGCGCTCTTCGGGCCTAGCAATTAACAATATGCAATGAATAAAGTTGTAAATATCTCAAGAAGCATTTTGGACATTGCCTATCAGTTCTCCAGTGTAAGAGTACAAACCAATTTGTAATATAACTGATATAATAGTAATTCACTTTTGTTTAAATAACTATGATAGTTCACTTAATTAATTGCAATGCACAGTAACGCATTTTCACAATAGACGTACATGTTAAAACCTCCCGGTTTGATATTAGAAAACTACTTAACAAATATTCTGCAATACCACAAATAAAAAGTCACTAAGGAGCTATGAAGGGCGATTTCCCTAATTTTTTAGCTATGTAACTAAGCAGATTTCCCAAGTTCTAGAATGACAGGCTGATATCATCTATCTACTGCCGTAATAGGAAGCCTATATTGAGAGGAATTGAAGATTAAGTTGGACATGAGTTGTTTAGTATCTCAGTCGCCAAAAATGAGTTACATGAACTCCGGGGGGGGGGGAGGTTACAAATAACTCATTTTATATAGTGTAGTTAATAACATAATGTATAAAAATAAAAGTTGGCTTCTATCAGAGGGAAGTGATTATGCTGCAGGCATATTTGAGTAATAAGGGGGGGGGGGTTATAGCTATAATAATTTATTCACATGCAGGATGACAGACACGGACGATGTTGTGCGGACATATTTGTAGCACCCCTAAACTATGGGGCAGTAAGTTTTATTCGAACAGCTTGAAGTTCGATGTCTAAAAGATCCTCTTAGACATTGGAATAGGAAATGGTCGGGTTTATAGAATAGCATTCGAATACTTATTCTAATTATTTATCTTTAATTAATACAACATACTGTAGGCCATACAGTACAACTGCCATCAAGCCGTGACACTGGATGAACAAGAAGGGTGACATGATCCACTATATAGAAATACTTGCCATGTCTGATCTCCACAAGTGGAGAGGTTGATTCTTGAGGCATGTTCCTTTAGGTTGGCTGCATCTATCAGGCTGTTTGAAGAAACCTGAGTAGCTGATACCAATTTTATCACAGTCTTCTCCATCGTAGGTGACATCCGACGGGTGTATGACGAGGTATTTCCCTGACGGCTCTGAAAATATTGACGCTCTTTCAATATTATACATTGATGACAAAATATAAGAGTTAATCTCAAAACGTCCAATCTCATCGTTTGTAATTATTGACAATACTATCGACCTTAATGTCTACTATATAGATATTAAATTCTGTGGGCTAAATCTATTATCACTTCATAAGCAATGGGAAATTAAAGGATTAAGGGGGAGGGAGCACTAAAGATGGATTCACGGAGGACGCCAAACTTTTCAACAAGTGGTCACCCCATGTCTAAAATATAATTCACTCTCTTGGCTTTATTATACCAGGTCCGGTTAATAAGTGCGGCTTATTTAATGACATGAGGAATCGTCAAACTAAGATATATGACCCACAATTTCACCTCAAAATATCGTAGTTGCAGAAGAGAACAGAGAGCTTAATGGTGTCAGCTTACCTGGCTAAGCTGGTTACTGTGAAACTACTTATAGGCCGTTGTTTTTAAAAATGAAAGCCAACTTCAATTTTTGAAGATGGTTTTGGTTCAGAAAGAGTTGTGGGCTAGAGAACATGGACAGGCGGAATAAGGTGAAGTCAGAAAAGCTTTTGCCTTCATCGGACGACCTGCTTTCAGGTAATTACTTCCACCGGAACAAAGATGGAGAAGAGCTGTGGTCTAGTGCTACAGTCAGCCAACTATTTCACAAATTTTCCAAGCAGCAATTGTCCAGCTGTCATCTCGGCGGCGTTCAAGTTGTCGTTCCTGTTATCTACACTCAGTATAAGGGGTACGGTAGAAAGAATTCTCTTCACAGGTGAAATAGATTTGAAGGATTGTCAAACTGCATGAAATTTCTATGAAATCTCTCAAATGCATCTGTTGAGCTGATTTTCGGCGGTCGTATGTGTGAACTCAGGATCTTCATTACACATCCGATAAGCTCGCTCAGAAACCGATGACCTCACTTAGAAGTCATCCGGGTGTATTTCCAAAATCAGCATATTCTTATGCTTTAGAGAAATTTCACAGCCACGGGGAATGCTTTGTAGAGGCACAGCTCCCAGAAATTGGATTAACATCCTTGATGAGAGAGCTCCACTCCTCAAAGTAGTTAACTCAAAGTGAGTCATTCAGTCAAGTAGCGAATGACCACCATGTGTAGTGGTTCACTCATGTGAACTTAAATAAATGTGAATATTACGTGGCAATTCCTATTCTTATATGCGACCTAAGTAATTTTTCAAATGAGATTTATTCTAATATTTTATCTTTCAAAACTAGAAGAATGACATGTTCGGCATTTTGGAATATTTCTCCACGATACTGCGAACTTGATATATAGTTACCACGATTGTTCACAAGAGGTATACTTTTATGATACGCTTGAGACCCATGGAACGAATTGTACAAGACGGTCTTCCGAATTCCTCGTTTTGATGGATTGCTTCTTTGTTCCATCTTAAAGGTCTGATTAGGGGTCTGGTAATTTATGTCTGACCTTCGAGGTGACTAACAGACCCTTCGTCAGTATTTGGCGAAGGAACAGACTCAGCGGGTAGGTAGGACGAATAGAATTCAGATATTTCTCAGGATGTTTAGCGCCACTTACTCAAGTAGAAGGGTTGGACTGGTAGATGGTTTATCAATGACGATACTTCTCTTAGATCTACCAAAAGGTTATGAGCCTGAAGAATTCTGGTATGAGATGAATGACGTCCCTGTTGGCGGTCAAAAGCAATGGCAACCGTAATTCGACGTCGAGCGAACAAACAGTTATGATCAAGAAACTAATATTTGCATTCATAATCTAAATAAAAATTTACAATAATCCACTAATTTTCACCTGTAGCTTGAGGGAATTCATCTATTTTTTCAAGAGGTACAGCTCTCGGAACGAGTAATAGAATTCTTCCTGCAGGAATACAGAAGTGTGTTCTATCCATTACAGTGTATGGCGTGTAAGAAAACACTACAGTTGTGCCTCGGTCCATCACTCTTCTTACAAATGTACCCACTCTGAAACAAGCAGCAAACAACGTAGTGGATCTATTTAAATGTAGATATTATTTATAATAAAACAGAGAAGACCACCATCGGTAAAGGTTTAATTGTAAAGACTGATTTGGGTCATTTTGGGGGTTCTACAAGGGCCTAATATAAAGGAATCAGATTCTCCACATTTAGAAAGAGACTTGGAGTTATTTTATTTATCCCTAATATTGTGAGTCTCAATGTTTATGGACTTGGTTAGTTAGATGGATTCCTGCAATAGGTGGTGCATGCGACGGAGAAATAGTTTAATAGTTAAGCTCGAAGACTTCTCAAGATGAGAACAGCCAAATCTATTGCCGAATAATCAGAGATTCAACAACTTTCGGAGAACACGTTGCTGGAGTTGAGAGCATCTCGTTCAGAACATGTTTCAGCCAGTGATAGATTTACTGGCAATCCATTAAAGAAATAAACCAGACAGAAAGTAGTGTGAAACTGTTCATTTTTCTGATAGCAACTAATAAGACTGATGGATCATATGATATTAACCTGGCACTCTACAGTGGACTGTTGGTCTTCCGGGCCTCAGAAATCTTCATAAATCATTCAATTGTGTAGGTGCCTTGAGCTAGTATGGAATACCTTCTGTACTCTACTACTCCCGGGTAGTGGTATTTCATGCCACTTCCCAACAGCGAGCTGTAGGTAGGAATGGAGAAGGGAAGTTGGTTAAGGCCTTATCGGCTAGGTACAACTTCTGCTAATTCCACCCTTCCGTGCACAGCGTACACACTGTACTCTTATTAAACTCTTTCATGCTACTCTATTATAAAATATATCTTGGTAAAAGGTATTTTTCTTCCATGGATTCGAACGAGTCAGATACTAAACAAAACTTCCAAAAGTTCTGGGTTCTTTTATTACAAATCACTAGCATCTCACTTGGTAAACCTAGAGATGTGCGTTCGATTCCCACCTGGACAATAGGAGTCACAAAATCATTAAATAAAATTCTTAGTCTCTCCCTGGCTATAAAATCATGGTAACCTCTATAACCCGTCCTAATTAGTCATACTTGTACAACGCGGGTGTAAATAAATACCAGATACGTTCTATAATTATTCTAAAGCTGTATCATCATCATTATAAATGAAAACTTTGATTTTAAAGTAAACAAAAAGAAAGTTGCAACTCACTCGGCTTTAAAGCCTTTTGTAATTATTTCCCATTTGTTTCTCAAGCCTTCCAAGCAGTGCTTTTCATACATTTCAAATTCTACGGTGTGTGCTATAAAAGGCTCCTTTACTTTGTAAGCGGTGTACCTTAAACAATTCATATATTCATCATTTCAGGTTAACTGGCAATACATGAATCTTATATTATTTAAGAAAGAAGTTACATTGTTTTACAGAATTCACTCCCCCTAGGGAAATCAGCTATTGAGGTAGTGCTCGAGACGCGATTTTCAAAACATTTCTTCAAAAGCCCATTGACTACCTATTAGATGACGAAAAGGAGGTCCATTCAAAATCTTCTATATATATATACTTGTCTGTTGCTGCTCTAGTGATCGCAATATTTGTTTGATTGTAACCTCCTGAGCCTTTTGTTTGATTCAACATCTGGGGAAACTATTTAGTATATCTGAAATCAGCCAATGAAGTTGTACTCTTGACGCGATTTTAAAAACATTTGCTCAAATGCCAATTGATTCACCCTATGAGTGACGAGGTGTCTGCTTAACGCTCTAGTAGTCGTAATTTTAGTTTGATCGTTACACAACTCGAAACATATCAGTTTTATTGGAAACTAAAGAAGCTCTAATATTAATCGTGTTATTTGTACTTTCTTCTTTTCAACCTTCAGTAACCCTCACTTCTACTCAACGGGTTTTATGTAGAAATAGATACGAGGATGTGCTTAGTTTACGCAGCTCCTGAGTGAAGGGCATAGGTTAGTTTCAACCTTATGTAAACCGCCACTCCAACTCATGTCATATTAACAATAAGCTGTTATACAATGAACCACTTAAATAGAATCTTAAATAACATGCAGGCACGTCGGAAATCTGCTCAGTTTAGGTAGACCCTGTGTTATTCCACTGATCTACATGAAAACCGGTCCTAAAACCATTCCGGCGAATTCTTATGTCCTTTTTCTCTCATCATCCACCTTTTCGGTGGGAGGCCTCCCCACCCATTTGTATCACTTTTGAAGGGTTGAAAAGGCACACAATAGCCTTTACATTTCTTCTTCTTTTCATTCTTTTGAGGGTTAGAGATTGAATAAAATATGAATATGTGTGTACCAATGGAGAAGATTGGGGGGGGGTGTCCCTTAAATTGTTAAATCTTAGTAAAAATGATTGATTTTTCTGATTTTTTAATCTTTCGAAAAATGTAATGTCTGGGCTGACTTCCTAGTTCTGTAAATAGAGATTTCTACGCGTTTTTCTAAGAGATTCCACTGTTGAAGTTGAGATTTACTCTTAGGTAAATCTAAATCTCTGACGAGATCATTCAATTCCAACTGAGTAATGAGGAGAGGATTTCGATGAGCTGAATCATCGGTAGACATATAATTTGGTGATCCAGGCTGTAGCTCAAAGTCTTTCATATCAAATAAAGGATTGTTATTGCCAGGTCGTCACTGGCTGATGATCGAATACAGTTGGCATTGTGCTCAAGATACGATGGCGCCATCTTCAAGCCCGTCAAAAGTTGTACTGAGTTAGTTGTCCGTTAGCCAGTAGGTTTTATACGTGGGTTATCCGTATCGGGTTTATGATCGCTTGAAATGTACTAATGAAAAATATCGGTCCCCGTCCAGGCCATAGTGATAAGAGTAACTTAAGCTAAATCTTGTCAAATCATAAAAATGCCTATGCAACCTATTCGAATGAAGCAATGAGAGCACCAGTTTAGTACAGATGGTAACTTCGTAACTGTTGCTATATATTTTTGTTATTTTTTGGTACTGGGGGAAATGTGAGAACTGGAAACTGCTACGTGGAAAAGTAATGAAAAAATTGATCTCATTTAATGATTTTATTTTTACAATTTAAGTGGCTAAATCCCCCCCCCCCCATTCCCCAAAAATCTACCTCCTTGGTACACATATACATAGCTTAGACTTTTTCAACTTTAGAACACCTTAGAATAAATGTAGAAGAAAACAAAGGTAGTAAATTAATCTTACCATAAGTCACTGAATCTAAGGCAATGCGCACTCTCGTGGTAGGTGACAGGATTAACAAAAGGGGGTGCAAACCTATCTATACAGTCTTGGCCACCTCTTCTCTGGTGACCACCAGCTGTAGTTTGTCTCTTTTTCAATTTATTACTATTTACGCTTTGAGTGTAGTTATTTGTATCTTCAACATTATTTTCTGTGGGGAAAAAATAACATAGCTATTATTGTAGTACCATAAACAGCAAGAAATACAAGAACAATAATTGGGCGAGTCAGAGTAACAATGTACCAAGACTCTACCCCTAACCACTAGATATTTATTCTCAAAACTCAATAGTGGAATTAATTACTTTGACTCCTCAAAATATAATTATTTTTATATGAGCAGAGCTTCATGCATAAATGAAAAAAATACAAAACTTGATGGATTAGCAAATTTTCTATAGCATGTACCAAATTAAATCCAACTAACCATTATTTACGGTTTTTCTGGTTTTACCTACTCTAAGTTCTACACTCTTTACAATTTGAGTTATTCTTTTTTTTTTTTTATCTGATACCTCGCTGTTCAGTTGTAATTGTTGTAATGCTTGCAGCCAGGTGACTGCCGGGGGTGAAGGGAGATAAGCCCCTTGTGCTAAGCCTGGGGCTTCATTTGAAGGGGTAGTTGTTCGTATAGAAAGGATGGTGAAGGATAAAGAGGGTCTGTTAACCGATGGCGGGGGTAACCGATGGGGTTGTGATTGAGTTATTCAGGGACCGTTGCATCATTCCTTATAAGTATTCGTCACCTTTTAATGGCGAGAGTCAATCTACAAACATGCCTTTTTTTCTACGTGGAGTTTATTGAAAAATGCCCTAAATGTGTACAGGGATCATTCCCTGTTATTGTAGTTGAAACGAACCTTTGGCACTGGGTCGTTGAACACTTTCCATTAACATTTGAAGAAAATTGGGTACAGGAAAGCTATACGAATTCCTTAAAAAGAAAGTTACGCATGAAGAAGGTAGCTCCAGAGTTGTAGAATGTTTGCTTTAGTGGAGTGAATCAATTTAGTTGCATGATTCTTCTTTTAATTTTGTCAACCATCTTTAAAGTTTAAGTTAAACTTCGAAAGTGAAAAATCACCTGACTTACGCTATTGCATTATTATATAATTTTCTATTATCATTACCAATATGCAGTATGCTCATCTTTGCTCATAGTTTTGGCCAGCTAGGCCTCTTGATTATGTAGTATCACAAAAAGAATTGGAGGCTGGCAAAGATATAACGATTACCTCATTTTCATTGTCAATTCAAGCTTGATTTGGATTGAAAATGAAAATAATGGTAAAGAATTGTAACACTCTTATCACTTGGGGTCATTGAGTCGAAATCCGGGCACCTTTTCCAAATTGATATGTTTTTTTTTTTTTCAATTACTCTAGAAGATGTAATACGAGGGTAGGAATATGATTAAGTAACTCAAAACTAAAGATTAAGAGTATTTATGTGACCTTAAAATTGCTCTTGAGGCTCATTTAAAAGAGATTTACGCAACCCGCTTTGGATGTAGGGTGCTCAAAAAATTGAAACGCCGTTTAGCAGATTTTAATTTTATTTTGTGGTCCTGTATAATGAAATGAATATATATATATATATATATGTGTGTGTGTGTGTGTGTGTGTGTGTGTGTGTGTGTGTGTTTGTAATTTTCAAATAGGTAAATAAGATATACTGCTTTTCGAAGCATTTATATATCCTTTATTTTTTACAGAGGTTAACAAATATTACGTGATCTTACTTAAATCCAACAGTGTACCAGTGGTGTCTTCATCAGCAGAATTTTTAATGTTTGATATTCCTTTAGAGATCTCATTCAAGCTCCGCTTCATTCTGGCGTTAGCTTCTTGGAGACACTGTGTAATCTCACCCAGATTAGCAAGCAAGTCCGTATCTTTTCTTTGGCCTCGGAAAGGTTTATTGTTTGAAAATGCACTTAATCTATTATTTGTTGGATTCTGGTATTTATGAGCATTCGACTTTATATTTTGATTGTTAAATAAACTGGCATCCTTTTTAGAGTTATACATTTTAGTTTGTCTACCGTTTCTCTTGTGAATATCAGTTTGTCTATCGTTTTCTACAGCTTCATTCGTTATCTCAACATCATTCTTCAAAGCAAGACTATCATTAAATTGAGACTGTAGAGAATGTCCCAAGATACTGTTTGAACTAACCTCTTCTTTTGAATTCTGCCATAAAGGCGTACTAGTCTCTGGGGCTTTACGTTTTGAAAGCACATGAAGGAATGGATTCACTGAAGTCTTTTTATAATTGTAATACTCTTTCCAGTAGTAGCTGATCGGCGGTGCAGGCTCCCAAGGATCCATCCCTTCCTTTTTAGAGAAATCCTCTCTTCTGAATCCTTTTGCCGGTTCCATTGGAGGAAAATTGTAATATGCTTTGGGGAATTTCGGGTAGTACCTTTTGAGACGATTCACGTCCACGAATGTTGTGTTCCGATTTTCCAAAAAACTCAGGAATCCTTGGGCTTTGGTTTTCTCCTCGCTCTTTTCAAACTCCTTGGAGAGGTTCAGGAGCTCTTTGTCAACGTTCCTCTGAAACTTCTGCGCTGAAACATTAAGGCGTGCGTTGAGCCGCTGAGCAAACTGGCCTGTGTGCGTTGAAAATGCAACGTCCGTTTCTGGAGAGTCTCCTCTGAGGACGACCGGTTGTCTCTTGACATTTTCGAACAAATCACAAGAACAACAAAATCCCTGAAAAGAATGGCTTGATAATGCAATTAGGAAGACAAAAAAACAATTATACGAAAGTAAATAAAAGTGCAAATTAACAAAATGACTGTGTCCATGAAAACTTGAATTCCCAGATGAAAGTATCAACGTCATTACATTATATTTTGAAATAGGTTATCCAAATTACCAAAACATGACATCAAAATTTATGGTAATATACAGGTGACCATAGGAGAAAAATAACCACCACAAAACACTTAAATTTACAGAGATCTTAAGCTCATATCTTTTTGACAAGTTGTCCACGTTTGAGATAACAGGAGAAATATCGTTTGTAAGGTCTCTTATACTTTTATTTTATCTTTTAATAAAAGTGGTATCATAAACTCTGGTTATAATTCTATCCACAATAACACCGCATTGCTATTTACAATTTTCTAATTTAAGACAATGTAACAAAGATATTTTTTTGGAAGTTTAGATAGTCTCGTTGTGTAGAGTCTTACCTCGCTAAATGGTATGGTTTTACCGCCATAGTAAGCTCGTCCGCAGGTTGGTTTATTTGAAGATACGTCACAGCCAGTATAAAAAGGAGTCGTATCTTTGGAAACTACTTCTTCCGAAGCTTCGGCATTAATTACCTGCAACACAAGGTAAAATTGTGGAACTAAAAACACAGTTTAAATAGATCACAAAAACAGGACGAATTTTGCAAGGCTCGAAGTTTAGGTTTTCAAGAGTGTTTGGAGAGATCAAGACGTCCAAGTTCATGGGGAAATAATATCCGCAAGTATTTACAAAGAGTTTGTAGAGACCATAGCTGCAAGCTCTTGAAAAGATCAGAGCTGTTAGATTATGGAAAGATAAACGCTGCAACGTTGGAGAGATCAGAGTCGCAAGCTTTTGGAGAGATTTCAGCTGTTAGCTTTTGTAAAGATAAGCGCTGCAACGTAGGAGTGATCAGAGCCGCAAGCTTTTGGAGAGATTTCAGCTGTTAGCTTTTGTAAAGATAAGCGCTGCAACGTAGGTGTGATCAGAGCCGCAAGATTTTGGAGTGATCAAACTCACAGGCCTCTGAAAACAGTTCGGTCCCAGTCTAAAAGTAGCTACGTCGTTCCTTAATATTACTTATATAATGAGATACTGTTGAAACTGCGTTTTCTTATATATTAAGGAAATTAAAAAACAAAAACTTTCCTTTCAGTTTGGGGAAAGTGGGCTGCGTTAATAGAAGTAAAATCTAGTAATACTGTACTGAAACAAAAAGTACAAAAATTCACTACAGGGCTTAACTCATTAATAATAACGGAGTGGAACTCTGTGGGAGTGATGAAATATTGTTTGCCAGGCTCCGGCCCAGCAGTTACTTACACGTTCGACGAAGAGTGGGTAGGCTTGTAGAATTTCCTGCTGAGTGATCTTCAGCACGATCGGATTTAGTAATCTACCTTTCTGTTTAGATACAGGATCGTAGACATGGTCCACAACGACGTATTCGCTATCTGTTTTCATCTGAAACAGAGGTCAGTCTTAAAAGTTCTGCCTAAAATAAAATCAGCCAAGCTGTTTTAAGATTGCAAAAAACTATAAACTGGTTGGATAAATAAAGTTTATTTTATTTATTTAATTTTTAAAAAAGATGGAAATTCCATAACAAATCGGTCCCAGAGGATGTATAATTGTTTTAGATAAGTATTATTCGGCATTTAATACAACACAAAGTAAGCTTAAAAGAAAAATTAGGTTGGCCGGGTACCAATTCAATGGTAAATCCGTTAGTTTTAAAGGAAATTCCAAAAAATAATCAAAATAAATGCACAATGGAATAAAATATTTTATTTTTCTTGTAGTAAAAGATTATTTATAGGACTTCCCTTTTGCTTACACTTCTAAAATGAAATTGTATATCGTAAGGATGGGTAAAAAATAAATATGGTCGGTGTATTTGCGGATTTAATAAAAGCCAGTTTGGCATTGCCAACTGGGAAGTGATGTTTGTTGGTTGAAAAAAAAATAGACGATTGAAAAGACGGTAGATTTCTGTAGAACATTTACAGAAATCATTTAAGGCACTTTACATCTTTCTATTTTCTTATCCAAGTGGCCCAATAATTTAAGTATTAATGCTATTTCAGCAAAACATAAGCCTGTCGGCAATTGTAAAGGAGCGGATGCATGTATTCAATATTATAAAAAAGTTAAAGTTATCAAAGTTGAAGACATATTTTACCCCTCACCTATATTGAATGAAATAGGGAGTTGCTATCATTGTTCATATTTAAAGCATACTGATTGGCAAATTATTTTAGAAATTAAGAAGTCTTTAATCAATATCAAGGAAGCCACCGAGAACATATGTATTATGTTTTAGATATAGCCTTACATAGATTCAGTGGATTTCATGTGCATTGCCGGTGTACTGGGTGAGTATTTTTTTTAGATAATTTATTAATATTTTATAAAAAGTCAAGAGTTATGACTTAGCTAAGCTGGATAGTAAAAACTCAAATATAGACAAAATACATTAAAACTTTATTTTTTTTATTATTAAAATAATTAATCGTATAAAACAACTGTTAGTGGTTAGAATATTAGTGGGAGGGGGGAGGTCGATTCTGTTCTTCTTTTGCCTCATATTTATGAGCAGTTATTATTATTATTATTATTATTTATTAACGTCCACTTTTTGCAACTAAGGCTAATTGGGACGGGTTATCTATAGTTTACCACCCTTTTCTAGCCAGGGTAGGACTAAGGATGTTGTTTAATGAATTCCGACACTAAATAATTTCCTTTGCCCAGGCGAGAATCGAACTCGCTACTCTAGGTTTACCACATGAGATTAAGGCCAACGCTTTAACTCGCATGGCTAACCTGAGCCCAGAACAGTTATTAAGATTTAAGATAAACTTCAATTAAAATTATTTTTCAAAGGCACATTCTCAGACACCCAAGAAAATTTTATTTGGGTTGAATATACTATTTTTTTTTATCAAACATAGTATCTTTAAGAATACATAGCGATGGGCTACTTAATCAAATATGAGCTAGGCAACTCGTTAATTTTAAATCCCCCCCCCCCCCAACCAATAGGGAACTCGTGAAGTTCTTATCAATAGAATAAAGAGGTGAAGAGTTAGAAGCACTACGCTGATTTCCCACCTACATGAATGAAGCATGGACATCGTCACAACCTGTCAAATTATCATAGATGCCGTGACCTGAGCATTCAACATAATTTTCTCGATCTTTGTATGAGCCCTGTGTAAACAAGACTAGGAAATTATTATTATTTATTACTGTGGCTAATTGGGACGGGTTTGCTAAAGGTTACCACCCTCTTCTAGCCAGGAGGAACTAAAGAATTTATTTAATGAGTTCGTCACTAAATATATTCCTATAGGCCAGGCGAGAATCGAACTAGTCACTCAAGGTTTACCATGTGAGATTAAAGACGCTGCATTTAGTTTTCGGTCATCAATAGACCCCCACTCCTACTCATGTCATATTAACGATGCGCTGTTATATAATGAAGAATTGTATATGAAGCCTAAATACCAAATATTGTTGTCATTAAAATTTTACGTTTTGAGATAAATGCAAGTGCCTAACGCCCGTGGGAAATCTGCTTAATTAACGTAGCATCTGCGTGGCGGACTTGTTTTTAGGAATTTCCCTAAAGGGAAATCAGCTACTGAGGTCGTACTCATTACGCGAGTTTTGAAAAATGTCCTCAAATGTCCATCGATCCTAATCAGGAGATGACGAAAATGAGGTCCGTTCAAAATTATATATATATATCGATATTTATATTTGTCTGTTAACGCCCTAGCGGTCGAAATTTTTGTGTGATCATTACCAAAGTTCATATTTAATAGTTTCATGTAAAAAGAAAGATAATGGCTAAAAAAAGGTAAAAGTTTCGTTAATGGCTAAAATCGGACCAGTAGGAGGGGGGGGGGTTAGAGGGGGGATTTTTGAACATTCGAAGTACCTCCGTTATTATGCGTCGGATCGAAAAATTGTAAAGGATCAACCTTGTTGCACATTAAATTTACTGTAGATATTATCCTATACATTTATTCTGTATCTTGAATATTAACCGAGATATTTGCATTTGTATTGTGTGTGTGGTCGGCAAGAGTAGGCATGTTCGGAACTTTCCGCCTAGAGCTAGTGCGGCCGTTTTCGTAACTATTCGTCCCTCGTGAATAGGTTTAGAGAGCCCTTACTACTACTGCATCATTAGGCAGATTTCTCTATTGTAAAACTTCACGTGGGAAATCTGCTTAATTAACGTAGCATCTGCGTGGCGGACTTGTTTTTTTTTTACCTTCTGCTTACTGAGGGTAGTGGGAGAAGGACCCACCTCTTAACTCGTACGGCGACGGACGCTCCCACCTCCAAAGCAGTATGTATATATGTATATATATATATATATATATATATATATATATATATATATATATATATATATGTGTGTGTGTGTGTGTGTGTGTGTGTGTGTGACACTGTTAGGAGATAAGAATTCATCAGTCTCTAGAGATAGCCCAGAGCGAGCTCAAAAGACACTCAGCAAACGTTGGTTATGCATTTTATTATTATTTATTTGAAATGCCGCTACAATGGCCATTCATCTTTTGACATGTTTGAATATAATATTTTGTATTGCCATGGATTGTGGCTAGGATACCTGGCTTTCGCCCACGTTATGCATTTGAAAATCGGGATAACTTGAGTCAATATGACTACAACAACTATCCACAGACAAATTATTTTCTCCGTTAACTCTCAAATTACTTTTATCAGACAAGTAACGGACTTACCTTTCCGCAGATGGAGAGCTTGACAGTGATGACGAGCTTCCTCCGACATTTGATGACCTCTGAGTGGAGGAGAGGCTCGTCCCGATCGTAGCCGTAGAACTGGAGTACTTCCTTGCTGCGGGTCATGGCTACGTCGGGCTGCTCCCCGGTGTCCTTGTAAGTCTTGAACCTGCTTCTGTAGGGGCAGCGGACCAGGATGGCTCGCAGCTGGATCTTGGGAGGCCGCTCTACCTTAGGCTTCGCTGTGTCCGTTTTCAACTGACCTTCAACTGAAGCATACAACATGGACGCCGCCAGTGCTGCCAATAACATCAGTGGTGCCATTTGAATATAAAAACAAAATCTAAGCAATGAAATAAAAATGTTTCCTTAAATAAATGGTCATAAATTAAAGAAAAAAAAACATATTGTTGCATAATTATACACATGGTGTCACTAACAAATCTATTAGCAGATTTCCCTTAAGGTCGTACTCATGACGCGATTTTCGAAAATTTTCTTTAAATGTCCTTCGATCCTACCCAGGAGACGACAAAAATGAGGTCCGTTCAAAATTATATATATATTTATCTGCTAACGCTCTAGCGGTTGCAATTTTGTTTTGATCGTTACTCGATATTTAATCGTTTTATGTAAAAAAATCAAGTTCGTTAATGGCTGAAATCGACCAGTGAGGGAAGATTTTTGAAAATTTGAAATATCTCCGTTATTGTGCATCGGATCGAAACATTGTATAGTCAATTCATATTGCAAATTAAATTTACTATAAATATTGTTCTATACATTTATTCTCTATCGTGAATATTAACCGAGATATTTGCATTTTTATTAAGTGTAACGGACGAGTTATGTTCGCTTCCATTCGTTTCCGCCAAAAGCTAGTTCGGCCGTTTCCGTAACTGTTTGGTACTCATATGGAGATTTCTCTATTGTATAACTTTACGTGGGATATCTGCTTAGTTTATACAGCTCCTGAGTGACAGACTTTTTACAAGTTGGAAATCAAATGAAACTACATTGTAGTTTCAATAGGAGGCACCTAAGCTTTTTATTATAAAGCTTAGGAGCCTCTTATTGAAATAACAGAATCTGAGATACTAAAGGGAAGGAAAACAGGTAAGAAGAAAAATTCCATAAATAATATCTCAATTATGAGTATAAATCTGTACAAATACCTATAGATAATTTTACACTCAAAAGACAAACATATTTAATAAAAATAACATTAAATTAATTACAATAATATGGCTATTTAAAACAGTAGAATACTAAATTATACAAATCTACTCTTCACAAAATGAGTTAATGAAACAGTAAAATCTAGAATTTTTAAGATATTTGCATTTGTATTGGGCGTAGTCGACAGAAGTCGGCTATATTCGGGACTTTCCGCCGAAAGCTAGTTCGGCCATTTCCGTAAATGTTCGTCCTTCGTGAATTGGTTTGGAGATTCGTTACTACTACTGTTATTTGTAAGCAGATTTCTCTATTGAAAAACTTCACGTGGGAAATCCGCCCCCTGCGTGACGGACTTTTTTCTCTAGGACACTAGCATAGCGATCTGTGTTCTTCAAAATACCATACTTCTTTCCCCACTTGTAAGGGTGGTCCTTTAGAAAGGACGGACTGTGTTCACTTCCAATAATTTTCTAACTGGCGTATAGGGGAAAAAGTTTACAGTCAGCTTTCGTTTTATGTAAAACTAAAGATCAAGTTCCTTAACGGCTGAAATCGGGCCAGTAGGGGAGGGGGATTTTGAAAATTCGAAATATTTCCGTTATTAGACATCCTATCGAAAAATTATTTAGAATCAATCCACATGTATGTTCTACACATTTTAGCAGATTTTCCTTAAGGGAATCATGGAGCAATTTTCAAAAACTTTCTTCAAATATCTACCGATACTACCCAGGAGATTACGTAAATGAGGTCGTTCAAAAATTTTATATATATATATATATATATTGTCTGTTAATGATCTAGCAGTCGCAAGTTGTGTGTGATCTTTTTATGTAAAAAGAAAGACTAGTGGGAGGGGAGGATTTTTGAAAAGTTTCCATTACTACATGTTGGATCGAAAAATTGTATTGAACCAGTCTTATTGCTAATTAAATGTACTATAAATATTGCTATATACATTTATTCTCTATCTTGAATATTAATCGAGATATTTACACCTTTCAGCTAACCCCCACTTCTACTCATGTTACATAAACAATACTCTGTTACATAATAAACCACATTATTCAAAGCTTAAATATTAAATATTGTTTTCAAGAGACCTTTATTATATGTGATACATGAAAATATATTTTGGTGACCCCCCCCTCCATCATGAGTTCTTGGACTACTAAAATTTGATTGATTGAAATAAAAATTATTCTGATCCATTATAAATTACAGTACTATATATAGTAACTACACGAAGGAAATCTGCTATTTGGTATTTTTACTGACATATCGGCGTTTTTTAATTTTAGTCTTCTGTAACGCCCCTTCACTTTTAGACATTATATTTTAACAATAAGCCAATATATATAAGGTCACTAGTGTTTCTAACATACTAACATGTGGGAAATCTGCTTAATTACACCGCCCCTGCGTATGATCGATGGATATTTGAAGAAATTTTTCGAAAAATTAAGGTCAATAGTACAACCTCAATAGTCGATTTCCTCTAAGGTAAATGTGCTAAAAGGTGAGTATCAAATGTCAGGAGATTACACAGGCCAATGATGAAAAAACTTTTTTAATGAAAATACCTTATTCTTATGTTGTTTAGGTTTGCTGAATCCAAATATGATGCTTAAAAAGTTGTATCACCCACCATTTATTCACATTTTATAGTTAAATTCATGAAATAAAGAAACATTTTTAGAATTTAACAGCTTTTTTTCATAGTTAAGATAACATGAAAAAATAGGTCTAATGAACAAAGATGATGTTGGCAGCACTGCTGAAACACATGCTAAACAGCTGATGTTTTGTTTATTTTCAACATAACCTCACTTTTACGTTTCCTGTACATGTGCTCAGTGCAATGTCTCATCGCGGCTGTAAAAACTCTGCTGACAGTTTTTGTTATATTTGTGGTGAGTTTGTTATTAAAAAGCACCAAAGAAAGAAACATTACAGACTTTGTGAAAAAGGTTTATCTAGCATACTTTGGAACCAAACTTGGAGACTAGGATAAACCTTGGGCACCGCATAAGGTATGTTATGTATGTGTTGAAGACCTCAGGAAATGGTCAAAAAAAGAGAAAAAAACACTTTAAATTTGCTGTTCCCATGATATGGAGGGAACCAAAAAATCATTCCGATGACTGTTACTTTTGCAGTGTAGATATTACTGGTCATAACTCTAAGAACAAGAAGGTAATAAGCTACCCTAACCTTCCGGTCCGCCATCAAACCAGTAGGGCACGGTGTAGATTTGCCAATCCCGGAACCACCAGAGGACTTAAATTCTATTGAAACAGAAGTATTTTCTGATGTACAGTCGGAGTTAGATGAACACGATGAAGAATTCCAATGTGTTACAGAAAATGTAGAGCCTAAATTGTTCACTCAGGTCGAGCTTAATGACTTAGGGATCTGGGCTTAACAAAAGAAAAAAGCTGAACTGCTTGGCTCTAGGCTAAAAGAAAAGAACTTGCTGGCGGCTGGAACCAGCTTTCATGTGTATAGGAAGAGAGAACAACAATTTTCGAAGTATTTTGAACAAGAGGGAGGAATTCATCGCAGGAAAAGCTACACAAGAAGCTTCAAGGAAAAAAAGGGAAAGAAAATATAAAGCAATTCCAGTTGACAAGTGAACCTTGTATCATCACATAAAATTACTATTCCAAGTATTTTACTGTAAATACAAACCATTTTTACGATTCTACAGTGTTTCATTGATTTCCCTATATACTGTAAATGGGTTATTAGACTATATAATAAAATACATTTTGCTTGGAAACTAAGGGTGATACATAAAAACTACGAGCAGATTTGGATTTCAGCACATAAAAAATCTATCAAGATCAGCTATTAAAATTAAAAAAGTTTTCAAAAAAGGTTTTTTTTTGTTGGCCTGTGTTATCATAAAGCATCAGAGAGTATGCATAATAACTTAGAATTACCATCATGCTTCTTCCATATGCTCTTTCTTAATTGATCCCAGGGTAACCAAGGGTTACAACCATGGGTAGTTACGAAATAATAAGAAACATTTCTTTGCTACAGGAATAAGTAGGTACTCAACCACAACTAGAAATATAAAATCTATTTATTTTATGTTAAAAAAAAAAATAGGACAAAAATGAAAACAAAATATTAAATTTAAAGTACACGTGTAAATATTATTATTTTAAATTTTTATTATAATTAATATATACATACTTTATCACAGACAAATTAACCATTTGAGGTAGGTAACACAAATACAGATCCATACAGATAAAGACTAACACAAAATTAGGAATGGAACGTTCACAATATGCAAAACACAAATGCTATAATAATAATAATTCACAAGCTAATTGAAAGAAAATGGGAGAAACTTACAAAACTTTTTATGGCTTTAGTGGACCTCATTTTGAAAAGCCCCCCTCCCTCCAAGAGCTGAATTTAATTTTGTATATTCATTTCACAGAAAAGAACCAATCAAGAATTGGTAATTATTTTAATAAATCCATGAAAATTTTAAATATCAATCTAGAAATCAGGAACAGAGACCTGACTTTAAAACTTATTTTCTTGAAATGTTAATGGCCTAATTGCTCTCTGTATACATTTGTTCAGATGTGACTATTTAATTTCATAAAAAGTTTTGAAAGTAAATTTAATAAAACAAATTTAAGCTCTATTCATTAGAAAGAAAAAAAAAAACAAATCTTAAGCTTAATTCTCAGAAACGTGTTACAAGGAAGTCTGAAATTGAGAATTGTTCACAATATATACTTCTATTGATGAAGAAATTAGTTCACCTAAAGTAAAAAATGTTTAAAATATAGCTAAAGCCAAGCAAAGCACGTAAAAGAAACATTTAAAGCATAAAGAGATGTCAGTAATTGTTAAAAATAAATAACCAAAATTTTCAACAGTACTTAGAAAAAAAATGTATTCACAGTAATTCTCAATTTCAGCTTTTGAAATTTACATATATTATTATTCATTAGCGTACAATTTACATATAAAAAAAACACTAGTTCAAGTTAGAATATAATTGACCTAAACAATGATATATAATTGATAAAAATTACAAAAAAAATGTATCTAAAAATGCTAAGCAACTCAAAATCAATCTTACAAATCTTAAAGACAATATATCAAAATATATAAAAGGATGCTTAAATTTAAGTTTTTCATCACCGTTTTACTATAAAAAATGCAATCTCCTCTTAATATCCATTTACCATGAGTTTTAATAATATACTGGTTTTGATTATTCATGGACTAATGCATTATATATAACAACTTTACATTTTACACACATTTTTAAAATGTGTAAGACTGAATAAGTATAAATTTAGTAACAATTTTTATTTGATGTAACAAATTATAGCCCACGCAATGGTACTAAGGTTAATGAAGAGGGGTTACAATGGCATCTTCCATCTAAGGTGGGAGTAGGGTTTTCATTTGTTGAGTCCTTCAAACAAGACCAATAACTGAACAGAGCTAGCTATCCCGAACACCAATGGAAATAAAGCAGAAGTCAGCACATAATAAGACGAATGTGGAAGACTTGAAGCTATTACTCATTATCTAAATATAATTATTACAGAAGATCTGCCAATGAATCCTTTTTGAAGGATCCTTTCCCTATAGCACTGCTAGCACACCTCCAAAAAGCACAACTGCAATATATATGTTCCTCATTTTTTATTGTTACATCAAATGCCCTTCTTGTACATGTTGAAGTTGGATGACCCAATTCTTCCTGGATTTTTAAAAATTCAATGACACCTCCCCCACTCCCCTTTACCTTTTTTCTGACCACCACCATATGAGAAATGGATAGCATTTTATTTACATCTTGAGGACATTTATTCACAAATGTTCTTTTACAGAGCTGCTTCAAGAAACTATACTTCAAACATTAAAAAATTACATTGTTTGTTGCTACTGGAATATTGCAATTTATGTTTTTGAGTTCAGTGAACAGATTCTTTAGAAGTGGTATCATAAATCTTCTTCCTACCCTAGTGATTATTTGACACTCAGAATCACAAACAGAGCTCCTTCATGCCATTTAAGGTATAATTAGTATTAATGAGCTGTTTAAAATGTGAATACATACTGTTGGCATTTTCATTGACAAACAAACAAAAGAAATTTCGAAATAGCTGCTTGTGATGAAATGAACTTAGGATAAAATAAGCATATGAACAGCCACTTCAAATTGCTTCTAATCCTTTTTGACATTTTCATTCTTCCTTTTTTTGGGTAATGTTTTTTTTTGTCCGGAATTCAAAGCTGAAACAATAATTTGTGTATAAGAATAAATTAAAATCCAATTCGGTGTTTGATTTATATTTCTATGCAGTTCTAATTACATTTGTTTTCTTCAAGCTTTCTTTTGTTTTGCACTTTTTCCCTAGGCCCAGTATTCAAGGCTGAAACAGAATTTTTAATAATGAATTTTCATATATAAATTATTTTATGAATGACAAATAATACATAAAGAGTGGATATTTTAATACATAAATTGTAGATATAACAAGACTTGTAATAAAATGATAGAGAATGTTCTGTGAGAAAACCTGTTATTAACCCTCCGTCGGGCGCAGCTGGCCTGAGAGGCCAGGAAAACATACTTTTTGATGGCCCACCTCATTCTGTTTCCCCTGTTAGGCGCCATTACCAGTAGTTTCCTGATTCCTATTCATGCTTAGAATCCCCTACAATAGTTTATTGCCATCCTTGGCTTGTGAGGCCGAATTGCTCCTTAATTTCAAAGATGAGTTTATTTCAAGATATATCTATTGCAATCGTTCCTTTTACTAAGATAAATTCTATTCTGTACGGAAGTTCGTCTATATCTTGAGAAATAAGTGCTAGGTCCAACTCTGACCTCTTAGGCCGAATACGCCTTATCAATTTTACTTGTTTTAGTTTAAGCTTCATTCTATTCTAATAAAGTCATTATTTTACGTTCTAAATAGTACATTTGTTTTCCTTAGATCCTAGAGAATACTGCCCTACCAGCGTTTTAAATTAAAATTAATTAGTTGGGGAGTGGAGTGTTAAAATATGTGGGCGGCCTCTCAGGCCGGGTATGCCCGATTTTGTTTCGTCCAGAAGTGTACCCGACGGAGGGTTAAGAAAAAACATTAAATGTTAATTGAATATTAATAAATAAACTATATTAGTGATAAATATACAAATTTTTATGATTTGTGAAAAACTTACTATTGACACGACAAACTTCAGCTGCAGCACCAAACTCATTAAGCTTTTCTAACCACTTAATTTGATTAGGAGATAGAGTATCACTTGGTCCCTTTACTTCAACAAAATTACACTGTAAAATAACAATAAACTAGAAACATTTGCAAAGATAGAAAAGATTTGGACAGGAAAAAAAAAAAGTATTATTACCTTCCCAGTATCAGGATTCCATAATGTCAGATCAGGAAGGCCACTTCTTTTTGATCTAAAATCCTGAAGAAGATAGTTTGCAATTTTAAGAAAAACAGGAGTTGTCAAGCAGCGGAGAAATGACTGCGCCTGGAGGAAATACAATTATTAATATTAACCAAAGTCAAAATCAAATTATGAGAAATTAAATGTTTACCTCTTCAAGACATCCTCCATCAAGAACCTCCCAATCTACTGGGCCAACAACTCCTCGATATTTCATAACATTCTTTTTTAAGAACTCTTCAGCTCCTTCAGATTCGATTTCCTCACTCAAACTCTAAATAAAGAAATGAATAAGTAATTTTTCCCTGGAACTTGAATTTCAATTAAAGTGTAAATCCACTAACTTCAATGATATCCTTTCGGCGCCTGTAAAAACCAGATGTACCCCAATCTAAAGGCACTGATTGCAGTTCTGAATGAAACACTCCTTCAATGTCACAGAATACAATCTCCCAAAAACAAGCGAGGGCACAATGAACCAACAGTTTTCCTTCATCATGAATACCTGCCAAAAAATTGCCACAATTAGTTAATATGTGTGTGGGTGTTAGTAACAATAGCAGGGCACTTGAAAGTCTATTTCCCCACAAGATGGTTGCTTTAAATTGTGATGTTTCATGGGGGTTTTTTTAAATTTAATGATGTCTTAAAATACCCTATAACTTAATATAGGGTGAGATGCCAATAATACCGGGTGGGGCAAAAGGTATGAATCGGTTTTAAAGGGATGTAAAAAAAAACAACTCAACTTACCAAAATTATCTTTGTAATTAATAAATCAGTACATAAACTAGTTTTTTACACTAAGTTTTAAATATGGTATCTGAAAGATGATGGCCGTTAACAGCGATACACTCTTGAAGGCGATTTCCGAAGTTTTCGTCAGCTCTTCGGCACATTTCAATGGGTATTGCCGTAACTTCCTCCCTGATTCTGTCCTTAAGTTCTTCCATGGTATGTGGACGATGTTTAAAAACCTTTTCCTTTAGGTATCCCCAAAGGAAAAAGTCACAAATGCTCAAATCTGGTGAGCGCGCAGGCCACTCCACGTCACCCCTCGCGGAAACGAGGCGCAGGGGGAACATTTGCCTCAATTTCTCCATTGAAATCCTAGCAGTGTGGGATGTTGTCCCGTCCTGTTGGAACCAATGTCTCCCAGATTAGTCGCTTCATTTATTTCTTCAGGCTGAGGTTCAAAAAACTCTTGTAACTTTGTCACATAACGCTCAGCAGTGACAGTGATGGTTCGCCCACTTTCCTCAAAAAAGTAAGGACCAATAATCCCGAACTGGGATACTGCGCACCTTATAGTCACTTTAGGGGAGTGAAGTGGTCTCTGGTGAATTTCCTTTGGGTTTTCATTAGCCCAATATCGAAAATTCTGCTTATTAACAGCTCCAAACAGGTGTACATGGGCCTCGTCACTACTGAGAAATGTTGAATTTGCTGGAATCCTCTCATAAACATTTCGTGGCAGCAGTTTAAACGATTTTTGAAGTTTCGAGAAATCAGTTCTTGAACCACCACCATTTTGTAAGGGTGAAAATGTAAATCTTCGTCCAAAATTCTCCTTAAAGATCTGCTAGACATGCCCAAAGCAACTGCATGACTACCTGGAAGACTGTTCAATAGCATTTCTTACCAAAATAACATTTTAGGGGTTCTTGCCCTTCTGGGTCTTCCAATTGCTGAAGGAGTTGCTGTTGAACCAGTGTTCTCTAATGCCCTCGCCCAACGTCATTACCTTTTTGCATTACCTCCAGGGACGTCACCCCCAACAGGAATATTGAAGTGCAGTCTGAAGGCCCTCTGAGTGGCCATAATAGAACAGCCATTTTCAAAAAACGTCTTCACAGCAAATCCACGATGCTCTCCCATCCAAGGCATGGTTGCTACTGAAAACTAGACCCTCCCACACCTTCCGAGGCGCAGCCCACCTTCCCCCCACCACCACAAGCTGAGCACCAGCCACACAAAACCGGTTCATACCTTTTGCCCCACCCTGTATCTTCTTATCACCCCTATTTAAAGTGTGAGGGATGACATCCTCGACTATTTAGAAGAAATAGAATGTTACAGAAATTATTCTTCTCCGAAGGAATACCACATGGGACTTGACAGACAAGCATGGAGTTGAAAAAAATTGTTAACTGAAATCGCTATGGTACACTAACTCTTCAAGTACCGGATATGCTGAACATCATTTCATAATGACTACTATAACTGTAAACTCACCAACACTCTCGAAACTTCTTTCAAGACCGCATCTTGGCAAGGACCTCTTCTGGCCCTTTGTATAACCCTCAAGCAAATGTGGGGCCTCAGAGACCTCTTTTTTTAATATAAATAATATCATAACTGTATAGAAAGAAAAATACATTAAATAAAAGTGGCTTTTTTGTTGAAATAAACATTCAAACCCTCAATACGAGTTCCTAGAATTTATAATCTGTTGAACTCCTTCCCAAATTATTGAAGACTGTGAGGTCCCAGTGCTCGTTCAAATAAATTTTAAACCTCAACCATCTCAAATCTAAACAACACTCCTTTTTGAAAATTCCTATAGCATCAAGACTATTAAGAAAATATATAATTGTAAATCCAAAAATTAAGGCCAGAAATAATTTTTTATAAGCCAAGTAGCTCATATCTACTGTAAACAAAATTATTGACTCCCATTCAAACTCTCTCTCTCTCTCTCTCTCTATATATATATATATATATATATATATACACACACACACACACACACACACACACACACACACACACACACACACACACACACACACACGCACACACACTCAGACACACAGACAAAATATAGGTAAATAATATAAAAGTATTATCAGTTGTACTAAACTAGCTTTTTATTGACAATAACTTTTATAAAAAATTTATGAAAATAGATACTTCAGGGTTGTAGGTTCATGAAAATTGATGTCAAACAACCTTTAAGCAACAAACACAAAGATAAACTATTGAAAATGGATTTA
This sequence comes from Riptortus pedestris, assembly GCA_019009955.1. Taxonomy (NCBI): domain Eukaryota; kingdom Metazoa; phylum Arthropoda; class Insecta; order Hemiptera; family Alydidae; genus Riptortus; species Riptortus pedestris. The sequence goes on along the minus strand of CM032232.1, from coordinate 124,162,617 downwards.
ATCACAATTTTATGTTGCTTTCTCTACTGAAAAATTAACAATCTAAAGCTTCCAGATTCTGTCTTTCCAAATATTGAAGAATGTCCATAACTTGATTGTATAAAGTTGTTCTTTTAAAAATAAAATCAATGAATAAGGTAATTTTGAGATGCCTACCTGAACTGTAACCTAATTCACTAGCATAATGTGATCTGGCGACTTCTTCGACAATAGAATACTCCTTTCCTTTGTCAGTAGTTTTGACAAACATTTGTTTTTTACTTGTAGTAACACTGAAATAAATGAATGAATAAGTTTATCTTTTGTTAATTAAAACTAAAAAAAAAATAAATAAATGATCTAGTAGTACATGGTCTGCCAATGAAACGAGACGATTAAATGAATTAATAGGTTGTTGAAAAAAAAGAAGTTTTTTAATTCTTCTTACCAAGTAATTAAAATACAAGAACAGCCATTGTGGATACAATATGAAAAAGCATAATTTTCTTAAAACCAAGTCTGCCAAATGACCTCCATTGAAGTTAAGGCATTCTTGTAGCCTGACTTGGAAGTTTCACATGACTTTTAGCAGCATGTTGACAAGCATTGCAAAACTCATGCCCACAATTCGTTGTTTGAAAGCATCACTGGTTATGGGTGGATTTGGTGAGAAACATTTGTTTTCAGATATCCCCATGGAAAGAAATCGCAAGCAGTTACATCGGGGTGAGAAAGGTGGCCAAGGGATATTACCATTATGAGACATAATCTGACCCGGAAACAAAGCAGTCGCTGGTATTCACTACCTGTCAACATGCTACGAGAGGTCATGCGAAACTTCCAAGAGAGGCTACAAAAATTGCTTAGGTACAATGGAGGTCATTTGGCAGACGTAGTTTTCAGAAAATAATATATATTTTTTTCCGTATTGTATCCATAATGTAATACTATATTTTTCAATTACTTGGAAAGAAAATATTAAAAACGTTTTTTGTGAGAAGTGAGCTGATACCTAATAAAAATCCTATGTACAAAAAAAAAAAAAGATGGGGGGAAAAAGACAATTACCTGGGGGCAGAAGTTGCCATGATTGTTGTTGTGTTTGGTGAATAATTACATACTGGTATTGCTGCAAGTAATACTTCTCTAGCCGAATCATTCAGTGCTTTCCGCTTAGCCATAGATTCTGCTTTCTGAATAAGAGCCACGATAGAGTAATTGGTCATCACTTTTGGATCATTCAGTCCTTCAACAAGGGCTTCAACCATCTAAGGGGAAAAATATATTAGTTAAGTTTTAAGGATAATAAGGAACATAGTGACTACTGGCCAATAAAAAGCATGAATTTTATAAAAAAATACACCACTCACAGTTATCCCATACACAGTGTACAACATTTTTTTAGATTTTTTGAATGAATACCAACATGCTGTATTAAAAAAAAAAAAAAGGTCTAATGTTTGGTTGAAAATAAGTGTATTATGATAATTCTTTTATGCAGAATTCAAATTCCCAATCCTTTTCCCCTAACAAAGTATTTTAATTGTAAACCGTGGGCTAACATTGATAATGTGCGTTCCGATTATCAATACAGTTTTGTCTTGCAAGCCAGCCTTCAAGTGAAACTTGGGTTGTGGCTTACTTTTAAGTGTGAAGGAAGTACCTGTATCCAATACTATCAATGCAGCCATAGATGGCAAGGTGCAAATGGTGGACACCCACAGCCGAGTAGGCCAACTTGTGACATTTTGAAATTCAAGGACAATATGTAGAGGGGTTAAGCAGCACATTTCATACTTTTGAAGGCAGATGGTGATATCAGCCCTGAGCTTATGGCTACTTTTAGCAGATTTTCCTTAAGGAAAATCAGCTATTGAGGTTTACTCATAATACGATTTTCATACGATGACATCATTAATTAAGATGTACTTTCTTTATTAGAAAACTAAACTATTTATGCTCTATAATTGTTATTTTATGCATTTTTCCATAGTTTAAATATTAAGAGGGTTATTCATACTTTCTTATTTTCTGCCTTCAGTAAACCACGAACTTATACTCATAGAATTTTTATTTTATTTTTGCCGACTCTGTGTGACAGACTTTTTCTTTTAATAGTCCTTAAATTGAATGTTTAAAAAGCCAAAAAATATAGATAATGACAGTACTTTGTACCTCAGTTTCTTTTTAAGCTGTTCCAGTGAATCTTTGTTTTTCTTTTTGTTGCTGGCTGACAGCAAAACCAAGAAAATTAGGACAGGAATATGGGATGACTGGAAGTTGCTTCAAATGTTGAACTGTATATATTTAATATTGTTCTCATTCTAATCATACTTCATATAACCTATTTCATTTGAACCAAACTCTGTATGCATTACCTACAGTTATTCAAGATAGTTCATTTTGATCCCCCACCTTTTAAGTGATAACTGAAGTTTTAACACTGGGTTATTGATTAGTTACTGAACACATAATTTAATTGAGATATCAGTATTGCACAAGTTATCAATAGATCATAAAGTATACATTCTTCAGAACTTGCAGGTGTTAATATGAAACTGGCTTTATCGGATGATTAGCGTTTAGTTAGTATATCTCCGTCGTGGATAGAGGGGCTCCCCCAACAGAAAATAACAGGTATAAAAGTATTTAAATATGAAGAATAACTTACACGTTCATAGTCTTGCTTCTTTTCATGTACAAGGGCTAGCTCTCTATACCAATGGCCTCTGGCTCCACTGAGAAAAAACCTTTTAATTATTTAATGTTCACATTCAGAATTTAAAAAAATATATTAAATAAACTGTGATATTATTATGTCAAAAAAGAAAAGTTGAATCCGAATGCCAAAAGTTTAAAAACTCCTCAAGAGTTCTAAATTTAGATGTACCATATTTTGTTCCCTATATACTTTATCAAACCTTTGACCTTACGACAGATTCCCCTTAGTAGAACTTAGTTATTGAGCATGTGATCATGGCTCAACGTTCGAAAAAAAATTTCAAATGCCCATTGTTTCTATAAAACATGTGACAAAATTAGAAATAATCAAATTTGTCGTGAGTGTATGCTCAAGCACTCACAAACAAGTGTTTTAGACTGTTAACGCACTAGCTTCTCCAAAAAAAATTTATCTCTATCAAAAATGATATTTAAGCATTTTAAATGGATGCAAATTGACCAGAGAAGTGGGAGGTTAAAAAATAAATAAAAATGAAAAATTGTAAATAAACCTGCTAGTATGCATCAAATCAAAAAGATTGTCAGGCAGATGCTAAGCATAAACTAAGCAGATTTCTTATGTTCTACAATGACTTGCTGATGTCATTTCACATTCTATTCTAAACAGTACTAAACAGTTGAAGCTGGTCATGAGATGTTGATCAGTTTGTTTAACTGAAAATCGCATGAGTAGAAGTGGGGGTCAAATGAAGACTGAAAACTAAAAAAAAATAAAATAAAATAATTTGGTAATAATCGAATTATAGGAAAAATGTGTAGAATATTACATTTACAGCATTATATAGGAAAAAGAGAAACATTCAAAAGAAAGTTTGTCTATGTATTGTTGAAAATCGCAGAGACATTAGTTAAGGTTCTTAATATTCTAGGTCAATTTTCGAGGCATGAGTTGGATCCCATACGGGCTTGGGATTTTACTTAGAAAATAGACTGGAGAAATAAAATCCTTACTCCCACCCTGGCTAGAATAGAGTGGTATTCTGTAGAGGATCCCTTGCAATTAGTCTTAGAACAGAGTGAGCAATAATTTTTAAGTATTTTAATTTCCTGAAAATGTATGGTGTGACATTCTGTGTCATGAGTACAACTTCAATAGCTGATAGCCCTTATGGAAAACTGCTAAATGTTACAAAAGCCTTATCTTAATCTCATTGTTTTATTGTATTTATCAAAATAAAAAATAAATTGTACATGAAAGTTGAGGGAGTGGTTATGGCTCAGTGGAATTTTTCTGGACAATATACTTGAAAGCAAGAATTTCTAATCAGAGGGCATCAGGGATTTTAACAGAGTTACTGACAGTGTTTTGTAATTTGATATACACTGTTTTTGTTTTTAGGCTAATTTCATTTATGGATTACTAGTGTAGTGTCAATTTTCGCCAGAATATAATTCTCTAACTTTCGGTTGAATCCTTCAATATTCTTGTGGTCCCTGGCCACTTACAATGATCTCTCTGCCTGCTAAATTTTTTAGTATACAGTATACCTAATGAGGACAATTGCCGTCAGTACCAAAACCCGTACCAATGTAGGGGCCAAATGATGTAAAATCAGTCTATTTTGTCCAGTTTCCTTCCTGGCCCTGAATTTCGCCTTCGCAACTGATAGGTTTGAGAAAATCAATATGGCTGTAGTAAGCAGTCTCAATGTAAGGATTTGGGAAAACAATTCTTGGCCATACTCCTCTCAACAAAATTATGTGGGACAGACAGGAAAGAAGACCGCCACAAGAGGTAACCAACACGTGGCTGATCTGAAACATCAGAGAGTAAAAACATCTGCCATAGCTAGACATGCAAGTATTTATTCTCACCAAATTAAGTTCGACGAGATAAAAATTCTACTAAGAGAAGACCACCTTGGTAGAATATTAGTACTAGAAGCCCTCGAAAATAACAAGAGATCAAATACAATAAACGGTGTGGACGGTATCATACTCTCTAAAACATGGAAAGCCATAATAAATAAATTTAAAACATATGATTTAATCAATTAGCTATTCAAATTAAAAACACTGCCTGACAAAGATGGAAGCATTTCCATTGAAAATTTTCAAACCAACAAAAATTCAAACTGCTGGAGCGATAGCCGAACTCCTCACAATGAAAATTGTAATTATAAGTTTGGAAAGTCAATGATTTTACCCAGTTCTCTCTGAATTTTAGACTTAACATAATAATAAAAGAAAACTCAGTTTTTTCAGAAGAAATAAAAACAATAACAGGAAGAAAAAATGATCTAATACCTTAAAAAGAACTGTTGTTTCAGGAGAAGATTAAGAATTTCAATTGCTTCTTCCCATGAGCTTGACTCTTTTTTCAAAACTTCAATTCCTTTTGAAAGAACATACGCTAAATTTCTTCCTGCAGTAAACTTCATTAAGTAATCCATATCTTTACTTTTTAATTCAGTTAGATAACATCTGGATTGCCAAATAAAAACAAAACATTTAAGCAGATATTGATACTCATTAGAATTCAACAAGATAGATTATGGGAAAAAAATAATTACATGTTTAATTCATTGTTCATGTACAGGATGAAATCTACTTTACATTGATTTATCAATGTATAAGCCTCTTTCCAAGATTTACTCTCTTTGAGGGCAATGAATTCATCAACACATTGCACAGATGTAGCATACCTAAAAGTAATGTGTAATATTGTAAATAAATTTAGAATAATAAACTAATATATGCTATAGTAATTTGTAATCAGCTATATATGAGGTGACTCAAAATAAAACATGGCATCTAATATCTGTTAGAAGACTAATATAATCATTATGTTGGTATGTTTAGACGCTTTATGAAAGAAATAACTTCAAGTGTTACCTACCTATCAGTGTCTACAGCTAATATTCGGACTTGGACCCCTCCCTCCATATCTGACAGTGCTGCCCTACACTTCATTCAACCCCACTTCATTCTTAACCCTGTAGTTCTCCCTCAGTTCTACCAGCCACATATGCACGGAAGATGACGGTATTCTCCTAAATATAAATTGTGAAGGCTGGCAAATTTATTTAACACTTTATAACAAGCTATCGCCATCTAGCATGTTTAAGTTGTTCAGTAAAGGTGATCACTATTCTAAAGTAATTTACCTAAAAATGAATGGATTTTTAAATTTACTCTTTCTTGTACCCCTAATAGATTAAATTTACAAAATGTTTTGCAGCACAACAATTAAAATGATTAATTTGAAAGTGAAATATATCTTTTGTTTCAATGCATCGGATTGAAAAATGACAAAGTATAATTTCTAGATCTTTTCTCTTACTATGTCTAATAGATACAGAGAAATTTCCATTATTTCAAAATTTATTTTTGTTCACCTCTAAGCTCCCCTCCACCCAGACAATATCAATTGAAAGGGAAGGCACAGAATTAGATGTTATAACAAATATGAAATATCAATGTTTCAAGGCTAGTCATTTTTGAGTATCATGAACTATGAACTTAAATAAATACAGAAGACGTGCTGAAACTAATGGACTCTGGAAAGACCAAACCAATTTTTCTTGAGATTATTACGCTTCCTTTAATTCGAACAAGGAAGTAAAAAAAAACATCATAACACAAAAACAATAAATTTCATTTTTATCAGCAAATACATATCAACACATTTTATTCTAAAGATGAACTCAATACAACACTTACTCTGAAAACCTAGCATGGGTTGTGAACACATCCACTGGCCTAATATTGTATTTATGAAACACTGTGATTCCTTTTCCTTTCTCGTACAATGTTTTGGCAAGATCTGATACTCGTTTTGATTCTTCTCCCCGGTAATGTGGATAAGTAACAAGCAATAATAATTCGCTAAAAAATGTTCTTGGGGCAGTTTCTAATTTAACACATTCCAAATACTTGGCAACACTGAAAGAAAAAAAGAATAAACAGTTAAAGCTTGTTTGGAAAACATTTAATTTAATTTAATTATTTATTAACATCCACTTTTTGGAACTAAGGCTAATTGGGATGGGTTATCTACTGGTTACTACCCTTTTCTAGCTAGGGTGGGACTAAGGTTTTTATTTAATGAATTCCGTCACTGAATAAATTCCTATTGCCCAGGCTGGAATCGAATTCGCCACTCAAGGATTAACATGTGAGATTAAGGTGAACGCTTTAACTCACATGGCTAACCTGAGCCCCCGAAAAGATTTAAAATAAAAAAAGTACTCATGTATCAAATAGTCCCAAAAGACTATATAACAAGAGTAGGAAGAATTTTGGACTCTCGAATGGATTAGATCGAGACAACAAGCAAATATTATCTGAATTAATAGTCCTCTTGGATAACGTTTCCAGTTGTCATCAAACTAAAAAGTGAATAGATGGGGTTGGAATTAAATCTCAAAATATAAGGGAGAGTTTATTTTCCAATAAGAAAGAGTTCTAAATAGGAAAGTGAAAAAAGTTTAATCAGAGCTGTGGAGGTGATCGATCTTATAGGGCGTGTCTGAAGGCACAACGACTTCATCATAAACGTATTAGAAAGTAAAATTGTTGGGGATAGGGGAAGAGGGAGACTCAGAAAGTCATTTTTCAAACTCATCTCACTTCTGGATTCTAGTGGGTATAGTAATATGAAAAGGGTGCTTTGGAGTTGTAGAAACAATTTTTTTAAATTATTAGAACCTTCATATTTCTAAGAGAATTTATTTTTAAGTATCTCAAAAAGAAGACAGACACCCGTAATAACTAAATCCATAACCATATATATAAAGTACAGAATTTCACTAGTTAAAATTAAAGTAATAAAAATAAAGACACTAAACCTTTTAAGCATGAGTCTTTCAGTTGAAGAGGCACCATTGCCAAACATTGACAGAATTGTTTTTTGAGTTTTACATTTGGCAACAAGTCTGTCAATCATTTCAGACTTATTGCCTTTCATATCAACTTTATACTCTTTACTTAGCAGTTTTACTTCTTCCTTTTCTAGTAGTTCTAAAATGGCACGAAGACTTTCTTTTGAATAGTCTACAACACATATAATTAGTCAACAAGGAATTATTTATAAGAAACACAAAAACCTAGGAATAAAACACTATAATATACCTGTTGTAACAAATCCATTGCTTTCAAGGTGCTGAATAGATGCTTTTAGATCTTTCACAAAGAAGTAATTAATTCTTTTAAGTCGTATCCAATCATTTTTCCTAGCAAATAATTTGGCATAAAGTCTTTGATCCAAGTTATCAATCGACTGAAATGCCAATTTAATTTTCTGTCCACCTTTCACATTTAAAAACCACGGAAATTTCAAAATTGGAGAAGAGAGGAGGAAATTAATAAGCCCTTCTGAATAAAATTCTTCTGAAGCAACATCTATTGTCAAATCCTTTTTCTCAGGAGTCTTTGGTGACATTTGAAGTGTACTTGTAGAATGAGAATCTACAATAATTCATGCAAATAAATGCTTTTAGGATTGTGTATTGACAGCCTACTTTAATACACCTATCAAAAATATTACCCGGGAATCTCCGCCAGGAACTCAACTTTTAAACTTTGAATTGGATGAACTACCGTTCATGACAAATAGTTTATCTTTCCAAAGAGGTAAGAGAAGTAAATTTCTGAAGGTGACGGAATAAGGGAGGCTCCATTTTGGTTAAAGTTTTAATTAATTTCTTGTTATGGAATAATTTACGGTATATGGTAAAAATAAAAGGGATCAATATTTGCTGGGAGTTTCTATGGAAATTTGGGTTTATATTACAGAAAATTAAAGTAAAAAAATAAAAGTTGGGTTTCTAAATATTAGATAAACTGAAGTAAAGATGACCTGGGTCCCATATGAGGTTCATCAAATTAAAATAGGTTTAATCCCCTCCACTTGAGACCCGAAGGGTTGGTTCGTATGTAACAAGTGTTTTATACCTACATAATATTTTATGAATGAAACCGGGCCGTCCTCAGCAAGAGACGGTGACAAAGGGTGGGTCTGTCAGTCTGAAGAGCAAGGAGTCGAAGGAAAGAATCTGACTAAGGGATGCGTGCAGGCTCTGGAGCTGGAGAGACACAGACTCCTCCCCCGAAAATATCCTCAGCGGGCGCTAAAACACGAAAATGAGGTCCGTTCAAAACTGTATATATATATATATATATATATATATATATATATATATATATATATTTGTTTGTCTGTTACCGCTCTAGCGGTCACAATTTTCGTTTGATCGTTACCAAACTCGATATTTAGTCGTTTTATGTAAAAAGAAAGATCGAGTTCGTTAACGGCTGAAATCGGACCCGTGGGAGGGGAGGTTTAGAGGGAAAGGATTTTCGAAATATCTCCGTTACTATACGTCGGATCGAAAAATTGTACAGAATCAATCTTATTGTAAATTAAATTTCCTATAAATATTTTTATATACATTTTTTTCTCTATCTTGAATATTAACCGAGATATTTGCATTTTTATTAAATCTGGGCGCCTAACGGACGAGTTACTTTCCCGCCAAAAGCTAGTTCCACCGTTTCCTTGACTGGCTCGGCTCTCGTGAAATTTCTCTATTGTAAAACTTCACGTGGGAAATCTGCTTAGTTTACGCTGCCCCTGCGTGACGGATGTTTTCTTGAATAACTTAACCCATCTCATCCCTGACATTCCTCGTCCTCCCATGTGGTACAGTGTCTACCACAATACTGAACACTTGGATTAAATATATTCAAGATATATTTAATATAAGTGCTCAGCATTAAATACAAGTCACTAAAAGTAGGAATCAATACCAATTTAAACTGCCCAGTTAGGAAATGCTCAATAGAATTCGTCTCGTTGGCAGCATTTGTTCCCTATGTTAAATGACAGCTGCTTATCTATAGAATGAAAACTCCAACAGAAAATAACTGACTCTAGAACTTCAGGGTTGTTAGTCGTGATGGTAACTACAATAGTATTGTTACGTTTTTATGACAAAACCAGTAATAAAAAGTCCGTCACGCAGGGGCTGCGTAAACTAAGCAGATTTCCCACGTGAAGTTTTACAATAGAGAAATCTGCCTAATAACAACTGTAGTAGTAAGAAACCTCTAAACCTAAAACATTATTTAGGGCGTAATAACCCAGTAGTTTCTAGCCCCAAAAAACAGTTAACCTAACCTCTAAACCTATTCACGAGGGACGAATAGTTATGGAAATGGCCACCAGAGCTCTAGGCGGAAAGTTCGAACATAGCCTACTGGCTACCACACGCAGAATACAAATGCAAATATCTCGGTTAATATTCAAGATACAGAATAAATGTATATAACATTATTTATAGTAAATTTAATTTGCAATAAGATTGGTTCTATACAATTTTACGATCCGATGCATAATAACGGAGATATTTTGAATTTTTGAAAATCCCCCCCTCTAAACCCCCCCTCCCACTGGTCCGATTTCAGCCGTTAACGAACTTGATCTTCCTTTTTACAAGAAACGATTAAATACCGAGTTTGGAGACGATTAAACAAAAATTGCGACCGCTAGAGTGTTAACAGACAAATATATATATATATATATATATATATATATATATATATATATATATATATATATATATATATATATATATATATATATATATATATATATAGTTTTGAACGGACCTCATTTTCGTCATCTCCTGGGTAGGATCGATGGACATTTGAAGAAATTTTTCGAAAATCGCGTCATGAGTACGACCTCAATAGCTGATTTCCCTTAAGGGAAATCTGCTAAAACGTTGTTAGTAAGAGTTCTTTGGATTGCAAAATTAAACACACACAAGTTTCTCAGTTTATCACTGCACAATTTATTTCACAATACTCTTGGTTAATTATTACTACTCATAATATTACACTGATAGTGGTAAGGTCCTTCAGATTACACAGTCCAATAATTCACTCACGGTCACTGAAATTCACATAAAACGACGGCACTGCACTGTCCTTTACTTCGCGGCACTGCACTGTCTTACTGTGACTGTTACTTACAGTCACGGCACAACACTGTTCTTCTTACAAAAACACTTTACCGCACTGCACTAAGTCGCACTGGAGCACTGATGTGACCTTCAAGACATCCGAGGGTAAGCTGAACTGTGGGGTACTGTGAGACTTCCTTTTAAAAGCTTGTAGAAGTGTCTAGGCATAGAAGGTTCCATGTTCGAGCAAGGTCTAGAAGTTCCAAAAAGACGGCTATAATTAGATTTAGCTGTACAGGCTTAAATGGAGAGCAGTGTGAGACCGAGGCTTTTCCTAGAAGGGACTAGTAAGGGCGCGACCAATTATCGGCACTTCTTTGAACTCCTCCGCACTCCCCAATCACGCGGCTCCTTCTCTGGTGTATTTAATTTTCGCAACAGTATAAAACGCATAGTGTCAGAAGCCAGATTCTAGATTCATATGAAATGTAATCATCAAACGATCTCTTCTTATATTTAGGATTTTAAATTAAGTCCAGCTTTTAAAATTTAATATCGTCTGTAATCTGTTCTTGAAAATGCACGAATTATAGACAAAGTGAGATAAATGCTAACATTAAGAATTCAATTCTTATCCAGCGAAGATCAGTCGTTATATACTACAAAACGTCTTATTAATATCCTGAAAAAATTGAAACTGAGCCGTTTCTGTTCTTGATTACTCGACCCAAAAGTTAACCAATTCTGCAACATGTGGGAAAGGTTACATTCTGACTTATTGAGGGACATAATGGGGTTTGGAGGACAAGCTGTTTATCTGTTACTGGCTGAAGCTCAAACAATGGACATATATATATATATATATATATATATATATATATATATATATGTGTGTGTGTGTGTAAATACAGTGATGTCTTCCCTAAAGAATCTAAATGTCTTCACCCACAATTTTCTTACTCATGTCATTATTTCGACTGATGTTTTCCAGAAGGTGGCTAGCATTCTTTGTCCCTAGCAACATAATCTTTCCAACCCTAAACTACTTTTTATTTGTTTAGAACTTCAAGAGACTTCTTACCAACATGTGTGTAAAAATCTCCGAGCTAATTTTTCTATAACATCCTCTTAAAGTCTTTTTCAAAACTTAACCTACAGTTTGGCATTTTCTTCAGTCCAAACTTCGAAACAGTAAAGATTATTTTACCACTAGCTACAAACATGTTTATTTCCATTTTTCAAATCACCTAAATTCCGCACCATAGATGGCACTCTCCACTTCAAAAAAGTATTAAAAAGATATTGTTACGTTTTATTACCAAACCAGCAATAAACGTTGTTTAATAAGTGTTCTTTTGGATCGAAAAATTAAACACAAACAAGCTTCACAACTTTTATCACTGCACAATTTATTTAACGATGCACAATACACTTGGTTAATTATACCTAATTACTATGCACTGATAGCGTCACTGCTCATCATATTACACAGTCCAATAATTCACTCACGGTCACTGAAGTTAACAAAAAGACGGCACTGCACTGTTCCTTTACTTCGCGCACTGTCTTAAACACGGCACTATACTATTCTTTAGAGAGTCGCGGCACAACAATGTTCTTCACATAAAACACTTTACCTCACTGCACTAAGTCGCACTGATGAACACAGCTGAGAACAAACTAAGCTAAATCTTGTTATTTTTTTTTTTTTAGCTGAGTCCATATTGACTCTAAAGTGAAATGTTAAACAAGAAAATGCAGGACCTTGTAAAGCCCTGCGTGGGTTTGAACTGGTAGTCCCCTTGTACTGAGCGATGCGCTCTACTTTAAGGAGTGGTTGAGAAAATTTTGGGATGTAAGAGCGAAAAGGTTAATTTGTGAATTGACCTGGTATCTGGCGGTGCCAGGTGGAATGAAAAAAAAAGTTAAGGCGAACGCCTGGGAATTGAACCCGTGAGGTTCCCAATGACAGGCGATTAGGCTACTCACTGACAGTGGTCTCGAACGTCAATGAGTGAAATCGGTAGATCTACCAAATAAAATCGGTACATTTGTACCTAAAATCGGTATATGACAAAAAATACAACTTTCAATCAAATTCGTTTATTTAACAAAAAACCCACTTATTATTATATTATAATAACATAAAAATCAATTTTCAACATAAAAATATAATAACATAAAAATCAACTTACAACATAAAAATATGAGGTTTAACATAAAAATCTACTTACAACATAAAAATATAATAACGTAAAAATCAGCGTATCTGTATCTACTAACTTACATCTAACACACTTATTATATTAATATATCATATTATGGCAATTATTAATTTGCCAGCGTCAAGTTAAAGAAAGACAAAAACTGGAAATTTAGAGATTTTGAAAGTTAAACAAGTTGCACACCAAAAACGGAAATCTAACAAATTAAATTATTTTTCATAATGTTTCGGATCGTACCAATATTCTTTGGCCATAGCTGCAGTCATTTTTAAATTAATTTCTAAGTCATAACAATTAGCATCCATGAAAAGTCGTTTTGAATGGAGTAGGCGTAGTGATTGACTCAGTAGACAGCCTATTTCTCTGTTTTGTTTTCATAATATTAATTTGAGAAAATATGCTCCCAACATTGGCAGATGAATGGGGGAGTGATAAAATATTAAACATAAAAGTAGTTAACAAGGGAAACATTTGAGTCTCATCGCCACGCTTTAGCAAACTTACTTCATCCCAAAATAGTTCTACGTCATCAGAAAATGTTTTCATTTGATCACAATTTCTTAGAATGCGCCACTCTGTATCAATCCGCAATAACTCTGCTCATTCATACTTGCTGTAAGGTGATTCCCCGTAACATTAAACATAAATGAAAAGGGTTGCCAACACAAATTAGTGAAATCGGTAGAAAAATCAGGAGAATTTCCATGCATTTTCTGAAATCGTGTAAAAATCATTGCATTTCGGTATTTCGGTAGTACAGAGTCCATTTCGGTAGAAATACCGAAAAATCGGTAGGTTCGAGACCACTGCTCACTGAGTCACGGTGCCTTCTAAATCTTGGCGGGTCGTTCTTTATATAGGTCGTCGGCATCCATCAAAGGGAAGGCCCAGACACTTGCAGAACAGGACTCGAAACTTTGTCGCCTTCTTTGATTTACGCCATACTTTTCAAATATGTGACAATCTCTGTTTCATTTTTCATGTATTTAATTTTCTCAACAATATTAAGACTAAATTCACCATGGAGTTATAAAATATCTTTCTAATGAACTGCTACCTTGATGCTACAATCTTATCAGACCTTAGTCCTAGTCACCATCTTCTATTATTCATTGAATTCAGGAGCTAGGAACTCCTGCACAAGTCATTCTGTCATCGAGGGACCCCTCTGCCTGGATATGTAACTGTTCCTCATTTCATGCAGAGCTCCGAACTACATTTTCCTGGGAAGCTTGTTGGGTTCAATATTTTCAACTGGTCCCAATCTGCCCTTTCGGCATCTGACTAACCATACATATCCATTAATTACAGTAGATTCCTCCGAACCTCCAACAGTGCTAGTCTTACACAGCTCCCATTATCATTCTCCTAGACATAAACAATTTCCTTTTTTTCCTTGGTGAGAGTTCATGTTTCACTGTCTCTGATAACCTTTTGTCTGTAGTTTATAAAGTTGGCCTTTACACTTCTAGAGAGATACATGCTTTTTACTGGCTAAAAAATCATCTGGCCCTAGGGCAAACCTGGTTTTTAATTTTTCCCCCTGCTATTGTTTTTCATACATATTCACAAGTATGACTAGGATAAATGAAACCTCCATTGTATGCCTTACCTTCTATTAATAAGATGTCATTCAGTGCAGGGGTGGGACATGTACTTCTAAATGTAAACAATGACAGTGTAACAACTGCATTAGTTATGACAGAGATGGACACTTGAAAGGCAGCTTGGAGGTTAGTCTCATACTGGACATCAATGGTTCATCCTCCCAATCTTACTCAGAAAGGACAAGACATTAATTCTGGCCTCATCTACCACATCTGTGGTTGTTGCATACAGGTGTCAAGCATTGTAATAGGGATCTAATGAGAAATATCTTACCAATAGACTGTCTTTTCCTTACTATACTCTTAGAAATAAGATGAGGTTTGGGTTGTGAATGGGATGCGTGCCTGTGGTGTGAGACTGATGAACCACTTACAGGAGCTACAAGTTGATTAACTTTACACTGCAATCCACCCCATATATATATATATATATATATATATATAAATGAAAAAAACACAGAAGATAGAGAGAGTAATTAATGCCTTGGTAGATCTCAGAACAATTGAATATAAGAATAAAAGTCAATAAATATTACCAGCAATAAAGGTAGGAAAGAATCAGTATGAAAAGTAGTAAAAGTTTGGAAATATGGCCTACCTGGTGAACTGCATGCACAGAAAACACTCACAGTTTTCTTGAAAAATAGGGAAATTCAGAAAATGCATGGAAAATATCTGAGGCTGAGAAGGGAATGGCTCATTTCATATCTGAGAAAAGCTAACATGCCTGAGAAACAAATGGCTAGTTAGGTGGACCTGTCTTGAACAAGCTTGGAGCCCATGGAAAAGAGGGTGTAGAAAAAAATTCCAAGTAGGAAATTCGACAAGAATTAATTTAATTTCAAATTACTGAAGATTTCTTGTTGTTGAGACCAGAATAAAGCGGTAAAAAATATTAACAAGGAAGGTAACAAAAGAAATTAGAAACAAATGTATTATACAAAATACTTTTATTCAACACCAGTAACATTTATTATTGGTAACATTATACCCTTACAGTTGTCACATTAATAACATTTAAATAAATCTTAACATAGATATGCAACATATACATCTAATCTCAAGCACGAAGCAACATCATGTATTTTAAATAGATGGTAATTAAAGCTGAGGGGTTCAAAAAAACAAAGAGCATAAAATAAATATTAATGGAGAAATAGTTTAAAATGGGGAGTCCATAATTCAGAATAATAATTACATATATATGTAAAAACAAATAACAAGAGTATGCTAGTGTTTTCAATGAAAAGTGTTGTTGAAGGCTATTTAAGATGTAATGAAGTACTTGTTCAACTATGCGAGTTAAAAAAATCAATCATTTGTTCAGATATTTTAAACCAAATTTGTTCCTTTTATTAAGGCATGAATATTACAGTTATAAAAATCTCATATATACAATATGTCTTTTTATAAATGATTACAATTTTTCACCTTAAAATCAGCCTGAAAAAGGAAAATTAAATAAAATTTAGTCACTCTTTATTAGAGATTTTTTAAGCTGAAGAATTTATAATTTTACTTTCAATAACTAGCTGATTTTTAGGGTGTGCTGTCCTGACAATAATTTTGGTATTTCATCTGCCCAGTTCTCTGCCAGGCTTTCAATGAAGAAATTGCAGAAATGAAGAATTAATATTTTCTCCTCCTATTTTCTGTTCCTATGAGATGTAGAAACAATGCACAGGACCTTGTTTATTTACCCTAGAAATTTCTACAGGTTAAGTCCTATAACACTTCTTGATCTGGTGGATTGAAACATAGATATTCACAAATTTGTTTTTTGATTTCTCTGAGAATGCCCACTAGGATGACTCTATTTGGTTAGTAAACTACAAATATTTTACTAATCCTTCATAAATCTTCATTAACACAATTCGAAAATTGTAGGAGCTTCATTTCTATTCGTGATTGTATTGAAAACTGTACTTGCAGAAAGAAATACCCAGGTGTATTTATTTAGTTGATTTAATAGTGCAACAATTTGATTCAGAAAATCTGCTGCATCAAATATTTTTTCAAACCTCAATTCATAATTATCAATTAAATTATGATTTAAAATTGCTATTAAATAGGGAATCCGCGGATCATTAGATTTGAGTCACGACATAATATCATGGCACAAAAGAGTGTACACCCATATGCATATCACACACACACATACATACACACACACACACACACACACACACACACACACACACACAAAATGACAGCAACAAATACCAGTGAGACACAAATACTCATTGTAATTCATTGTCAGAATACTTGGTGACAATAGAATGATGCTTACTTTCTTACTTCACCCGTTATGCTTGAAGACAAATAATTTGAATGTTAGTTGAAAAAGCTATATTGGATGGTGAACGAAGCATATCACAAGTCAGAATATTCTTTAATATTTTTAAACTCTCCTTTATGGGTGAATTGTCCCCCTTGACTTAACTAATATAACTATTCGCAGTTGCAGTTGAACCCCCATCTTAAGTTTATTTATTTTTCCTAATATTGAGAGTATTTTAATATTTCTTTTTGTTTATTCACCCTATGTTTTGGCTTGAGTTAGCATGAAAATGTTTTTATTCTAGGTGATTTTGACTGGTTGCTAATGTTTTTAACAGAGAAGTACATAAAGTTTGGTAGAACCGAGGAAGGTTGTCATACTTTGGCCACTTTATAGTAGCAATATGGTTCATTGAATATGGACCATTGATTTTTGAGAATATACCTTTCTAGGTAAGTGTTTTGTGTGTTCATAGTCACTGAGAAAATCTATTTAAATCCTCAACTTAACCATTATTTTTGGAACATTTCTTCTGTTTTTCAAGGTTGACCTATATAGTCTATTTTTAAATAACATGGTATAAATTAATAGTATAGGTACAATTGTCAAGCTGCTAAAAATATATTAAAATTTCACTCCATGAATTAAAAAATCTGGTAAAATGAATAATCTATGACAATAGGGTATAATTGACTGATGGTAGGTTGGTAAACTAGAGACTGCACCAGCCAACCAACAGCATCTTATTTTAAAACTATTTGTTCATAGTGTTTAAACATTTTCAATCTATTTTTACTAAATTGAAAACGTTCCTCAAATTGGAACAAACTAGTAATTTATAGCATGATTGTCATGTAGCCCATATAGCTAGCCTTGAAAAATGGAATACATTTTGCTCAAGATTAGTAAAGATATTGATTCAAATTTACTATCATCCCTGTGAGAGAGAAGAAATTTTACCGGAAGAAAATTACAGTTACCTAATACTGATCTCTCTTTAGATATATTTAATTCTATGATTTATAGTACTTTTTTTTTTAGAAAGTTATTTGCTTAATTGTTAAGCCTTGATAAAAGAAACTGATATTTCTAAAATGCTGACAAAAGTGAATCAATTTTTTTTTTAACTCACAAGTTGAGCGAATACCCAATTATATCAAATTTATGGACTATTCTTGTCAATTATTATATCCATTAAACAAAAAATAATATTTTTAAAGTAAAAAAGTATTTATATATATATTTCAGATGCCATTTTTAATCAGACACAGTCATTCTTATCTTTGAAATAAATGCATTTTAGACTAGATAATTGAACTTTGTAAGTGACTTTCATTATATAATTTGTATTAAACTGTCTTATAATAAAAATAGAAAAAAAACTCAAGATCTTGTAAATAAAGAAATTTGCAGTCGTCAAATTTGAAGTGGAGTTAGCTAAGAGAGCAGACTACAGGGGCTTGGATGAGGCTTTACAAAACCTATTTTATGATATAAAAGTTCACCTCCCGCTATAAGGCCACTATACTGCACACTATATTGCAACAGTCAAGTAACAATCAGACCAAAATAACACCGACAGAATGAGCCTATAATGAAGACATTTAACTATATATATATAGTTTAAAACAAAATTAACATACAGAAAACAACAATAACTAGATACCCTCCAATATATATAAACTCTTCCAAATAATATTTACATAATGATATAAATATAACATTTTATATTTACAGCATACATATAATAAATGATACAGGGTCCATAGCCCCATGCTATGTACATAGTTCACAACCAAGTTTGAAATTGGGTACACTCTCCTGAGTACCCGAGGAAAACTGCTAAACATTGGATAAATTTATGACATAATACAAAAACTTGAAATGCTGTCCCAATGTTTAGTTTTTAAATAAATTCATAAAATACATACAACCTTTACACATAGATCTACAATTCCAAGGGACTATGTTTGAAAGCACATTACTCAATCTCTTCAAAATCCATATTTAATGCAACATTATAATTAGGTTGGCAGGTATGAGTCAAATTAAGGTCAAATAATTACAATAAAAAACAGGGTAAAATTAAAATAAATTATTTATTTAATTAAGTAATAAAACACTGTGCCTCTCAAACTATTGCAATGATTTGTATTTTTGAAAAAAATGAAAACATTGTTTAAATTAAAAGAAACTCAATGGAAAAAGAGTTCTATGTTGAAATAAAGAACAGAATATTTTAACACATAATTTATGAAAAGTGGAATAAAAAAAACAAGAGGATTTATCGAACTGACTTTTCCTCAAAAAACAGGATGGCAACACTTGCATTTATAAGAGAAATACCACGGCCAGTGAGCTTTATAACATGTTAACTTTTAAGATGCTTATGAAATTTCTTATAATTCTAAAATGTAAACAAATAATGGAGTTATAGCTTAAGGACTGGTTACAACATCAAGTGCCATTAGTGAAAATTATTTTGAAATTAAAAAAAAATATGGAGACTTGGATCAATATTTCAAAATAAACTACACAATTGAAGTTTTAGCTAATTTAATCAATTTTTTAAAAATAAAATTAAAAGCCCTCGTCTCCCCCTCGAATTACAGTATGTCATTGCACTCTTAATTTAAGTAAAGTTCTTCTATTTTCTAAAACATTTTAAAATTTTTCATTACAATATTTTTGAATATAAATCATTACAAAAGTGTTGAGACTCACTTAATACATTTATATGAATATCATAATGTATGGAATTTTAATGGATCTTATATTTTCATGTTAAATAAAAGTATATTTTAGTCACAATGTTTTATCTAAAGTCAAATCAATTTTCAGAATAATATTTCTTAAATATTCATTTAAATCAAATTTTCAGGATAATATTTCTTCAGATTCTAACATCAAGCAATATTGGTTTTTGAAAATGTATATGTACCAACTTTTAATAGAAATAAGATTAAACATTTGTTCCAGTATTCTTAATCTCATTTAACTGTATTATATGAATGTATTAATTTGAACCTAATGAATAGGCATGCATGATTTCAAATACTTTTAATAAAAAATTAGTCTTATGAGGTCTTTGCTTATACATTAGGAAATTTGGATGAAGTAATTTTGATATAAAAAAAAAATATTTTCAGTTAATAGAATCAATGAAATTGTAAAATTAACTAAGACATAGTTTATTACTATTTCACTAGTGTTATACAATGTTCAGTGACCTTTATTACTCACCCATTTTCAAAAATTATTTATTACTTTTTGGAATGGCATTTTAAATGAGGTGTTTTCTTTTGAAATTAGATGTCTTGTTTGTATACTATGAAATGAGAAATATCTTTCCATTTGAGAAACACTGTATTCTGAGAGGAATGGTATGTTCTGAATATAAATAATAAGTTTGATTCAGCGAATACTCTTTTGTTTTCTTACAGATAGTTATTCATCGCAATGAAGTTATGAATTTTAGTTTCTGAAAAATGAGTCGTTTAAAATGTCACAAAGCTGAGTAATTGATTTTTGAAAGTGGAGGAAAAAGTGCAGAAGAAGAACTCTAAGCTTTAAATAAATAAGCAAGAAGGAACAGAAAGGAGTTAAACATTAGAAATATATATTTTACATGAAAAAACATTTTCATTGAACCCAATAAAATTAAAAAATAAATAGGTTACCTTAAAATTTATCAGTCTTCAAGAATAGAAATTATTTTTTGGGATAAAGGCAAGTAAAATCCCATTTGTTAATCTATATTAGATAAGTGTGCTTATGCATACATAGTTCCTTAGAAAGGAATGAAGCAGACAAATGAATTAGGTATTATAATAGCCTAACATAAAATAATACAACCACAACAGCTCACTAAGGTATTACTCCTAGATAAAAATATGTTAATATAAGAGGAATATACAGTTTACACAATTATTGTTCAGTATTTACAACATTAAAAATTGGTATTAATTATTTTCTTCTTCTTTAAAAATTGAAAATTATTTTTATTGGATATTCCACATGAACTTCTCTATTACTCATTACTTTTATATTGTCATACATGACTGACAGTAACAGAATTGAAGTAAGCATTTGGATTTTTAAAGTCGTTAATTGAAGGCTTTATGTTTCTAAATAATATTCATTGAAACTTATTTATGCCAGATTTGGCAGTATTATTCTCAGCAAAATACAAAATGACTTGTTAATAAAGCACGTTAAGAAAACAAAATTTTCCATGTTAATAACATGATAGAAAATTGACTTCTTCTTTCAGCTTTAAAAAAAGTTAAGTAACACTCCTCAATGAAATGTTTAAAACTGTATATTATAAAAATTTCAAAACATGATATAAGACTTTACAATGCATCCACATAATACAATCTACAACAATTAAAAATATAATAACATTTAAATGGTCTAAAAATATAAATATATATTCATTTTATTCATATAAAAATGCATTTACTGAAGGCAGGTGGGACTTGTTTGTTGGAACCCCTCCCCCAAAAATAGACTAAATCCATTTATTTTACTTCAAAAGAAGAAACACAATGTTCAAAAAAATTGAACCCTGTAATAAAATATATAGGCATTTATAGGGTCAGTTTTCTGAAGGTGTTGGTGAAGTAAACAAATATTTCATTCAAATTAGATTCCCAAACATTATTAAATATAACATTCATAACAGAGAAGAAGGGAAGCAAATCGTATAATTCAAGTGTTGTTAAAACAGAATTATTATTTATAGAAATTAATAATTCTATCATGTTTTTCAGATTGGATGTTAATTCTCATTGAATAATAGTAATAGTACATATAATGAAATTCACGAAGACTGAAGATCACTTTAGAAAGTAATTAAAAAAAAATAATTACTTTTTATACCAATAAGTGACATATCAGCTGTACTGTTTCATCACAATTTTATATTAGGATAGCTTAGGTTTAAAACAAAGGAAAATATAAAAGCAGAAAAAAAAAAAATCACAAAAAAAGAAGTAATTAATTTCATCAATTTTAAACTCGTACTCTACAACAGGATATGTAATCACAAAACCATGATTTTGAAATCACTTAAGACAAGAGGCAGACACCCTAATACAAAAATTATAAGTGATATCTAGGAATTGGCTAAGAGTGGGCTACAAACTGATTTCAATGCTTCTCTTTTTCTTCCCAAAACAAAGTGAATAAAACTGCGTTATTTACATAATAACCAGGACACAATATTGTTTAAATTTGGAGAATCCATTGGATAAAAGAGATAAAACCAAAAATTAAAATAAACATGTGCTTACCGGGGTTACCGACTCCTGTCTTATGATTTGAAACAATGTATGTACCATATAATGAATTTTGTTTAACATTTTTACCCATAATTGTTTTCAAGACAGCCAAGAACATTTATAATGTTTTATTTTACATTTTTATTCTCAGTCTGCTTAATTACTAACTTGAAATGACACAAAAAATTAATTCTTTAATACAATAGCTATGTAATAAATAGTTTATTTTTAAAATACTAATTCACCTCAATAAAAAGAAGCTATAAAATCCATCCAATAATTTGACTTTCACAATTTCTAATAATCATTTCTAGAAGGCAGCATGGAGTCCTTTTCATGAGATCTGAAAGAGAAAACTATTTCAATATTTTAGATTACATTAACAGTTCAATCATCATTTTTAAAGGGCTACTTAATAAAGATAGAACTTAGTAACAATAGATGTATTACTGGATACAATTGATGCTATACAAAAAACATACTTCAGATGAATTTACAGTAATACTTTTAGACTTGGTGTGAGAGAAATATTAACAAATACTCCCATGCTAACATTTAAAATTGTAAATTATCACTTATATAATTAAAAGTAAGTAAATATGCACGTGAATAAAAATGATGTATTTATGTATGTATATGTATACATATACATTTTTTTTTTCATTGTACACCTTACAAATCTTTAGCTGACCCTATGAGCGAGCTTAACTTAATCATGGTCTGAATTATAGTTAGACAGTGATCATCACAGTGGTAGGATGTTTGGGCAATCAATATCATGGTTATATATGCCCTTTGGGATAAGTGAAATTTATTATGTATATTATATATATATATATATATATATATATATATATAGTGTATATCTGGAGACTTAAAAAATAGATTTATTATTTAATTAATATTATTAGCAGATTTTCCTTCAATGGAGTTCATCAGCTCTTGAGATTTTACTCATGAAGCGATTTAAAAAAAAAGTCTGTCAATCCTCCCCAGGAGATGGCAAACCTGAGGCTAGTTCAAATGTATATAAATCAACCGGACTCATTATTTAATGATCTAGCAGGTGCAATTTTTGTTTACCACATTTAAGCATTTCATATAAAGCTATAGGTGAAGAGTTTATTAATGGCGAAAATCAGACCAGGAGGAGTGGGGGTTTAGAGATTAAAATACAACAAACATCTTTACACCATTAAAATAAAGAATACTAATTATATGAAAATAAATTTTAAATTTAATTTAATTGAATTACAGGGATCACTTTTACATTTCTTTCTTTTAACAAGTCTTCCCTTATTTAATACATTTTTTAATCTAATATATCCTTAATTTGTAACAGTTAAACCAAATACCTTCTTCCATGACAGCTAAAACCACCTAGAACTAAGTGAATAAGTCCAGATATTCCAATGAGTATAGAATAACCGAAAAGGAGCAGACCTACAACCATACTTCTTTCTCTTCATCACCCTGTCAGACATGGTCTCTGCTCTCGCCCGCAAAACTCGGAGGGTCCCTAGGTGTCCTTGGGCTCTGAAGTAAAATTCCACCACCTGAACAAAAATATCAAATATAAGAGCATCAGAAACAGTCGATTAAAAGTGTAGACTATATTGTAAAATATCTATTGTAATATTATTTTTTAATTTAATAACAAATATACATTACAGAAAAATTTATAGCCATCATTTGTTTCTTAGTGCTTGCAGGTTTTGTTTAGTCACCAAACTTGATTTAAAAGTGTATCATGCAAAACTGAAGTTCAAGTTCGAAGGATGAAATCAGACTGGGAGAGGGGAGGGGGAAGGGGAAATCAAACATATCTCCATTAATGTGAGTCACGTCGAAAACTGTATGTTAAAAATCTTGTAACAAACCTACTTTTCCATAAAATGTTTTTACATGTTAGCTAGTTGGCTAGATATCCAGGATACTTGGGTATAACTCATGGCAGGTATGAACACTTTTCCCTTAAATTATTAATTATTTACTACTGGTGTACTTCATTAAAAGGAAAAAAGAGACAGTGATTTAACATTTAGTTTTTTGATTAAATATAACTTCTAATTTACAATTGATAATGACCTTGACATTCATTACAGAACATTGGAAGACAATTCTCATGAGTTTCAAGGGTCTACTAAATTCTTTATTTCCACACAAGTCCCCACTTCACTAAAAATAACTTTTTATATATCTGCTAAATATTATGTCAGTATTTTATTTCACTAAGCAGAACAAATTCCATTTCTCCGTCATCATAGTTACATATACATTACGAAGTGAAAACAAAATTACAATAAGAACCTAATGGTCTCTTATCCCATTGTTCTATAATTGAGGTTTAATTTAGTAACATTATGTCATTTTTGCCATTCTATTACACAAAAGATGTTAAAAAAAGGTACTAAAGGTAAATTAACTGAACTGTATAAAATTTATTCGGTCAAAATAATCGAATGATTGAGAAATTAGTTTTCTTGAGTTATAGGTGTTTTGAAAGTTACACTTATATTCCCCTGCATAAGATTAAATAATGCAAAATGTGCGGCTTTTTAAAACGTGTATACTTTCTAAGCCATTTAGGTGAGAATGTATCTTTCAATTATAGCTTAGCTTATCATATTCTCTGGCAATGAAGTAAGACTGAATGAAGTCATCAAAATTCCATCTGGAAAAATTTGAAAATAAAATAAATTTGTTAGTTTAAAAATATATCTTTAAGATTTAAATGTTGTTTATACCACTGAAGTAGCTGCCAGGCTTCGGCTTTACATGCCTATTATTGACTTCCATGCTCACTATCTTCATAAATTCGATTTGGCTAGCAAGTTTCTGAATTTCTTCCTGAAAATAAAATATGTGGTTCTTATAAAGATTTTTTTTTTTTTTTTTAAATAAAAGATAACCAGATTGAAGAAATCCATAATTTGTTTAGAGTAAGAAATTATAAATTAGGTAAATTTATTGTATTAACACAACTTCCTTAATTCTATTAAAACATTTTGAGGATAAACATGCTAAAATGGAAATACTCATGTGAAAGCACATAATGTTCCTTAGAAAAGCAAAAATGGAAATTGAGTTTCCATTATTGTAATAAATGAATTTTCAACAGAAGAAAGTAACATACGTACTTCTTGGATTGAGAAAGACGATGACAAGTTCCACTCACTATGTTACATTAGATCTTCTGATAGTAAATGAGTTGAGCTATCTATATATTTGTTAAGCCTTTGCTAAAAAATATTTACTCATTTTATTTAATGAGTCCAAAAGATGATAGTCGCATAAGGAAAAATCTGATGTGGACACTCTTATTAAACTAAATAAACAAATGTTGGGTTGCACTTCATCTAATCTAAAATTATTTAATTTGAAAGTGATATATATATATATATATATATATATATATATATATATATATTTGTTTCAATTCTTCGGCCCGAAAGATGATATAGAAAATAATTTATAGATAATTTTATGGTAAATAGAAAATGTCCTATACACATTTTTTCACATCCCTAGTAGGTGGGGAGAAATTTAGAATTGTTGCCCTTCGGAAAACCCTTCAGTCCTCTCCCTTAGTCGATTTTGCTCAAAAGGGGAGCGGCAAAACTAGACATAGCAATTCTAAATGTGTAATGCCAACATTCTAAGAGTTTTGAGTTATGTGAGACACATAACTTTTTGAGTTTTGCTCGTACATCTAATTACATTCATTCATTCGTACGGACTGGAGTTGCACCCTAAAAATAGTAAAAATGTGTTCAAGGAGGTCTAAAACTTGGTATAATTTCATTGAAATCTGAAAATTGAAGATTTTGGAAATCACAATACTCCCTTTACTCATACAACGGAGTAAACATATGTCATAGGCCCACCAGAGGTTCTTTTCAAGTAATGTTTGAGAATCTCTCTCTCTCTCTCTCTTTCTATATATATATATATATATATATATATATATATATATATATATTATGTACTAGCAGACCAGACAGACAGATATTAAATTTAATAATATTATGTTTAAAAAAAAAAGCTACTTTTAATAACATAAAAAACAACTTTTTTTAAGTGCACGTTTGCCTAAAAACAAATAGAAAATGAAATATCCCGAATTTTTTATTCAGGCCTCCTTTATAACCCCCACTCTCGTTCAAACCTAAAAAATTTAATATAGCTTATAATCATGGAAGAATTAATGCTAATTTACATATAGAATTTTGTTAAGTTCGGTTCATTCAATCGTTAGCGCCCAATAAAATTGTTCGCTCCCACTTTAATTTTTTAGTGTATATCTCATTTATACTTTGTTATACGACAAAAGTAAATATAAAAACGGTTACTCT
The DNA here is from genome assembly GCA_019009955.1 of Riptortus pedestris. NCBI lineage: Eukaryota > Metazoa > Arthropoda > Insecta > Hemiptera > Alydidae > Riptortus > Riptortus pedestris. The sequence goes on along the minus strand of CM032232.1, from coordinate 124,136,236 downwards.
AAATAACAAAATGAACAACTTTTATCCTGTGCATATTTGCCAAAAAACCAATAGCAAACGAAATATCGCTATTTTTAATTTTTGGCCTCCCTTACAACCACCACTCCTGCTCCATCTTCCGTGCTGATTTGTGAATCTAAACCATCCAGGGCTTCACCCAAATGCATACAAAAAAATTCATTCAAATTGGTTATATATATATATATATATATATATATATATCACTTGTTAGTTATTTGTGTTAGCACAGGTTCAGTGAATTTGTAAAAAATGTTAAGCTTATTAACTTTAACATAATGAAATTCACTAAATTATTACTTAGTATTCCCATCCTCTAAGTTATTTGAATATGTGAGATAGTGGAAATGAAAGACTGTTATACCGCCATACCTTGAGTTCTTCATTCTCCTGATAGAGATCGGTTGTCTCATCTGCAACTAGGCCTATCCCATTTAGAGAGAATGATGCTGTTACAGCCCTTGCTCTTGCACGTTTATCCCACTGGTCGCCCTGGCCCCGCACAACTCTCACCACCTACAATCACAATCATTAGATTAGTAGAAATTAAAAACTAAATTTTTTAACTGAAATTCTGTTCATGAATGAAAAAATAAGCAATCTATAATTTAATTCTATGATTATAAACAATTATTAATTATTAAATTCATTGTGGTCATCAGTCAATAAAGTTAAATATTCACTGCATAACTGCAACATAGGGTAAATTTATTATTTTTGCCAAGGTAAATACAAAGAAAACATGTCATTATTATTAGAATAATAAAACCTCCGCAGTTATGAGAATACTAAATTGACACAATTTTAGCAAATGACTCATGTAAATTTTATAAATATTTATAAACAGAAGTAACAACAAAGAGGTGTACACAGTTGGGAACTGTGCTAGCAAATAACTTGAAATAAATCGATTGGTATGTTATGTTAGCATAACTCCCAGCAAATCCCTCACCTCACCTTTTCTGATTTCCCTTAGGGGAAATCAGCTATTGAGGTCGTACTCATGACCCGATTTTCAAAAGTTTTCTTCAAATATCCATCGATCCTACCAAGGAGATGACGAAAATGAGGTCCATTCAAAACTGTGTATGTATGATATATATATGTCTGTTACCACTCTAGCAGTCGCAATTATTGTTTAATTGTTGCCAAACTCGAAATCTAATCGTTTTATGTAAAAAGAAAGATCAAGTTCGTTAACGGCTGAAATCGGACTAGGTGGAGAGGGGGGGGTTAGAGGTGGAGAATTTTGAAAATTCAAAATATCTCTGTTGCTATATACTTGGATCGAAAAAATGTATAGAATCAATCTTATAGAAAATTAAAGGACCTATAAATATTGTTATGTACATTTATTCCCTGACTTGAATATTAACCAATATATTTGCAGTTTTGTTTTCAGTCTTCAGCAAACCCCCCACTTTTAAAGAAAGATTTTATTTAGCGGGTTCACAATAAAATAATCTTCATTGAAAATTTGTGAAACCAACCTATAACTTCAATTTTGCCGAAAGGCTTAATATCCCTTGCTATAGATATTTAAGCGTACTATTGTTTTATCAGCTGTATTATATATGAGATAAATTTATTATATTGCTAGAAACCATCCTCTTTCCTCAGAGTCAGAGTCCTTAAACCAAAAACCCCAGAAAATGAAGAAGAGCATCAAAGAAGGTATTTAAAAATGTGACAAAGCTGGAGAGGGAAGCCCCCTATTAGATACTTGTGTGATCAAATTCTTTCTCTGCGTTAAAATTGTAAAGGTTCCTTTTATTTTATCTGTTAATCTACTTCAAGATAATCTGCCAAATAGAGCATAATTGCAATGTTATCCACTAGCCATTTAAGTCTCTCGACTTTATTTAGTGAGGTGGCTTGGTTATATTTTGTGTAAAATTGTCTTTATTTATTTTTTCAAAAAAAGAGAAATGGTAAGGAATAATAGATGCTTGGTAGTTCAAATATAAAAGAAATACCTTAGGAGCAAAAACAAGGGCAACTGTAACACTGGTACTAAGTTGTGTCCTGATGAATCCAAGAAGATACTTTATGTCTGGTCCAGCTCGCGGAAAAAGAAATAAACTGAAGGAGAAAAATAAAATTCATTAATTAGAGGCAAATATTTCATATAAAAAAATGAGTAATATATCAGAAAGTTTTGCTTAGGGACTAGTACTTAACATATTTAGTTAATTTTAGCAGAATATACAATAAGTATAGGCACTTTAGTAACAAAGCAGAATTATGATAAAATATCCACCCCCTGTTACAACAAACGTCGGAACATAAGAATTATCCAATACAGTTGACCATTTTAAATATTTCAGTATTATGAAAGAAATTTGCTAGAAAAATATGTAACACCTACAATTTCTGCAAATAAAACTCAGTTTTTTAACATTTTTGAAGGAGTAATAAGATATATACGGAATTTAATGACTGTATGGGAAGATTTTCAGTATTTTATATAAATTAGGCATACTTCAAATTCATAAATTCATTCTAACAATCATTCAATGTTTTTTTTTTAAAGCTCAAGCTGGTACATTATGTAAATGTTATTAATTAATACTAAAATTTGTTGACTGTTGTAAGTTACTTGATTTCCTAAAAATCACTTAATTAATTTCATTCAAACTTTAGAAAATTATATGTTTAGTTTACTTACTGAAATGCAACCATTGTTGTATTGACAATGGCAATATTATATATAGCATAGCTGATGAGGCGAGCTTCATTGAAGAGAGACTCTGCATTGCGTACGTTGTAACAAACCCTTATCCCCCATGCCAGGAAAAGGACTTCTCCTACGTTAAAAAGTAAATAATTAATATTCTTAAGGGTAATCCAAATGCTTGAAGACAAAAGTAAGATTTTTTTATTATTAAGGTTTTCAGGTAATGGCTGTTCCACTTTATAATTTGCTTAATACTTGGAAAAGATTGGAAAATAGGAAAAATTACATTCAGCATAAAATATGATCAGCATACCAAAAAGGTAGAAAAATATAGAATTGTTCAGGTGTTTTGGTATATATTTATCAGAAAGGCAAGTTAAAGGATTAAGACAGCTGATGGATTGAAAACATAAAGAGTTTGAAAGGAAGATTCAGGAATAGCGGAACATTTTTGGCAAACAAACATTACATTCAATTTGATAAGGCTCAGCAAGTTCTTCAACTTAACCAGAAAAATATAGAAAGAGAAATAGTTATGTAACTAAAATAATATTAATATTAATGATCGTTACTGACTGGGAAATGGATGGAAGGCCATTTACCACAATGATAGAAAAACTATAGATCACAAAGAATAAAAACTGGAAATGAATCGGCAGTCCCAAGCTCCCAGTCAAGGCAAATATATATGTTGGAGTAATAGACAGAACTCTTGTGTCTCTGAGTATGCTATATTGCTAGAATCATGCTGAAAATGGAAGGTTAAAACACAAATAATATAGTGACCCGGAGAACTTAATAGCAACTATGTCAATGACCATGAAAGTCTATGAGCATATTTAAAAGAGTAACTCTTGAATATGTTTCAAATACCTATAGCAATGCTGTGATCCCACCAGTTGTAGGTACACTGTTTGAAAACCAGTCCATCACTGTCCTTGATGTCTTCACCTCTTGGGGGAGCGGAGAGTGTCCACGTCCCAAGGTAGATCAGCATTACTAGGAGGATTGGAAACATCCACTGCAATAACTGCTTGTCTGTCAATTTCACTTTGTGGGCTGATTTTACACGATATGTCAATGATACTCTGTATAAGACAAACCAAAGTAGTATGAAAGAGCTACAATAATATTAACACCAACAATTAATTTTATTTTGTTTATGTTAGTACAATAATTATTGAGATGATAATATAGTACCTAATGAGTAATGTTACTCATGAATGAAATGGTTAGTCAAAAAATCTTCCTCTTGGGCTGGAGGTTTAATCGCATACTGAATAAATATATTTTTAAAGAAAACAAATTAAGGTGTATATATACTTATTTTTCTTTTTTTTTTCCTGTTGGCATCATAGACCTTAGATATCTTTAGCCTCCCCCCCCCCATGCGAGACTTGAAAAATTTGTAACCAGTTTTACACAGGGAGTGACCAAGTGGACGTACCACCCACATTAACCAAGAAGGACCTGGAATGAGTTGTCTCCAGTAGTCTGACAGGACTCATTATACTTGGGAGGGTCAATGATCAGCCTGTCTGTGGCCAGGATCTAGGACAGTTATAATCGCTAGTCACCCTGAGGGGCTTCCAGACGTATATACTTGCTAGACTCCAACTAATCCACAAGTGCCATGACACTAGCATGGTCTGGCTTCAACTAATGTTCTCCTTTGCCAGGGATCAAATATTGGGAAGAGGTACAAAGCATTGAAAAGTGTGTACCAATTGAGACCAATCTATCAGTAGTGTAAATTAACTGATAATTAGTGTATAAATGTGAACTAAAACATTAATGTAACACCAGATTTGCATGAATGATCCGGATAAGTGAGGGCCTAGGAATAGGAGAACCTTTAAAGAATTATGAATAATCAATGCAAATAAAAATCATAAAATTTAAAAGAGTAGTTTGGTGAATTTTTTCCATGTTTAAGTCATTCTAATGCTAATGGCATAAAAATTGAAATTGACTTGATCAATAAAAACAGTTTGAAGGATTTCAATGTATTTTTATGTTTGTGCATGAATTTTCCAAAGGAGCAGTCTAGGTTACAAGGAAGTTTCCAAGTTCTAAATATATTTACCATGGTCATGTTCTGGTTCTTTTCCCAATAAGAAATGCTTAAATTTGCGTTCACTTATTGTAATTTTAGAAGTTGGCAATGAAACAAAATTCTTATAAGTGAAGGTAAGCAGTTCTTATTGAACAAATCCTATTTATCCTAGGGGTACAATTTATTAATTTCTTGTACCTCCATGTTTTCATGAGAAGAGCAGTGTATGTAATACAGAAGCCAAGATGCCTTGTCCACTTTGTTGCGATGCAGGAGTACATATCAAGTATTGGAAATATAGCTGCCATCTGTAATGGAAATAAAAAAAATAATCAAGTTGTGGACACCACATGATCTCCTTATAATTAAATAAACAAAATATTTGTGTGCATTTTATGTGAAAGTGTTGTATCATGTCTCTGTTATAATGTACTATGAACCATGGTTGATAAATGTTGTATAACATAATTTATAGATTATTTTTAAGGTAAACAAAAAATTCCATATGTACGGACATCATGCTGAAACTAATAAAAATGGGTTCAGAAAGAATCAAAACAGATAATTTCTTTGAAATTTGAAAATATTTGTTATTATAATACTTCCTTTATTTCTTAGAAGTAAATAATAATTGAGAAAATATTTAAATACCAATATAAATATTCTGAGCAAAATCAAACAGGCAAAAACATTTTTCTACTCCTCCTTAATTCTAAACAACATATTTGGAAACTACAAGGCACCAAAGTTATGTGGCAGGTCCTGACCCTTTATGAGCTACTGAGCACATAATTTTCATTTTCATTAATATAAATTAAATTTCATACAAGTAAATATTTTATAAATATAAAAGTAAATATTTTATTTATGCTGGTCGAACATTGTAGAGACTAAGTTTGTACATAATGGCTAAGGTTCACAGAAGCTTGGGGATTTTATTATGTTAGGAAATCACCTCAAGGTACATGATGACACAACCGGTAAGCGTAATGCAAAGGAAGATTGGAGAAGCAACTTTGAACACTTTTATCCTCCTGTGGTGGTAGACATAACCAATCAGGCAGAGCGTAAAGAAGACACAGGCTGCAGACACTGACATTAAAACAATTCTGCCAAAGTAAAAAAAAAAAAATGTTATTGCATTCCGTAACCATGTTGTTATCCACTAGTAATGGCATAGATTATTACAAATAAAATTATCAAGATATAGTGAATAATAAAATATTAAACCTGAAAGGCCAGTTATAAGAAGCTAGACAGGGTGCTCGAGAAACACAAGTCAGGCAGCCAGGCGCGCACTTTTCACATCGGAATGTCTCATATGTAGAACTCCCATTTGATAATGCATCCAGCCAAGCAGCTACAAGCAGTAATTTTTTAAATAGCAGATTATCAGAATAATTAAATAATTTTATTACGCAATTTACTAGGCTATATAAATATCAGAATTACTCAAAAATATTCTCTGATAGACTTTATGTACCTATTTCTTTAAATCCACAAGAAAAAAAAAAACAGACAAAAAAAATTACATGCATTTTGTTGTGATTTATCTCGTCAATGTAGAAGCTCTAATTTTAATAATTTTCTTAGGTGAGATATAATGAGAATAAAAATGAATTTCTTGAGAGTAGGAATTTAAATAATTTTAATCACTTTTACTTGAGATGTTTTTTCTCGTCATGTCTTAGTCCTGCAGAATGACAAAATTCATGGAACTATTTTATGGGAAAACATACACACACACGCACGCGCGTGCACACACACACGCACGCACGCACGCGCACACTTACACACACACACACACACACACTTACACACACACTTATACACACGGACATACCTTATTAACCTTAAAGTTGTTGGTAATGCAATTTTTCAACTGATTTAGACTACAAAATTATACATCGGCAAATCATTTCCACGTTTATTGGCTCCTATCATACTGTTTTTTGCTAACCTAATCTTACATGAGTTGTTAGAATTAATATTATATTGGGATGTAAAATAAGTTCATAATGTTTTCTACAGGTGATTTAAAAAAAAAAAACTTCAGATTCTTGTAAATATTTTTAAACAATTATATATGACCCATTTTGATCTATACGTGTTGCCATCATTCAAATAATTTTTCAATTTCATCCTCCCAGAACTTCTCAGATTTTTGCGAGCTCTGATGAAAACAAAATCTTTCCACCACAATAACGCCGTCCTCAGGTGTCTTTGCAAACCTGGTAGAAATTATTGGAGTTTGGCTGGGATGTGATCCCCACCCAAACTATTAACCAGACTTTCACTTATTTTCGGCCCTTCTAAGCACCCTTATTGGGAAACACTTTAATTCGCTTGAGGACTGCAAAACACACATAGAGGAGTTCATTGTGCAAAAATCTGAGAAGTTCTGGGAGGACAAAATTAAAAAATTATTTGAATGTTAGCAACATATATAAATCAAAATGGGTCATATATAATTGATTAAAAATTTCTACAAGAATCTGATGTTTTTATTGAAATCACCAGTAAAAAATGCTCAGAACTTATTTTCCAACCCAATATAAATGAAAACTACTCTCTCCCTTTGTATAATAATAACAAATATTAATTATTTTTCTTTATTTAACAAACAAAATTTATATTTTATATATTAAACTGTGATATAAAGTGCTCTATACTAAAATAGATGATTTAGACAATAAAAAATAGTCTATATTGTGTATTTATTTTATTTTTATGTTAAATACTCATCCCACCAACAGGCTAAGTGCCTACTTTGATGTAGGAATACAAATTACATCAAATAGAAAAAAAACAAAACAATATTACAAAAAAAACAAACAATATAAGTTGGACTAGACCATAAATATAAAATTATATTTTGTATTCAAGTACATGTGAATCTATTTTTTAATAACTATCTATATTATCTAAAATGTTAATGATATAATTTTTCATAATACAAAAAAAAAAATAACAATGTGTTACTGCGTTATCAATAAAACAAAAATTCTAAATAGATGTTATGAAGTGATTAAAGTGCTGTTAATAAACTATGCTACGAAGGATGTGTTTGCTGGTGAAGGTGTTACCTTCGACGAGATTGCCGAGAAATGGAACCTGTGGATGAGCCATATAATATCCAGGCCTACACTGGCATACATAGTTCCCTCGGGACCAGCGACGCTCCCCTTCAGAATAGACACACTGTTAGTAACACAAATATATTAGACATAGCAATAGCAATTCCAGTCATATTATTATCTTATTGCATTTGCAAACATGTATTGATGTGTCTAAAACAATACATATATGTAATATGATATACTATATAACTAATTGAAACAGAAAATGGATAAGTCAATGAAATACGATAATCATAATTTTGAAAATTCATTAGCAAGATGGAAAATTTCTAAGCACTTTTCTTTTTGTATAGCTGTTATTATGAGTTGGATTGAAAAATTGTATATATACAACGTTCTATACACTTTTTCTCTATCTTGAATATTAATTAAGATTTCTGCGTTTTTAGTTTAGCAGATTTCCCATAAGGGAAATCAGCTATTGAGGTCATACTCAAGACTTGATTTTCAAAATTTTTCTTCAAATGTCTATCGATCCTACCCAGGAGATGTCGAAAATGAGGTCCGTTCAAAACTGTAAACAGATTTAATTTTTCCCCATTGTATCAATAAAAATAAGATCTAATGGTTAATTTTGGTCTTATTGTTTATTATATTTTCCAACTTCTTGTTATATCATTAGAACTATTAAGGTCTTTGGGTATTGACCGTGTGTTCATGATGTTTGCCAATGTTTCGCTAGACATGCTTCTAGCTTCCTCAGGGCTTTCTCTGAGACTGAAGAATTTTAGTCCTTCTCAGATATATATAGGTGTCTCGTCCGGTCGTCTTGGGCGGAGTCTTCCCTTCCAGGTGGTGTCTTCAGATACTTGGTCTGGTACCGGCGCACTAGTGACTTCTGTTTTGTTAATCGGACGATGCTTTCGTGGTTGAATTACTGGTTTCCAAAGCTTACTCAGTCTGTAGCCATTTCTCTGTTTATGTTGTTTGGACAATTTGCTATTTCTATTGCTTCTCGGACTATTCTTTCCTGGTAGTGGTTAACTTTCGCCAATACTTTTACTTCATCGAACTTTATCTGGTAGTTCGTTTCCCAAAAATGTTCAGGTATTGCTGAGTCTTTTGTCCGGAACTTGTTCACACTGTTTATATGTTCTGCCGCCCTGGTGCTTATCAACCTGCCAGTCTGGCCTATGTATTCTGTACCACAGGAACAGGGTATGCTGTATATTCCTGGGCCTTTTGTGTGGAGTTTGTCTTTGCTGTTTGGTATTATTTGTTCAATTTTCCTATCCGTGCTGAATGTTGTAGCTATTTCAAGTTTCTTTAGTACTCTTGAGATTCTCTCTGTTGTCCCTTTGACAAAGGGTACTACAGGTGTACGTTTGTGTTATTTTTCACTTTGTATCTTCTTTTTGAACAGCTGTTTGATCTCATCTTTCTCATAGCCGTTTTTTCTCAGAGCGGACATGAGATTCCTTTTCTCCTTGAACAAGTTTTGTGGCTCGGATATCCTTTCCGCTCTAGAGACCAGTGTACGAATGATTCCTCTCTTCTGTGCTGGGTGGTGATGCGAGGTGGCATGCAAGTATCTATTGGTGTGAGTAGGTTTCCTGTACACTGAATGGTCCAACTGTCCATTTTCCTTTCTCTCAACTAAAACATCTAAAAATGGTGTCTTTCGGTCCTTCTTAAATTGGATGTTTGGATGAATAGAGTTGAGGAAGTTAAGAAACTCGTCCAAAGTGTCCTCTCCATGTGGCCATATAACAAATGTATCATCCACAAATCTGCGCCACATTTTCGATTTCAGTCATGCTGTTTCAATTGCAGTCCTGTCGAACTTCTCTATGTACATATCTGCAGCATTTGGGCCCAATGGCGACCCTATGCTCGCACCATCCATTTGCTGATAGAAAAAAACACACACCAATAGATACTTACATGCCACCACGCATCACCACCCAGCACAGAAGAGAGGACTCATTCGTACACTGGTCTCTAGAGCGGAAAGAATATCCAAGCCACAAAACTTGCCCAAGGAGAAAAGGCATCTCATTTCAGCTGTGAGAAAAAATGGCTATGAGAAAGATGAGATCAAACGGCTGTTCAAGAAGAAGAACAAGAAGATAAAAAGTGAAAAAGAAAACAAACGTACAGCTGTAATACCCTTTGTCAAAGGGACAACAGAGAGAATCTCAAGAGTACTAAAGAAACATGAAATAGCTACAACATTCAGCACGGACCACGAAAGAATCATCCGACTAACAAAACAGAAGTCACTAGTGAGCCGGCACCGGACCAAGTATCCGAAGACACCACCTGGAAGGGAAGACTCCACCCAAGACGACCGGACAAGACACCAATATATATCTGAGAAGGAATAGAACTCTTCAGTCTCAGAGAGAGCTCTGAGGAAGCTAGAAGCATGTCTAGCGAAACGTCGGCAAACATAATGAAGACACGGTCAATACCCTAATAGTTCTAATGACAAGGACCGTAGAAGTCTAAGAGTACTTCTTGTTATATCATTTTTTTAATTAATCATTTTTCCGAGTTTTTTGTTTATATACAATATTTTCTTTTATTTGGCACTTACTTGTTTATGTATATAATAGATACAGTAAATTAATACAATGCAATAAATTAATTAGCCAATTAGATAGTTATGATTATTTAATATAATAATTCTATAAGAAAATGATTAATTAATATCAAGTATCAACAAATAATTTAAAGGCAACATCATCTAAGCATTAGTAATTATAGCCATGAAAATCCATAGATCACGTCTTCAATACAAAAGCGATTTTAAAAAAAAAAAAAAAAAAAAAAAAAAAATATGAATTGTATGCTTTTAATTTTCAGGAAATATTGAGAATTGGGACAAACTCTCAACCCTCAATAAAGTTCGTCATTACTTCTACAATAATGAAATTGGCCAGTCAGTAAGAACTAAAAGAGCTGGTACAGTCGCTTTACTTAAAATATTTTCTTTTTGAAATTAAGTATGTATCCAGTACTTTTGATTTATAACTTACCTTTGTTGATTCATGGCACTTATGAGAACCTTTAAATACTTCAATCATTTCTTCTGTGTCAAAATCCTCAGAATCACACTGATTTACTCCGAGCCTTGTGATGTCTACATCTACACTCACATAGCCAGTATTCCTGAGAATAGACATATTGATGAAATTTATTGTTTGCATAAAGAATGAAGTAATTAAGACTTCATACAAAACAGAGGAATAAGATATATAACAAAATAAAAAAAAAACTTTGTATCAATATGTATTACCAAAAGTGCTTAAATTCAAAATCTTGTTTCATTTAGACTTTAAAGGATTGAGGTTAAAATAATGAAGTGATTTTTTAAAAATTTTCTCCAATCCTAGTGTGCACATTATTTCCCGAACGCAATACATAACTATTTTATGTAAAACTTAACTTCAATTTTGTTAATCCAACTAGAAAAATTTGGGGTTGAGAGAATGGATACAATTTAAAACAGTAAATATTACTATTATTATGCATAGGAAATAACTTTGGGTGGGAGTTAGAATACACCCAGATCATGCCATGCTGTCTGTAGTAGAAGGAAACAACAGGACCTCAGCCAGGGTGGTGGTGTTATTAGACCTAGCGTTACTAGAACTAATAGTATCAGATTCTTTAGCTGTCCCCACCCTGGATAAAAGGAGAGGGATGACCTTGGTGAATGGAAATTTTCAGTACTGTAAATTCCAAGAAGACCTTGATATACCAGAGTGCCAAATTTCCAGTGGCTTGTGAAAGAATGGGGATAGTGCAAAATATTGTCACCTAGAGGGTCCAACTAGGAGATAAAGGGAGAGCCCACAACACCAGGTCTTAATATGGACTAAGGTAAAAGGAAGAAGAGAAAAGAGACCAATGATTGGAAATGAATGTTTGTTCATGGAATGTATAAGAAGTATTGAAAACAAGAGCAAGATCATTAGAGACTGCACTGGTGCAATATATGAAGATCTCATGGCTTCAAAAGAGATTTGATGGAGTAACATGGATAGAACCTCTATTGACAAGGAACCTTTTCTTAAATAGTTGCCTTGGTGAAACCAGAGGGACACTGGGCTTTCTTTTTTTCCTTCCCCAATAAAAGGGTAGTTTATTTGCTTTAGGACCATTTTATGGGATTCCCTACATCTTCCTTATGTTGGCTCTTTGCTGATCTTGTTTTTTTTTCATGCATTGTTCACATATAGTTAAAGGAGAGGGGTGGGGGAAATGTAATATTGATAGAAACATTAAAATAATAGTACAAATAAATAAATAGATAATATAAAAATAGATAAATTAAATAATAGGATAACCAATTAATAAGTAAATAAAATAATTATAGTGAAATTAATTATAACACTATAGTATTGGAAATTACTTAAGATCAGTTAAATTCTTAGAAGATGATATTCCAAACAAAATGCTCAAGTTCTTGTAAATATTTAGAAAATAAAGTTCGTTCTACTGGGCTATATTCTTGTTTTTGGTTTTATACTCTAATAAAAGCAAAGAAAACAAGAATAAAAAGTTAAAGAAGTACATACCAGCAAGATTTTATTGGGAGTGCAGGAAGAACCTATAGATTAATGTAAGGCTAATTTTGATTGTGGAAAGTGAGGGTTTTCAAACAGATGAGTGGATTTAAGATGCAGGAAAAAAGAGGGTCATTGGCTCTATAAAACTTTGAATAAGTTTACGTCGATAATTTTATTAGTCTTGTGATTCTATCTCATTCAAATATGAATAGATCAGGAGGTCATATTGTGAGCAAGTGCTCACTTCTCTTCTTGAACACATTTATTAAACATTTTTAAATGCTTCACTTCAACTGAAGCCTTCCTTCCACTCAGAGAGCCATGCCAATACATGTATAGGGACATAATATTATTAGATTGTGTAATCTACTGAAGAGGCTTTGTTGGAAGTGAAACATGTAGAGACAATTAATGAATGTGTTGAAGAAGAGAAGAAAGTTTTGCCTTCAAAATGACCAGCTGCTGATTTATTCATAGTAGACATTCTTGTAAAAAAACTTCTCAAATTTATTTAAAAAAAATATTACTACTAGTCATTGAAAGTATAGTACAACTGAGCTATTTATTTATTCTATATTATATTAAAATTTACTTGATTAATATGTAAGGAAGAAAACCATATTAGAGACTTACCCATGCTTGTGGGTGGGTATAGTGATGCTATAGGATAAGACCCATGACCTGGCCTGACAGGAATAGTAAGGATAGGTCCAGAGGCCTTCGGGAGAAGTAGGTGTGTTGTTATCTAGAGGTTGCTGGAAGACTCCGGTAGTTGGATACCATGGCAGTGTTTGTGGTACCTCAATACCCACAAGTAGCTCACCCGGGTCCCGCCATTCTGCACCTCCTTGTTCTCTCCTGAGCACATAAAACAAAAATTTTTAAAACATTCTGGATACCTACAATAAAATTGCAAATAAATAATTTATATAATATTTATTATTTTACTTATTAATAAAATAGTAAGCTAGCAAATAAATTATAGTACATACAAAGTGTTTCATAAAGAATATATATATTACAAAGTATTATTTTGTCCAAACTATTGATCGCTATGCCTCTGCTCAGCTATTAGAAAAATAAATACATAGTCTAGTTTATATGATAGCCACTAAATTTCAGTTGTCTTCTGTTTTGCTTGGTAACTGTCGTATTTTTAAAATGGCAACTCTGCAGCAGAAATCATTTTGTGTTCTCGAGTTTGGGAAGTGCAGCTCTGTGATTACTATGCAAAGATGATTCAGGTTGAGGTACCAAATTGATCCTCAAAATGAGTGGACCATTCACAGATGGTATCGACAGTTTGTAGATTCAGGATGTGCATGTAAAGGAAAGTGTCCTGTCCTGGTTCGTGCTCCTGAAGAAAATGTTCCATGAATTCAAACTGCTTTCAATTTAAACATATGACAGTTACCAAGCAAAACAGAAGACAACTGACATCTAGTGGCTATAATAAACACTAGACTATGTATTCGTTTCTCCAATAACCAAGCCGAGGCTCAGCGATTGATAGTTTGGAGAAAATAATACTTTGTAATACGTATATTTTTTTGTAAACACCCTATATATTTAATCATATATAGCTATATGTTTTGGATTTCAACCTTCGGTCCATTGTAAAAACTGCCCATTGCTATAAATGAAAAAAAAAATATATTTGAAAATGAGTCTCCAATAATTTCTTTTTTATACATCAATTGTTGAATATATTTAATTATTTTTAATTGTCTGCCATAAACGTTTTCTATCTCCAGTGGATCTCCCTCATTTACTCCCTTCAACTCAGCTTTTCCTTGCCTCTCTAGGAATTTAATTTTTTTTATCCTTTGAATCCAAGAGTCACATTTCTCTTTTCTTTCTCCGAGTTTTCCTACACTTTTTCGTTTCAAATGTGTGGATATTTACTTGATGCATTTCATTTTCTATTCCTGTCCAGCATGATCACTTCTACGAATCCTTTTTTCATGTTGCTAGTACTTCTGTTTTACAAGACAATCACCTTTGTTTCAGCTGATACCTAAAATTTCCACCTTCCTTTTACTTAATTACTTTCTGGTCAAGTGAAAGTATAACTTAGTTTAATCAGGTAAACAGTATTATTATTCATTAGTGCCCTGACTCAAAGCTGGGTACTTGAATGGTATAAATATATAAAAATACCTTATAAATATGTTACCTCCATATGGAACAGCTTGACACCAGCCCAGTTGACGAATTTACTGCCAGAACCCTTGATGCTAAGAGAGACCTCTCTGATCCAAGTAACATGTGTGCTATTCCATCTACCACAGCTTCAAGAAAAAAGAAACAAATTATTTTGTACAAATCATAATTAATAAGTTAATAAATTTAATTATACTAACTGTACATGTTAATACTAAATAACTAAAATCTGTATCAAGTGACTATTTTTTTTAGGGATTATCTCTTATCAATGAGTGTCAATCTAATGTACTGTGTGGAAGCAACTTTGCAAATGGTATCATTGTGCTAGTAAATTTAGAAAATTGTCTTCCTAAATCTATATTAGTCACAAATGTATGTCCACCTCCATAAGAACAATGAAATATTTGAAAATACATCATAACGACACCCTGAAGAACGTTTTGTATAGCAGGAGTGTTTCAGTTAAATGTCTTCTAAGCTCAATTTTTTTTAAATTGATTAATTGAATGCACCAAAATAACTTTAGGTGGGTTTAGTGTTACTCCTTAACTAAAAATTGCAATTGCAACTAGCCTACAATAGAATTGCTGTTTGTCCTTAGTATTAGATCACTTTTAATAAATAACAAAAAAACAAGAATCATTAAGACAAGCTTGACTAATCTCTGGAGGTGGGGTTGAAATTATAATTTACGCACCACAAGGACTTGGAGAGAGTGTAAATGCTGCTATCATTATTTTGGAACTCTGAATTATTTCTGGAGTTTTAATTGATGCTAATGTGGGACCAACAAAACCATTTCCACTCCCTAGAGCTTGAAACTTTGCCCGTAATTCATGGAAGGAAAAACTAGCAAACCAGATATAAACCAAGAATTATGGAAAGCGTTGGTTGGCTATAAGGCAGTAAATATTTGAGCTTCTGTGGGCTTTTTATGTTTACCCATCTATATCAAAGGCGTTTTCAGAACTGTAGATGCTAATTAAGTCCTTCCAAGTAATTTATATAGTGGTATCAGAATAAGCATATATGGATTAAAATCAAACATGTTTTTGGGCAAAACTAACACTGGCTTAATAGACAGGTTAGCAAGAAAAAGCCTGCTGGATTATACCTATTTAACACAATATGTGCATTAAATTTTGAAGCATTTACAAGAACATTAATACAAATTCTGAAGAAAGTGGACCATAGATTTTCTAAGAATTTCGTTTGCATTAAAACAAAACTTAGTTACAGTTTGCTACTTTAGGTCCCATTCGAAAACATACTCAATGGCTGCTGGCATCGAGATATTGTTTATGTTAACCAAAAATTCTGCTCCTCTTGATTTGTTACCTAGTTTTGACTTAATTATAAATGCCCACGTTCTGCCGCCTTAATTTTGCTTTTTAATCTTCCGGGGAATTAGCTATTGAGGTTTTAGTGGTGAAGTCTGGGTAGGTACCTGTCAATACATTGTCAATGAAACTGATATAGCGATATGGAAACGCTTATCTTCTTTCCATCAGTTAAATGTCCGAAAAGGGCTAATTTGAATAGGACACAGCCAGAATTAAATGTCAATTTATATATGAGAAGTTCCAGTTACATGACGTCCGAAGGCGCGGGTTAATTAAATGACAAAATGATAATGAATTCTCTAGTTTGTCTGAAGGCAGAGGTTTGGCTGATTTTAACTCAGACATTTAGTATAATTTTTTTTTTTTTTTTTGTAAAATCAGGAACCATTGCTGTAAAAGGCTGATAAGTTTGCCATAACTTACATTCAATTAAACATAATTTTGCCATGTTGATGTGTTATAATTCGAAATCATTCTCCGATGTTTTTAAATCGATTCATATCATACTATTATCAACTTTATCATTTAGCTTATGCCTTCTTATCAGTCTGGCAAAGAAAATCTGACCTGTTGCTATATGTCTTTGATAAATTGGGAAGGAACTAAATGGCCCAGTTAGATTATATTTTTCAGTAAATTATCTTCTGGCAGTTATACAATTGAACTATTTGTTGCTTTGTTTATTTTTTAGTCTTTCTTTGCTTACAACTTCACACTGATTTTTTAAGAAATAGTATTTACCCTTAAGGTAATGAATGGGCTCAGGTTAGCCATGCGAGTTAAAGCGTTGGCCTTTATCTCACATGGCAAACCTAGAGTAGCGAGTTCGATTCTCGCCTGGGCAAAGGAAATTATTTAGTGACGAAATTCACTAAATAACATCCTAAAATCCCACCCTGGCTAGAAAAGGGCGGTAACCTGTAGATAAACCGTCCCAATTAGCCTGAGTTGCAAAAAGTGGACGTTAATAAATAATAATAATAAAATATTCCGAAGGAAAAAAAGCAAAAGATGGATCACAACATAATATATTCAGAAGTAGCTTGAAGACAGATTTTGTTATATTTAAATTCCATGTATGTAAATGATACTTAGAATTTCATTTCTTGCCAGAAATTGGAGATTAATTATAGCTATATAGATGTTGAATCATAATTATACTTTCTAAGTGCATATCCGTTTATATATGTATGTAGTCTAGAGGCTATGCACCTGGGATCTGTTCCCGGGGGCTCAGTGGCCTACATTATTCACGAAAGTATATTATGTAATGGTTTCCCGTTGCTCACTGCATGAGAGAAACCAACAATAAATTCATTAGGACCAGAGGCGAGGCCTCGAATCGAGTAAATTGTTAAAAAACGAACTCTGAGGAGCTGAAGGAAATGTCAAATAACAGGGGTAGGAGGTCTGCGTATCCAAAATACAAATTCCATGTACCTCCAGTATTTCTGTACTGACTTCGGGCAGCGAGGAACTCGCCAAGGAGGATATTTTTTAAAACGTTTTATTTATTTTATAAAATTTCAACACCTGAAGTACATGGAATTATAACTAGATAAGAAAAAGATTAAAATTGTATGAATTGAGTATTTCATCAACGTTTTCAAAAGAGGGTTGCTTTTATTATATTGTCAAAAATTTTGTCTATATTTACGGTGGAATCTATTGTAAAGAAAACATGACATAAATCCTCATTCTTAAGTAGTCATTGAAGTGGAAATAAGAAATAAAAAAAAAAAGAGTAGATAAGGGCCCTTGAACAAATTTGAAGTACAGCTGGTGAGCTTGAATTATAATCGTATTCCTAGTATTTGAAAACTGAAGAATACCTTGTTAAAAATTCATCTCAGAAAGAACTTCAAGCAAAATATTTAAAAGAGAAGTAGTTTTAAGTGGTCTTGGAATAGAAAAGGCCTCAAGAGGATTATTTTAAATTCCCATTTTATAATAAGAATATAAATTCACCGGTAAAAATATTGTTTCTTTCTCATAGTCGTCAGAAAAATAGGCAATAGTGAAGTGTTATCACATAAATACAGGAAGCCAATGGCTTATTTCGGTTCTAAATGTTCGGGGAGCTATTGAAAAAAATATATAAAAAACAATTAATTCTTTCCAAATATTCCTAAAACATTCCTTTCGTCATACTTACTGTAATATTATGCATACAGGTTGTATATATTACCGTGAAATGTATAAGTTATACTGTTTGGCAAGTAATGTAAAAGAAGTCGTGGGAATGTAGGATTTTTATCCCATATAGTTTATGTTTCTTTAAATCTTTTAAACTTAACAAACGATTCGGACAACTTTACGGACTGCTAATTAGAAGATCTCACTTGTCTACCGAAAACAAACTAACGATATATGTTACTACTTAAACCAATATGGACATACGCAATAGAAGTGTGGAGTACAGTAAAACCTTCGAACATCAGACGCATCCAGACTTTCCAATCCAAAGTCCTGCGCACCATAGTAGATTCTCCATATTATATCACCAACCACATCCTCCATAAAGATCTTAATATACCATTTGTAAAGGACCTAATGCACCTAAGATTCAAAATATTCCACAACAGGCTATCCAATCATCCTAATCCAGAAGCCCTAGCCCTTTCCAGTACCACTCATCCATATTCCCCTCCACGGCGCCTCAAGACACAATGGCCCAGAGATCTAGAAGTGTAAAGTGAAGTGATAGCAGTGGCTATTTTCTTATCAAGTGCCGTTCCTCCTTAGGTCTTGACTTCCTTGCCAGGCAGGGAGAGGCTGCTCCTCTCATTGTGGTGAAGAGGTGTAGCTTCCGTCGAGACTTATGGAGGGCGATTGAATTGTACATATCGCATTACGAAATGCATTTAAATACAGACTGTAATATTCAAAATAAAATAAATTTAAATCTTTTAGACTTATTAGTAATGATTCTATTTCTTTCTTTGAAGCGCATAAAAGGTAGATCAAGGTTAGGTTTTATTTTATATCCAAAATATTTTTAGATTGGTAGAATCAAAGAGGTCCAATCAAAGCCTTAGTGGGAAAAAGGTGTCTCTCCCTGTATAACTGCTTAATTAATGTCTTCAAAACTCGAGCTTGTGATACATCTTTTGAGATCAAAGAAAACTTTAATTTGATTCTTTTTTTAAACCTTCAATATTTAAACGCAAAAAAAATTGAGTTCTAAAACTTTTTCTTCCCTTCATTTTTAATCCCGTAACAATTATTGGATGCTTTGATATTTTAATAGTTATAATGTTCCACACACAGAAACATATTATTATTATTGTCCTCGAAAGTTGACAAGGCCCACCTAATAAAAACGCAAGTATTTTTATTTATTTATTACAATATGCCGCATCTGCTATTGTCATTAGCGGTAGGTGGTTCTATATTTTTTGGAACAAACAAGTTAAAAATGCGAAAAGCCTTTTTATGCCTTCTTCATCATCTCTAAGGAGTTCTCTTAAGTTCGGTTTAAGGTTCAAAGCTCTTCTCGGAAGATCGTATTTTTTACAATTACGGAGAAGATGTGAGACGGTAAGATAGGCATTACAACAATCGCAGGTTGGTGGGAATAGGCCTTTCACTAAATAACTTTGTGTTAATTTTGTCTGTTTTTTTCCCAGGTAGTTAGGCAATAACATAAATTTTCTTTTTTTTGAATCGGCTGAGCTCCAAACCCTAGTCATCCGCATTCAGGACTTATGGGAAATCAGCTATTCTATTCTCATGGAAAGGACTTTTCAAATATTCCTTTAAATGTCTACCGATCCAACCTACTATATAAAGCGTATCTCTATATAAAGAATATAGAAGTAAGAATTAAAATAAGTTTTATACTGTACTGTGAAGAAAATAATTCTAAAACTGGTCTTATATCCCCAGGTACACAACATCTGGTTACATTTATCAGTTACACTTGCAGATAGTTACACTTATACCCAGGTTCACTTGCAGCTATAACGTTTTTGCCCAGGCGCATATTCGCACCTATTTATAATTTTGCCCATGTAAATTTGTTGCGAGTTATGGCCAGATATACTTGCAGTTAGTTACACTTAATCCCACATACACTTGCAACTAGTAACACTTATACCCAGTTACATTTGCCGTGAGTTACACTTATACCCAGGTTCACTCGCAGCTATAACGTATTGACCAAGGCGCATAATCGCACATATTTACAATTATACCCAGGTAAATATCCTGTGAGTTATAGCCAGATATACTTGCAGTTAGTTACACTTAATCCCACATACACTTGCAACTAGTAACACTTACCCAGGTTCACTTGCAGCTATAACGTATTTAACAAGTCGCATATTCTGACCTATTTATAATTATACCCGGGTAAATTTGCTGGGAGTTATAGTCAGACATACTTGCAGCACGTTACACTTAATCCCACGTACACTTGCAGCTAGTAACACTTATACCCAGTTACACTTATACCACTTATACTTATAGTGAGTTACACTTACATTCAGGCACACTTGTACCTACTTACGCTTATCTCCAGTTACACTTACAACCAGTAACACTTACTGTATAACCAGGTACACTTGCTGCAATAACTTTTATACCCAATTGCATAGTTGCACCTATTTAAACTTACACACACGTACACTTGCAGCTAGTTACACTTTTAGTGAGTTAAACTTATACCCAGGTTCACTCGCCGCTATAACGACTTGACCAAGGCGCATATTCGGACCTATTTATAATTATACCCGGGTAAATTTGCTGCAAGTTATAGTCAGACATACTTGCAGCTAGTGGCACTTATACCAAGTTACACTTATACCACTTATTCTTATAGTGAGTTACACTTACATTCTGGCACACTTGCCTACTTACGCTTATCTCCAGTTACACTTATAACCAGGTACACTTGCAGCAATAACGTTTATACCCAAGTGTATAGTCGCACCTATTTAAACGTACACACACGTACGCATGCAGCTAGTTTCACTTGTAGTGAGTTTAACTTATACTACCCAGGTACACTTGCATAAGCTTGTCCCCTTTACACTTGCAATTAGTAACACTAATACCCAGGTGCATTTATATAAATACCCGGCTGTTCTTGCACCTGTTTACACCTTTTTTTGAAAAATATTTATTCGTTTATTTGCAACAACATATATAAATATTACAAGCAAATGATGTGAATGATGTAAAAATTGGCTTGATTATTTACTTGAGGTGGGAAGTTGTCCACTGACAATATCCACACTGGAGGGAACATTGGCTTGTACTTCATGGAGTTATACTGTGCACTACACAAGAAGATCTCTTGGCCACTTACGCTTCAGTCGCCGTCTTGGGTATTCTGGAATATGGGTAGATGAAAGTGATTCGACTAAAGGATTGGGATGTGCGGGAAGAAGAGAGTGGAATTTCTGATATCGGGATTTGGCGAAGGTATGGATAAAAGTAATGTTGAGATCGTTATGGAGAGTTAAAGTGGATACGTAAAACGGGGAATCTGTAATTTTGCGGAGTATTCCGGATTGGAGGGTTTGGATTTTGTAGGAATTTGAAGGTTTAGTGGAACCTCAAAGTTCAAGTCCATACTGAGTATTGTCGTAAAAATCAGTCGTTTGTTGTGAAGTGATAGTGTAGATCTGTTGTCAGGTAGTCTTAGAAGAAGTCTGTACCGTCGATTACGATAACTCAAGTTCCGAGAAGTAATTCTTGTCTTTTTAATGTGATGTGGGGTTTCCAAGTTAGTCGCTTGTCTAATGTGAGTCCTAGATACCTAATTTGTGATTTCTGAGGAATTAGTGCGCTGTTGAGTGTAACTGGAGGGCAAATGGAACATCGGAGGGTAAATGTTACATGGCCTGATTTGCTGCTGTTGACTTCCATTGAGTCAGCCAGGATTCCTTATTTGGGTCTGAGTTGGAAGTCAAGAGTGCAGTATCATCTGCATACGTGAGAAGGGAAGTTTCGGGATGTGATGGGATGTCGGCAGTATAGGTAAGGAATAAGAAAGGACATAGAATGCCCCCCTGTGGTACACCTGCCAGCTGGGGGAATAAGGATAAGACTGAGGAACCAAATGAAACTTGAAAATGTCTGTCGGAAAGGTATGGTTTAAGGATGAGTGTTTACTTCTTAAAGCCAGGTAATCAATTTTTCAACTATGGTAGTTACAATTATACTCAGGTACACTTGGCCCCAGTTAAACTTAACCCAGGTGCACTTAACTAATATTAGACGTCACTCCACATGCTATGAACTGAAGGTTTGACAGTTTTGTAATTTGACACTTACTGTGAAGCTGGGGATGCGGATTGTACGTTCCTGGATGTGTAGTTCTTGACAGTGCCAATTCCTGAAATAGGTTTGACGCAAAGTCTGCCTGCTGTCTGACAGCTTCGAACCTACAACAGACAATTAAGATAATCTGATAAATAATTTCAAACATTAATTCACCTTCTACGATTAGGCGCTTCAAACTATTTTCCTGCAAAATTATCCTTCATAACGTGGTTATTGTAAATATAAGTTGTTCTAATACGTGTTTTCATATCTTTATAATACCTGCTCTAGAGGAAGGAGGAAAGAATTAATTATGAAGCCCGTCACACAGGGGTGCGTAAACTAAGCAAATTTCCCAAGGGAAGGTTGTAAACAAATAAATCTACTTACTGGCAACACCACCGTGAATGTTAAGCGAATAAATACAAACGGCAATAAGAAATCGTTCAGTCAATTTACAAGATAAATATCTATAACGGAAAGCGTCTGAACTCAAACAAGGCAGCAAACTTCGCAGCGCTGAATAGTTATTCTAGACCGGAAAGATGAACAAGTAATGAAATATATCTGAATATAACATTAATTTTATTAAAAACTGTTTACTATAGCTAGTGGAGTAACTTGAATGAATCAGAATAATTTCTATCACAATCACTCAGATTTTAGTAATCCATGAACAAAAGAAGGGGGTAAACAGAACGTATTTGTTTGTATCTTGAATACTAAAGCTTTGTTGAAAACAATATTTGGTATTTAACCTTATAATGATGTGTTTCATGATATAACAGCTTATTATTAATATGACACTAGTCGGGGTGGAGGCTTACTGAAAGCGTAAAACGATAAAATCCAAATATCTCTGTAAACACACATCCGACGAATAGTAACAGAGATATTTGGAAATTCCGGTGAAAATGCAGTTTAACCCCACCCTTGGCGGCGCAATTTTGAAAATGGCGACCGCGACCATTTTTTTAATCCTTTTTAACACACTTAATTTGTGTGGGTCCTTAGACTGTGGAAGACAGACTTTAGTGACCGAATTCAAAAATTTCCAAAATACGTCATTGGTCATTTTCACCAAGGGTGGGGTTAAATTTCATTCCACCAGAAATTCCTCCCCCTCTAAACCTCCTCTCTCCCTGTCCCGATTTCAGCCGTTAACGAACTTCATCTTCCTTTTTATATAAAACGAATAAATATCGAGGTTGGTAACGATTAAACAATAATTGCCACCGCTAGAGCGGTAACAGACATATATATATATATATATATATATATATATATATATATATATATATATATATATACATTTATACATATATATAGGGGGGCTTAGGATCGATGGACATTTGAAGAAGACTTTAGAAAATCGCGTCACGAGTACGACCTCAATAGCCTAAAATGTCCGTCACAGATAAGCAGCGTTTTGAAGATATACTAGACGAATCTGTTTCAATGGTAATCTTACTATCAGCACTTCTGTATGAAATTAACATGTGCCAGGTTGAAACTACGTTTTACGACGGATATTAGTATGCATAATCATCAGACGTAAAAGTTTTATTTAAACTAGTAACCTGGCAATGTATAATTATAATTGTAATAATGTAACCTTACGGATTTCGGTTGATATAGTAATATGGAGACATATTAGGTGGATATATGGAGGTTCCTTTAGATTAATTAAAAGACGTAGCGGGGTTCAGATTAGTCTTAATCACATATGGCTAGAGTGCCAAGTTCGATTCCCGCCTGGGCGATTGGTATTTATTTAGTAGAGAACTCATTAAATAGAATCCTTAGCAGTGGCGGCTCGCCTATAGGCACTGTGGAACAGAAGCACCCCCAATTTCCACTTGATATTATCGATAACATTTAATATAATGAGTCTTTTTCTTTAATTCTTTCTTTATACCTGTATTATATATAACCATTAAGCTTAATGCAGTAACCATCCCTTAGTTTATGGAAAAAGATACAAAAATCTTGTTATGGAACTGTACGCTTCACAGTTCCAACTGCGAGGTGTTTGGCTGTTGTGCGCATGCCCTCAGAGGAAGCTCCAAAATGGAGAGAGCACTGTCTTTCCCGCAGTGCCGACCGAATAGATTAAGCTTGAACTGTAACAATTTAGGTTAAAGTAAGTAAAAAATGTTTGATTTTGTTCTTTTAGGATTTTATCAAGTTTCTGAACTTTTTTTTTTTTTTTTTGTACATGTTTGTTTCCTTTTACACAATTTTAAAACAAAGGCTAACAATTTTCTGGAGCAGCACCCCTGCTAATTTTAGCTAAGAGCCGCCACTGATCCTTAGTCCCACCCTGGCAAGAAAAGGGTGGCAATCTGTTGATAACGAGCCCTAATAAGCCATGGTAGCTCAAAACGTATATTAATAAATAAATCAATAAAGAAGATGAAGCCTTCAGATCGTGGTAACATCCTTATTAAAATTTCCCCTAGAATTGATTTCCTTTTACTTTAGAGTATTTTTGAATCTGTATTTTCTGTGTGTTTTCTTAACTGGTGCCTATATGGTGCTGACTGTACTTCTCCAGGCCAAGAATATATATATATATATATATATATATAAACATCTTTCCAAAAATATTAAATGTATAAGACGAAAATCGTTACTTTTTAATATATTATTGTTTACGGGTAAAATTGAATATTTGATTAAAGAAAAATGTCTCTAAGGCTTCAATATTGAATGATATAAAAATATGGTCTAGGAAGTTTAATTTTAAATTGACCTTCAAAGTTGATCTACTCTGTTCATCAATCATTCGCCCCCTAATGACATGTCGTCAACACATAATATTAAAAATTCGATAATTTTTCAAATATTGCTTTATTTAAATAATCCCGGCAAAGATTACCCAGCCTGATCCTTTGTGCAGTTTCATAATAGGATTGACGCAGCCGGCATTAAGAACTATTATTAAAATAAAGTGTTTCACGCAGGGCTGCGTAAACTAAGCAGATTTCTTATCTGATAAAAATGCCACACTGTTGATTTGATTGGACAGTTTTAAAGTACATTTAATAATGCGATAAGGGGGATAAATTGTTTTTATATATATTAAAGGAATAAGTACCTACTGTTAATACTCGTATGAGCTACTTGACACTTAACTCCGAATACATTGATACTTTACAACTCAAACATTCTTCAATCTTATTACGTCAGAATGCACGAACAAACTTTTGTCATAAGTTTCTCGCGATACTAAAAAGATACTGTCTTTTTATTTTTACGCGAAGCTAGAATTATTTGATCACAAACACGATAATAAATTCGTCTATACCTGTCCAATAAATATTCAATGCTTAATACTCAAAACTATAAATATGTTTAATTCGAAGGAAATGAATGGATTATTTAGTACTCTCGATTGTACAACACTTATATTTCAATTTATAGTACCATTATTATACCAATTAGTTTCCGGATAACAGAAATTATAATTTGACGAACTGCGTTTATCTCCTGTAAAACAAATGAATGGCATCACATACTGTTACAGGGCATTTTTTTTATGTATATTATTTTGTGTATCCAATCTATGTATATCCAAGCGATACCATTTCTATTTCAATCCGTCAACGAAGGGTAACACGTTTGTAAATAAATTAGGGCTCTTTTTGTACTTCTATGGAGTAATGGCTGGCCAGCATTTATTCTCTCTACATGTTACAAGGCACTAGTCCTTCCCTTTTGTTGCGGTAAAGCCCCTCAGACTTTTATCACTTGGGTGTTGAGCAGACTAAGAGCAGACATTCTCTGCATTCTTCTCCTACCTCTCTGTAACCTCTGTGGAACAAGTAATTTGCTTTCACTATAAGCTCTCTCACAGATTTCGGTCCTTTCCACTCCTTGCTTTTTCTATCTGCCTCCTAGATTTTTCCTTACACCTCACATCCTTTACCTAGGGCCTAACAGAAAAATTAATTTGTTTCCTGCTCTATTAACTCATTTTTCCTCACTTCTTTGCATCCTTTATTTTTGTTTTATATTTTTACAATAATTAGGCATTTATTAAAGGTTCACAGAAAGAAAATATAGCACTACTTGGAAGATCGAAAATTGTTCTCACTGCATCTGTGAAGGAAGTACAGAACTCTGACATTTTCTCTAAAATATAATTATTTTTAAATGCCTCTCTAATGAAATTCATCTGTAACAAATGTACAAGTATATAAACAAATATTAAATCGATTCTCTGACATTTAATTTCCCCTCACTTAAAAAAAAGCTAGTTTTGTTTCACATAAAAATTGAAAACATACCTGAAAGCTAGCTTATATATTTAAGTGGCTGCTTGGTTTTTTGTAGAAAGAAAAACTTTCTTTTTATAATAAGTTGTATTATTATAATTAAGAAGGAAAGCAGATGTCTACCTTTCCACATGAAAATAGTCATTTAAGATCGTCTAGAAAAGGTTTTATCTCTTTGGTGAGTAGTAAGAACTCCCATTCCAATTCCATAACTAAATAAGGTTTATTTATTATAACCTATAATATTACAGGGATTTATAAGAAGGCAACGTCAAAACGAATAGTACATTTTAAAGTTTTCATATTATATTATTATGTAAATATGATGCTTAGAATGTTTCATGATATACTGGCAGCTTATGTTAACTTTTCAACGTGCTATAACTAAAAGACCGTCACACAGGGGCTGCGTAAACTAAGCAGATTTCCCTCTTGAAGTTTTGCAATAGATAAATCTACATACTGGTAACACTTAACACCACCGTTAATATTAAGTGAATAAATACAAACAATAATTAGAAATCTTTCAGGAAATTGTAATAACCTGCCAACGGAAAGCGATTGAATTGTAAACAAACAGGTATTACAACCGCCGAGAACTGACCGGAAAGATAGAAATATACTTCACCGGAAATTAAAAGCAATTACTGAAATATATCTGAATATAACATATTAATTTTATTGAAAACTACTATATCTCGAACTGTACTATATAATGATCAGAATAATTTTTATATTAATCACTCAAATTTTAGTAGTCCAAGAAAATAAGATGGTTGGGGGAGGGGTGCAACAGAACATATTTGTATTTATCTCGTATAAGAAAAGTCTCTTGAAAACAATAATTGGTATTTAACATAAAATGGTTTATTATATAGTGGAGTATTGTGTCTGTGTCATGAGTAGAAGTGGGGGTTTGCTAAGGGCTGAAAACAGAAAAATGCAAAATCTCTGTTGATATTCAAGGTAGAGAATAAATGTATACTGTCTATAATATTTATAGTCCATTTAATTGGCTATAAGATTGATTCTATACAATTTTTTGATCTAACGTATAGTCATAGAGATATTACGAATTTTCAAAAACCCTCCTTCTAAACCCCCCTAAACACCTGTCCGATTTTAACCATTAACGAACTTGATCTTTTTTTTTTTGTAATATAAAACGGTTAAATGTAGAGTTTGTTAACGATCAAACAAAAGTTGCGACCACTAGAGCGTTAACAGACAAATATATATAATTTTGAACAGAAATCATTTACGTCATCTCCTTGGTAGGATCGATGGACATTTGAATACATTTTTCGAAAATCGCGTCATGAGTACGAACCCAATAGCCGATTTCCCTTAGAGGAAATCTGCTAAAAGGTGTATATTGAACAGTGAAAATAAATAAATACATATTATAAAGAAAAAGTCCTGCGACTTATAATAGCAGAGATATTTTTAAACTTTTTGGTTCCGCCTCTGCTTTAACCCACCCCTCCTCCACCTGCCCAATTTCAACTGTTAATGAACTTGAACTTTAGTTTTACATGAAATGGCTTAGATATCGAGTTTGTAAACGATTAATCAAAATAACTACTGCTAGAGTGGTGACACAGAACTATATATAATGTATAAATATGTGTGTGTGTGTGTGTAATTTTTGTGGGCCCCATCTGCTAGGTAGGTGCGGTGGAAATTTAAAGAACTGTTTCTAAAATTATGGCATGAGCACAACCTCAATATCTGATTTCTCTTGTTTATAAGATTGCTTATCAACGATAACATTATAAGGAGAAAAGAAAGTAAATAAAGGATGGAAGGATATATAATATCGTAAATATACCCTTTTTTTTTTTTTTTATTAAGCTATTTATCGAAAAACTATACTGGCCAATTCTTGGGATTTAGGTTAGGTTATATCCCAAAACTGCTGTCATTTGCAATTGGTTTGTAATTGAAATATTAAAGACACTGTTAGTTAATTATGAGTTTACTGCCTAAGTTAAACTATATCCCTAATTATATTAGTACTAGTCTACATTTAATGTTTCACGAGCATTTTAAATTCCACGCGTTCTTTGCAAAGATATTGTACTGTAGGCAAGAGCCCATATTCTTTACACGTCACGTGGCTATTCAGATATTTTTTTACTTCTCTACTATTGAAAGTGTTCGTTTTTAAATATATGTTTATGGCAGTTTTTATTAGCTATTAAGAAGTTATTGAAGTGTTTTTATAGTCTATTTGGGAGTTAAAATATTTTATATTGATTTAGCAAGCACTGGGGCATTATTCATGATGGAGCGGGTATTCTGACTGCGATAAATTAAATACCTAGAAAAGTTAATTCATTAGGTGAAATTCAACCATCAGCCACCAGCAGTACAAATGGAGAAAGGAAATGGTTTTATAATTACTACAGTCCTTTGTGTACCTTTTTTAAGCAGGTCATTTGTTGTGATTCTAATTAACTTGGTGGGGATATTTCTTCTTATTATACAACTATGTAGTATATCAATTAATTAATTTACTACATTTATTGTTTATGGGTTGTAACACGAATATTGACTTAGTAATTATGTTATCAAGACTGAGTAAATTTCTACTTCAACGTTTCTAAACCTTCCGTTAATTTGATTTGTTTGCTTATTTTGGAGCATTCGCTACGTGGCGATATTGCTCAGATAACAAAAGGAATAAACACGAACATCAATAAACAAGAACATTAACAATAGTAGTAAACAAAAATCATCAACACATATACACAAAAAACCAATTGAATAATAACTTTAGGGGAAAAGATTAGATCTAAGAGCAAAAAAGTAGTAATTTGTTATTGAATATGAAACATAAAAGTTGGAACGAAAAAATAGAAATGAACAACAATTAGAAAATATTAAGTTAATAAATAAGACCTTAAATATATAAATAGTTGATTTTTATTTTAAAAAGTAAGGAATATATTTGATAAAAAAGAAAGATCAGTAATATAAAGTACTTTGTCTAAACTGATTAAAGTAATGAATTATTCAAGAATTCCATCTAAAAGAGTTAAAATATATCCAAGGAAAAAAAATTGATTTGAAAGAGTGTTTATAGGTGGCAAATGCTAGATATAATGCGTACAACGGCCAAAAATGTATTCAGAAATTTGAATAGCGTATTCCATTAAAAAATGTATTTATCTGCAGCATTTGACTAGTGTATTAAAGTTTGGATGTCTTTACCGAACACTTTCCAACCCATCTTTTAGTTAATTAGGCCCACCACGCGGAAGGTTAATCGAATATTGTGTGTGTCCCTGAAGAAGTATAACAAGGTATACGACTTCTTGCTAGTAATAAACTAGGTCTTTCAAAATTCGTTTAAGAAGGAGGGGGAACAAACCCACTGCAGTCTATTCTATAAAGACAGACCACTTCGTGAAACATGTACTGTTCAACATGAGTAAGGCTCTAAAGTTTTGTAGGACCTGTCCCAGGATTTGTATTACCTGCTGCTGATGTAAATTTTAACATATTTCCTTTAAGGGAAGTCAGCTATTGAGGTCGTGCTCAAGACGCGATTTTAGAAAGCTTTCTTCGAACCGAAAGTGCTCAGGAGATGAAAATGAGGTCAGTCTAAAATTATATATATATTTGCCTGTTAACGCTCTAGAGATCGCAATTTTTGTCTGATGATCACCAAACTCGATATTTAAACGTTTTATGTACAACTAAAGATCAAGCTCGCTATGGTTGAAATCCGATCAGCAGGTGGGGGGGTTTTAAGGGAGGGAATTTAGAAAAATCTTAATATCTCCGTTATTATGCGTCGGATCGAATTATTCTTTAGAGACAATCTTATTGAAAATGTAATTTCCTATAAATGTTGTTATGTACGTTTTTTCACTATCTGGATTATTAATTGATATATTTGCATTTTTTAGTTTTCCGCCTATGTGAACCCCCACTCGTACTCACGTCATATTAACAATATGCTGTTATATTGTGAAGCACATTATTTGAAGGATAAATACCAAATATTGTTTTCATTGAACTTTTCCTTTTTAAGATAAATGCAAATACGTGCCACACGTGGGAAATCTGCATAGTTTACGCAGCTCCTGGCGGACTTTTTTTTTTGTTTCATATTCAATTACACATTAGTCCTTTTTTTCTCTTAGATCCAATCTTTTACCCTAAAGTTATTATCTACTATCAATGAAGGGGTTTACTGAAGACCGAAAACTAAAAAAATGGAAATATCTCGATTAATAATCAAGATAGTATAAAAACGTACTTAACAATATTGGAGAACATTGCATTAGCAATATGATTATACAATTTTTTGATCCGACGCTTGCTAATGGAGAAATCCCCCCCCCCCCTCTAAACCCCACATTTCCATTTCAGCCATTAACAATCTTGATCTGTAGTTTTACATTAAACAATTAAAAATCAATTTTGGTAAGGATCAAACAAGAACAGTGACCACTTGAGCGTCAACAGACGAATATATATATATATATATATATATATATATATATATATATATATATATATATATATATTCACATACAGTTTTGAACGGACCGCATTATGGTCATCTCCTTGGTAGGAAGGAAATTTTTAGAAACTCGCGTTATGAGTATGACCTCCATAGCTGATTTGCTCTTTTCTTTTGGAGCACAACTACTTTTGCTTTATTCCATTGGCTTGGTATTTCTTCATGCTTCAACATAGTATTGACAAACTCGGTTATAATTTTTGCCAGAGGTTCCCCCCTGTTTTCACTCGTTTGCCCATCAGGTCCTCGTGGTTTGCTTT
This sequence comes from Riptortus pedestris, assembly GCA_019009955.1. NCBI lineage: Eukaryota > Metazoa > Arthropoda > Insecta > Hemiptera > Alydidae > Riptortus > Riptortus pedestris. Next base: position 124,104,972 of record CM032232.1, on the reverse strand, counting down.
AATGCGCAAATCAGAAACATAACATAATATGCTTTTACTAAAATAAATTAATAATAATAGTGACCAGTGTATTATTTTATTGGAAATAATTCCTACGGGAAGCGCAGGCTTCGAATGGAATGTAGTTGAGTCATTGCTGAAAGATGTTCCACGCCCCCTCTTTCCACCTATCCAAGTTATTCGCTACTGAACGAATAGCTCAACGCCACCCCAAGTCATGCCCTTGAGGGTATTGTTTATGAAAGTAAGGAAATATTGGAGTGAAAAGGGGAGATAGAGGTGAGGGGCTCTAAAGCTAGCTGCTTGTATATGCTGCTCCACGGATGCGAAGGGCTTATTTTCTAGGTCACTAGGGGTTGGGGGGCAACCTGATCCCCTGGAATTCCTCCAGCAATATCACCTCATATCTCCAGCGGGGCTAAGGAATTTCCAGCCTCGCAGCGATAGGCTTCATTCTCCAGTGTATTTTGACTCAGTTCTCCTCCATGCCCAAGTCTAGATGTGAAGATTTATTCTACTCCTACATGTTATTGCCTAATACTTGGAATAACTTCCGACCGGGAAATAAGCATTAAATACCAACTATTTGCGTTATCCTTGAGTAAATATTTTGAGGTAGTGCCCGTTTTAGCACGGACAGATATTATTTTCTTAGAGTTAAATCTATTCTTCATTGTACGACGTGAAAGAAACTTTGCAATCTTGAAAATTGTCTGTTCTCATATTTCAACGCAAGTATTCGTATTGACCCTGTAGCGGGAGTACAGTCCATATTTACCGCGCTATCCCCTCTCTTATTTCCGGTGATGGAAACATGCGAAAAGTCAGTTCCGCTCAGAAGTTGGTACAGTGAATGTGTCCGAACTGTTTCACCCGACATCAAGCAATCAGCCGCGAACTCGACAGACTTATTTTTTTTTTTATTTTTTAAATAAATATATTTTATTGAGTTATTACAGGCAATTTACAAAATAATTTATAGTGTTCGTTCTGACCACAACAATATTAGAAAAAGAAACATAAAAATAAGATTTTCTATTTCAGTAGAAGATTGCTTATCAATTAGTAGTATGTCATATTGCAACTTAGTGAATGTTACGGTTATTTTGAAAACTTACAAATTTAAGTGATCTTACAATTTTTGTAGGCAGCTTACGGAGTCTTTATCATGGGTAAGTTTGCAATTTGAAGTAATTTTCTTATTCTTGTATGGTAGGAGAGATATATACCATTCTCAGACATTTGTTTTGAAATATTTGTAGATTCCTTAAATAGGTTTGGAAATATTTAAATTTCATTAGGGACTTGTTCTGCGACCCGCCAAAGTAGTGGGAATTGTTAGCGGAAAGCATGCTACAGTGGTGAGGCTCACTTATTGCAAATTTATTCAGTCTGCCGGTATTTGGTAACCTCCCTCGACGGTTATCCAGCGCCAAAGAGTTTCTTTCTTCTGCCCAGACTCTGAGTACCTCACAGAGGTACTCAGAGTAACCTTGCATTCTGTGACGTCAACACAACCAATATCCCAACAAACCTCTCTGATCTATTCATTTAAAAGATTCGCAACTTAGGCGATGTTGCTCTTTTAAATGTCCGATTTTATCTATCATCACTCATGCTCAGCTAGCCTAGAACATTAATATTTTCGTAATTGGGATTGTTCTAACGTCTAGTCTCTCACTTTGATAGAAATGAACGAAGTTGGAAGGGGAGTTAAGGAGGAAAGTGAAAACAAAAAATTGCAAGTGTGTTCATACGTATTAGATCTACAAAAACAATAATACGCTCACCATAAAAATATCTATAAAATATGTTCTACGGCATTTTTCGATCTGATGCATTGGTCTGGAGGTATTGTATATATGTTTCAAATGAAATAATTTGTAATTAAGTGCTATCAAAGATATTCTTTATGTAATTTAAAAAGGCTATAAAGAAGTTATGTTATCCCACATCAGATTGTTTTAATTTTAAGAACAGTTATACAATTTGGATGTACACGGAAGGCCTGTTTTTGCCTCTAAAATGTGTTTTATTTAGGCAAAGTGCACTTTCAGAGCAAAAGCTCCATCTTCAGTGCCATTTAAGAGAGACTTAGAGAGCACTAGCTTGCACTTTGCCTAAATACAGCGCATTGTAGTGGAAAACAGGCCAACTGTGTACTTCCAAATTAATTCGTTCCTCTACCACTCAGCTTCGCTGGAAGAACATCCTATACATTCATCCTGATTTAAGCATATTTCCCATGAGACAAATCAGCCATTGAGGTTGTACTCATGACGCAATTATCAAAAAATTTCTTCTAATGCCCATCGATCCTACCCATGAGATGGCAAAAATGAGGTCAGTTAAAACTATACGTATAAATCTCTAAAAAACTAAATTTAAAAATCTTATATAAAACTGTCTAGCGGTACCAGTTATTGTTTGATCGTTAGCATATTTATATTAAAATTTTTATTTCAAACTAGAGATCATTTCCGACATTTTTTTTTTTTATTGAAAATTATAAAAATATCTCCGTTATAATGGGATCGAAGATTTGTATAGAACAAATCCCATTGCAAATTAAATGTCCAATAAATGCTGTTTGATACATTTTTTTTCTTTATATTTAATATTAGCCACGACATTTGTGTTTTTTAGTTTTTAACCTTCAGTAAACCCACAGTCCTACTCATTTCATGTTAGAAATAAGTAGTAAATTAATTAAATTATTTATTAACGTCCACTTTTTGCAACTAAGGCTAAAAAAAAATAAAAATAAGTAGTTATACCAGGAATCACTTTATTAAAAGTTGTTTTCATTGAACATTTACTGTTTTAGATATATGCAATCATTTTTGGAGTGACGTCTAGGATATTACGTTCTAATCTACAATACTAAAAATTCAAACCCACAGGGAATTGATTGTGAGATGAGATCAGCAGCGCGTCATTCCAATATGTGGGAAATCTGCTTAGTTTACGCAGCCACTGCGTGACGGGATTGTTTTAATGGATGAAATGAAGTGCGACTAGTTTAAGTATCTAGGATTGATAGGTTTCGACTGGTTACTGGGGAAGAAACATGGTGGTTTTCTTAATTGGGGTTGTTCCTCCACGGGACCGATCAAAACTGAGGCTTAGAAGAGATTAAATATCAGCCTGTCTAATGCATACAAATTCAGGTTCGAAGGGTAGTGCGGCTCATGTGCGCCATGGGTTTGATCTTGGCTTAGGCGAGTTTCAATTTCAATTCGAAAGTAGACCATTTCTTTCGCCGGCAACACGATTACGGCTGAATAGGAATTATGCGGAACTTAGAACCAAGATGCCTGATGCCCTTATTTTTCAGAATATTGTATTTCCTATACTTATGCTGCCTTTACGTTTTTCGTATGATTAATAACGGAAGTATTATGTTTGGACTTATACAACGTCCGCTTGACGAATTACCACCCAGAATGAGCTCATTAATTTGCTAGATATTCAAGATTACTAACTACAAAGACTGAAAAAAGTACTTAAAAAAAAAACATAGGTTTTCCAAAACAAAGACAAAAATAGGCGTACTGAAAGGCTGTCCAGATTGCTTCAGAAACACAAAATACGAAGTGATTTCACACGACCGAAGACAAAGATCAGAAGCGCTAAAGATTCAAAGGACAATAGCGTCTATTTTGCCCAAATAATAATGACTTTTGACGATCAGTCATATCATTCTAGATATGAGTTTTATAACATTAACTTTGTATATGCAGAAATGTCTTTTTAACTGATTAGTGAAGTTATTACTGCTCATTAAAATTCACACGCTTCTCTGGCTATTCTTAGATAATTAATTAGAATTAAAAGTTCTTATAAGAAAGCTAAGAATAGTAAGTCAATTAAGAATTTCTAGTGATGGCTTCTTAAAACTATCACACAGGAATATTTTCCAAATAATTAAAGCATGTGAAGTTGTAAATTGTGACCTATTTACTTTTAATAGCGTAAAACACTTTTTTGTGTTGGAAGCATTGTGTTGTTGGAATGCCCTTCTCTAGAACCCTATAGGAAACAATATCATCAGATTTATGCTGACAATGAGAAGGAGAATTTATCATTAGAGGATAAACTTATTTATTTAATTTATCATTAAAAGCCATGACCAGTTAAACAATAATATGTACTATTTTCCAATACGTGTAATTAACTATAAGAATAATACAAAAGGTTAGATTTGTAATGATTACCTACTATATATTCTTTAAAAAGAATGTACTAATTATTAATTAATTACAAGAAGTTATTAAATTTATTTTTTTATATTAGACTAAATGTATTCCTTACATTAGCTTTTAAATGTACAGTGTATCAAAATAAACGAATATGAATACGTTAAGTAAATACAATGATTCATCGCTAAGGATATTTCATGTATATGTATGTTTGTCTAATATTGGATTATTCGGAAAACCATGTACGTGGCTTCTGGCATTATGTTAATCCCTATGAACACTAATCGGGCCAGATGGCTACACTGTATGTGTAAGCCAATAAAACACATTTATCTATTTATCTACCACTAAAATTCACTAATTTATTTTTTCATTTATGTTCACCATTTATATTTATGGCCATACAGACATTAAAATGGATGTTACCTAGTAATTTTTTTTTTTAAAAACGATATATCTTCAATTTATCGTTAAGGATAGTGGTATGGATGGATCTTTTAAATTGAAAATGATCTTGTTTCTGAAACGCCGTTACTACTTCTTTCACGAAACGTTAAAGATAGTTTTGTTTAATTTTAAAGGAAAACTGCTAAATACAAATGTATATTGTAATCCACAAGGTATTACAGAGAAGATAAATCTGGTGTGTAGAACAGAAGGTCATTGCTGATACAGCTGACATTTAACTTTTGCGCTATTGAGAACACGATCCGCAGATAACACTTGAGGAGGTTATAATAAAGTTCATGGCGTTTAATAAGTTTCTTCATCGATTCTATGTTAGCCGATGAAGCCTTCGGCGGGGAACTTCACGAATGATGAAGATAACCCAAGTGTGAATATCAGCGCCCTCTTTCCACCTAATCCTCATCGACTTCCTAATAGCCGCAAGCACGAACGGCCCATCATCGCAATGTTTACAGCGGCCGATGGCTATCTTTAATCTGCTGTATTTATTACAGTTTTGTCATTTATCATTCTCCCTCTCTGTTCGCCAAGAAGCCATTGTTCGGAGGGATGGTTCCCATAGCCTTCTAACCATTAATAAGGGGCGAACAATAAACAGCTGAGCTTTAAGTGCTGTATTTCATTAGTATTGTGCGATTGTAAAAATTTTCTCGTAAGGGAAGTATTTTGATATGATACGTGTGTTGGTAGGACTGATGTTTACCATGGCAACCTTTCATTAGGACGCCCCATGAAGAAAAATACCCTTCATGAAAATTTCTCTGCAATACACACAGAATGTGTATAGATTGTCCTTGGATCAACTAGTTTTTTTATAATAGCTTTAATATGCGTGTAAAGGAAAAACGATACTTTACGTTTTGAAACAACGGCTGTAAAATATTAATGGAGCTGTAAACCATTGTAGTATTAGGCACCTGTTGATGCAAAGCTTATTAAATGCAGAGCTAGATCTGTGAGGACAATATTTACGGGTAAACCTACCATCATTGTTGCCTTCATTACCCAAACGTCTTTGTTACCATCTTGTCTTTATCAACCATCATCGATAAGGTTTGTATTATTACCTATCACTTAAAGATTATCTCCGTTCCTTTAATAGCAATGGAGGTGAATAAAAGGAATATTAAAATACGTTTATCCATCTCTAATTAAACATATTTATTTACGTGTAAAACGGGATTAAGTATGTTTATCTACATCAACGAAACGTCGTTCCTCATTTAGGGAAGCTAGAGATCTCTGAAACAGAGAGAGATGCATGAAATATTTTTGCACCCAACAAAGTGTATCGCAGAGTGCGGGGCAAAAGCATTGCGAATCAAATGGGATTTTAGAGCGCGGCGTTCCGGAGTCCTTCGGAAGAAAATGTTTTATGATATTCCAGTTAGCTTGAGGATTTGCGGAGATTGAGTATCAATGAACGGAAAATCTGGTTAAAGTAAGTGAAGAAGAAATGAAACATAACGTAGTGGTGCCTTTTAGCAGATTTCCCCATACCAGAAATCAGCTATTGAGATTGTAATCTATATATATATATATATATATATATATATATATATATATATATATACTTGTCTGTTAGCCGAACTATGAAATCGGACTAAAGTGAGGGGGGGGGGGGTTGGAAATGTCGAAAATCTTATTATTATTATCCGTCGGGTCGTAAAAGTGTATAGAACCAATCTTATTGAAAGTAAAATTTCCTATAAATTTTGTTACATATGTTTCTCTTGTTTCTTGAATATTAACTGGGATATTGGCTTTTTTTATTTTTTAGCCCAGGAAACCCATATTAACAATTAGTTGTTATATCACCTTTCTTCGAAGCTTAAATCTTGGGGTTGAAACATCCCGATTCATGAGATTACCACAGCCGTTTATTCAGTTTCTAGGATAGCAGTGCGACGCATTTTAGCAGATTTCCCTTAAGGGAATTCAGCTATTGAGGTCGTACTCATGATGCGATTTTCGAAAAATGTTTTTAAATGCCCATCAATCCAACCCAGATGACGAAAATTAGGTCCCTTCAAAATTATATATATATATATATATATATATATATATATATATATATATATATATATTTGTCTGTTAACGCTCTAGAGGTCGTGATCTTTGTTTGATCGTTACCAAACTCGATAATTACTCGTTTTATGCAAAAAGAAAGATCAAGTTCGTTAATAGCTGAAATCGGGCCAGTGGGAGGGGGGTGGGGTTAAAAGGGGCGGGATTTTCGAAAATACGATATATCTCCGTTACTATACGTCGGATCGAAAACTTGTATTGAACCAATTTTATTGCGCATTAAATTTTCTTTAAATATTGTTATATACATTTATTCTTATCGTGAATGTTAACCGAGATATTTGTAATTTATTAAGTGTGTGCGGATAACGAACGAGATGAGATCGACTAATGTCGGTTGTATTCCTGAATTTCTGCCGAAAGCTGATTGGGCCGTTTCCGTAACTGTTCTGATTAGATTTCTCTATTGTAAAACTTCATGTGCGAAATGTGCTCAGTTTAAGCAGCCCCTGCGGTGACAGACTTTTTTCATTGACCATTAACAGTCATAATGGCTCAGTTTGTTCCTCTACCAATCTCAACCAAGGGTTTCATACCAAACCCACATTTGCTGAAGCTCTCGAAGAGTCGAGAGGGAACTAACTCGTTGAATTAGTGGTTTGGAAGTTGGGAGTAATAGGCTATATTGTGCAAGGCCATGTTGATAATAGGGAAATGCGTTGTTCTAATGGGAATTTCATCTCTCGGCCGTTCGTAAAGTTTCATTTATGAGATTTTAATGATGGAAAAGGCTTGTAGATGAAGGAGTTGGTCTGTTTTAGTAAGCCTTACAGGATCTCATTACATTTATACAGCTTACGCAGTTTATAGTCTTCATAACAAACTTGGTTCAACCCTGAGATCGCTGCGAGGGTTAAAACAGTATCTTCATTTAGCTCTATAGTTAAGTAAAAGCCCGCACGCAGCGTAAGCTAAGCAAATTTCTCACGAGAATGTTCACAACAGATACATCTACATACTGGTAACACCCCCGTGAATGTTAAGGGAATAAATACAAATGGTAATAAGAAATCATTCAGTCAATAATATCTGCATGTTAATAATATCTAGAACGGAAAGCGTCTGTATTGTAAACAAACAGGACAGCCAACTTCGCAGAGCTGAATAGATAGGATTATTCCAAACCGGAAAGAACAATTAATGAAATATATCTGAATATGACATATTAATTTTATTGAAAACTATTTACTACAGCTAGCAGAGTAATTTGAAATGAAACAGAATAATTTCTATTTCAATCATTCAGATTTTAGAAATCTAAGAACAAAAGAAGGGGAGTGGTGTCATCAGAACGTATTTGTTTGTATATCGTATAATAAAACTTTGTTGAAAACAATATTTGCGATTTGACCTTGTAATGAAGTGGTTCATGATATAACAGCTTATTATTAATATGGCACTAGTAGGAGTGGGGGTTTACTGAAAATGTAAAACTATAAAATCCAAATATCTCGGTTAATACTCATTATACAGAAAATATGTATAGAACAATATTTATAGTAAATTTAATTTGTAATTAGATTGTTTTTATAAGATGTTTCGATCCGACGTATAATAACAGAGATATTTCGAATTTTCAGTTAACCAACTTGATCTATTTTTTTTTTTACATAAAACGACTAAATATCGAATTTGGTAACGATTAAACAACAATTGCGACTGCTAGAGCGGTAACAGATATATATATATATATATATATATATATATATATATATATATATATATATATATATATATCAGGTTAATCACAAGAACTTTTTTATGGCTCCTCACAGTTTTATTTCTTAGAAACACTGAGCGCTTTCGGGGACTAGATTCCCATCCTCAGAGCGTCAGAGCGTAGGGCGTGCCTATAGAGTTGCTACCAGGCTAAACCCTGCCGATGCACTGAGGATGGGAATTTAGTCCCCGAAAGCGCTCAGCGTTTCTAAGAAATAAAATTGTGAGGGGGCATAAAAAAGTTCTTGTGATTAACCTGATTCATCACTCTCCATCCTTTGAGGTTTTGCCGCTCCTCCATATATGGGTGTATAGCTCGGCCTACTGTTTCCAACCCACCCGGTATCACCAGCTACCGGGTCACCTACCTTTTTCAGTTCCATTACACTCAACCACAAATACCACCTCCCTTAAAATGGAACTATAGTTCAGCAGAAGGGGAACTATCTTTTCTCACCCCCGGTGGGTCACACCACCTTATCACCAACCAAATCTACAAGCTGGGACTCGGATAAAAAAAAAAAGAAGTTCAGTTTATTCTCAGCTGTCTTGATGATCACATCAGTGCTACAGTGCGAATTAGTGCAGTGCGGTAAAGTGTTTTTATAAGAAGAACACTGTTGTGCCGTGACTCTGTAAATAACATTATAGCGCCGTGTTTAAGACAGTGCGGTGCCGTCTTTTAAGTGAAGTTTAGTGACCGAGAGTGAATTATTGGACTGTATAATAAGAATAGTGACGCTATCAGTGCATACTGTGAGTAGTAATTAAGAATAATTAACCAAGTGTATTGTGAAATAAATTGTGCAGTGATAAAAACTGTGAAACTTGTGTGTGTTTAATTTTGAAATCCAAAATAACTCTTATTAACAACGTTTATTACTGGTTTTGTAATAAAACGTAACAATATAAAGTCCATAACGCAGGGGATTTGTGAACTAAGCAGATTTCCCACGTGGTGAATGAGGCACAATTGATCTCTATTCACACATATATATATAAATTATTCCCATGAGAAATAAACCTTTGTAAATTTAAGCTAGAGTAGCTTAAAGTGCTTAGATACGAGGGAAATTCATACAACGCATATTGTATGTCATCGGAAATATGGGTTATGAGTTTTTTCTTTCAATTTGATTTTTCATTTCAATTCTTTGTGATTCCCAATTCTAGTAATGAACCGATTCCCCCTCCTAGTCGTATGGTCCTTGAATATTTAGTTTTATATAAAGCTGTTAATTATTGAGCTTGTTAATGGTATAAGAAATCTTTAACTGACAAAAAACACAAATAAATAAATATATATATATATATATATATATATATATATATATATATATATATACCCATTCCGAAATCCGATTGTTCTCCAAACCTTGGAACCACTAATTTATTTTCAATAAATGACGACAATATATATATATATATATATATATATATATATATATATATATATATATATTGACATTACACTGGCACAAAAGCAAAAAAAGGCGGCTTACTACAGAAGATTGATGATCGGCCTAAAGGCTTTTTTCCACCCTATTCGAGAAGTAGGATATTGGCAGAGTTTCCTTTGAAAAGCACACCGTTTAGGGGAGAACCTTCACAACATATCCTGCTCATGTTAGCAGATTTCCCTTAAGGGAAATCAGCTATTGAGGTCGTACTCATGACGCGAGTTTCGAAAAATTTCTTCAAATGTCCATCGATCCTACCCAGGAGATGACGAAAATGAGGTCCGTTCAAAATTTTATATATATATATATATATATATATATATATATATATATATATATATATATATATATTTGTCTGTTAACGCTCTAGCGGTCGCAATTTTTATTTGATCGTTACCAAACTCGGAATATAATCGTTTTATGTAAAAAGGAAGATCAAGTTCGTTAATGGCTGAAATCGGACCAGTGGGAGGGGGGGTTTAGAGGAGGGATTTTCGGAAAATTCGAAATATCTCCGTTATTATGCGTCGGATCGAAACATTGTATAGAACCAATCTTATTGCAAATTAAATTTACTATAAATATTGTTCTATACATTTATTCTGTATCTTGAATATTAACCGAGATATTTGCATTTGTATTCTGCATTGGTCGGCAGGAGTGAGCTGTTTGGTACTTTCCGAAGAGAGCTCTGGCGGCCGTTTTCGTAACTATTCCACCCTCGTGTATAAGTTTAGTGATCCCTTAATACTTACTACACTTGTTATTGGGCAGATTTCTCTATTGCAAAACTTCACGTGGGAAATCTGCTTAGTTTACGCAGCCCCTGCGTGATGGACTTTTTTAGTATTCTTACAGCTGTCATAAATACGACCTGATTTTTTGTATTGTTTTTAAACGATAACAGAGGTTCATAATATGACAGACGTCTTAATTTGACATATTTTGAAATATAACTCTAGAAATATTAATGGATAATTAAAATAACAATAAACTCTCGCCGTAAAGAAAAACAATTACTGAAATATATCAGAATATAACATATCAGTTTTAGCAGATTTCCCTTAAGGGAAATCAGCTATTGAGGTTGTACTCATGACGGAATTTTCGAAATTTTTCTTCAAATGTCCATCGATCCTACCCAGGAGATGACGAAAATGATGTCCGTTCAAAACTGTATATATATATCTATATATCTATCTATCTATCTATCTATCTATCTATCTATCAATCTATATATTTGTCTGTTACCGCTCTAGCGGTCGCAATTTTTGTTTGATCGTTACCAAACTCGATATTTAGTCGTTTTATGTAAAAAGAAAGATCAAGTTCGTTAACGGCTAAAATCGGACCAGTGAGAGGAGGGGTTTAGAGGGGAGGATTTTCGAAAATTCGAAATATCTCCGTTACTATACGTCGGACCGAAAAATTGTACAGAATCAATCTTATTGCAAATTAAATTTACTATAAATATTGTTATATACGTTTTTTCTCTATCTTGAATATTAACCGAGATATTTGCATTTGTATTCTGCGTGTGGTCACCAGTAGGCTATGTTCGGACTTTCCGCCGAGAGCTCTGGCGGCCGTTTCTATAACTATTCGTCCCTCGTGAATAGGTTTTGAGGTTAGGTTAACTGTTTTTTGGGGCTAGAAGCTACTGGGTTATTACGCCCTAAATAATGTTTTAGGTTTAGAGGTTTCTTACTACTACAGTTGTTATTAGGCAGATTTCTCTATTGTAAAACTTCACGTGGGAAATCTGCTTAGTTTACGCAGCCCCTGCGTGACGGACTTTTATTCACACAGTTTGGTTGTTGGCCCTGTTCTCTCTCAACAACAATATTCACACAACCTACCCGGTACCTCCGGTTGCCTGGTAACCCAGAACCCGGTTCTATTTACCCTCATACCAACTCACAACACCCCCTTAAAATAGAACAACAGAGTGTTCAGTTGAAGGGGAACTGCCGGGACACCCACGACCGTCATCTAATTCCCTACTGGATCTCAGGTAAAAAAAAAAGAAAAAGAAAAAAAAAAGGTTTATTTACTATATCTAGTACTGTAATTAATAATGAATCAGAATAATTATTATGTCAATCAAACATATTTCAGTAGTCCAAGAACTTAAGACGAGGGTGGGAGGGGGGTGGTCACCAGAACATATTTGCAAGTATCTCGTATAATAAAGATCTCTTGAAAACAATATTTGGTATTTAAGCTTCGAATTATGTGATTTATTATATAACAGAGTATTGTTTATGTAACGTGAGTAGATGTAGAGGTATGCTGAAGGCTGAAAACTGAAAAATGCAAACATCTCGGTTAATATTGAAGATAGAGAATATATATATATATATATATATATATATATATATATATATAAGAATATTTATAGTACATTTAATTTTCATTGAGATTGGTTCTATGAAATGTTTGGATCCGACTTATAGTAACGGAGATATTTTGAATTGTCGAAAATCTCTACTTTAAACTCCCCCCTCTTCCCACTGGTCCGATTTCAGCTATTCACGATCTTGATCTTTAGTTTTACATAAAACGATTAAATCGAATTTGGTAGCGATTAAACCGGAATTCCAAAAATAAATTGTTGTCCTATTCCGTCCTCGAAATTCTCCCCATATGAATTTTCGAGACACAAATTGTTTATCAAAAGAAATGGCTAATTTGAAAATTAGAATGGTCATAGAATACTAAAACTAGAATAGGTCATGGTATTTTTTTTTTTACTAATTTGGGGGTTTCAAGTACGTATTCTCTTCTTAAACCTCAGGATCCGGTGAGCATAGAAAGCAATGAATATTGAGCATCTAATAAGCTTGGGGAAAGATCAGGATGAAGTTAAGGCCTGTAATCCTGGAAACAGAAGAGAAACAAATGTAGTTGGGAGGGGTACCGCCATCAATATTCCAGTCACGGGCAGATCTATCTTCTTCACTGGCAGAGCTCTTCAGTTCTACGCTTCTCTTTACTTCAAGAATATCATCAATATTGTCTGTCAATCTTGACTCTTAGCCTGCCTCTTTCTTATCTTTAATTCTTGTCAATATCCCCAGATAAGTTGTCTTCTATTGAAAGGTACAGGCCATTTTAGCTTTTCACGGCGACTGCGCGAATTAAGTTGAGGACTATAAGACGTTAGGTTTAGGAGTTACTAAAGACTGAATTTTTAAAAAAACTACTAATCCATGTTTGGACTAATTCCACTGATACAAAGAAGAAAAGAATTTTGCAAAATATCGCGTCAGCCTTGTACGATGTTTTGATTTATTAACTTTCATCATTGAAAAGAACTGTTGGTATTTATAAGTACTGCCAAACGCACAAATCTCCCCTCATCTTCCTCATTTGGAGTAAGTAGTGTAATATTTTAATTTAATGGGGTTTTTCAAAATGTCTCCGGGCCCGGATCAAACCTTACCGCGGGCCGGTGGTTGCCCATATATTATGTAGATTATAAAATCAAATGAATTAAATTTTTCTGAAACTGACCAAACACAAATACACTCACAACATAAACATAAAACACTCTTTTAACTTAATGATATTCAAAGCCAACTCTTTTTACCAGAAACATAAATTGCAATATTTGTGTTACCTCTTTGTGTGAAGGGGGACGGAGAGGAGCCTGTAGCTTTGGGAGACACAGAGCTGGCCTAGGTTGTTGCTGGCCACTTCCTCTATCGTCTCCAGTGCCTTCTCGATCTCCTCTCGGCTTGTAGTCTGCAAAACAACAAAAAAATATGTCAACAAAATCTGACAAACAAAACGGCTGTCATTGTAAGAAGTAAAACTCCAGAATAATGTAATTAACAGTACTTCGATGGAATGTACACTATGTTCTACTAAAGTATGTATTATGTGCTCTATGGCGTGGATATCTGATTTGCCAAATCTATTCTTTCCGCGATGGCTTTGATTATTCGTCTTCCTCTTTTTAAAACCCCGTCACGCAGGGGCTGCGTATACTAAGCACATTTCCCATTTGGTTTCATGATAATCTACTGATCTCATATCACCATATATTCTACGATTTTCTAACTGAAAATGGAAGGGGTAGGATTGGGGGTTTACTGAAAGATGAAATCAAAAAAGTATGAATAAATCACTCAACGTATAAAAACGGATATATTTAGATTTTTCGAATTCCCCCTATAAAACCCCACTATTTCTGAACCGATTTTAGCCATTAACGAATACGATCGTATTGAATGAAGCAGTTAAATATCGAACTCGATAATATAAATTATTCTATATTCGTATGGTTTATATAGATAAATAAACATTTTCGAGTGAAGAAATAAAATCTTAATTGATGACGTCATCCCACAACATATTTGCATGTAACTCATAATAAAGCTCCATTGAAATCAATATTTGGTCTTAAGCTTGGAATTCTGTCTTTAAGGCAGAGGATTCTGTCTTTTTGCCTACACCTCTGTTGCACATCAATTACGTCGCTGTAAAAGTGATAACTGATAGAAATAGGCTTATGGGAAATGAGCTATTGAGGTTGTACTCATGACGAGATATTAGACAACTTTTTTCTAATGTCTACCTATATATATATATAAATAATGGCTGAATTTGGACTGGTGGGAGGGGGTTTGCAGGGGATGAATTTTGAAAATTCGAAATATCTTCATTAATATTCGCCGGATCGAAAAATGGTATAGAACCAATCATATTACAAATTGTATCTTTATATATATATATATATATATATATATATATATATATAATTCTACTGTACGTGTGTGTCACTGAACTCCTCCTAAACGGCTAGACCGATTTGAATGAATTTGTTTGTATGCTTTTGGGTGACGCCCTGGATGGTTTAGCGTCACAAAATTAAAAATAGCGATATTTCGTTTCCTTTTGGTTCTTCGGCAAATATGCACAGGTTAAAAGTTGTTTATGTTGTTATTTAGAGTAACCTTTGTTATATTCACTTTTAGCAGATTTCCCTTAAGGGAAATCAGCTATTGAGGTTGTACTCATGACGGAATTTTCGACATTTTTCTTCAAATGTCCATCGATCCTACTTAGTAGATGACGAAAATGAGGTCCGTTCAAAACTGTATATATATATATATATATATATATATATATATATATATATATATATATATATATCTATATATTTGTCTGCTAGCTAGCGGTCAGCATTTTTGTTTGATCCTTACCAAACTTCATATTTAAGCGTTTTATGTAAAAAGAAAGATCAAGTTCGTTAACGGCTGAAATCGGACCAGTGGGAGGGGGGTTTAAAGGTGAGGATTTTCGAAAATTCGGAATATCTCCGTTACTACACGTCGGATCGAAAAATTGTACATAATCAATCTTATTGAAAATTAAATGTGCTATAAATACAGTTATATACATTTATTCTTTATCTTGAATATTAACCGAGATATTTGCATTTGTATTCTGGACACCAGTAGGCTATGTTCGGAGTTTCCGCCGAGAGCTCTGGCGGCCGTTTCCATAACTATTCGTCCCTCGTGAATAGGTTTAGATGTTAGGTTAACTGTTTTTTGGGGCTAGGAACTACTGGGTTATTACGCCCTAAATAATGTTTTTTAGGTTTAGAGGTTTCTTACTACTACACTTGTTATTAGGCAGATTTCTCTATTGTAAAACTTCACGTGGGAAATCTGCTTAGTTTACGCAGCCCCTGCGTGACGGACTTTTGTCGTAAACGATATATACACTAAAAAATTAAAGTGGAAGCCAGGGGAAGGTCTGAATAAAAATATCGTGATATTTTATTTTTTATTTGTTTTTAGGCAAACGTGCACATAACAAATGTTGTTTTTTGTGTTATTAAAAGTAGCTTTAGTTTTAAACATAATATTATTAAATTTAATATCCTAATCGCTTGAAACATCATGCAGGACAACGTCTGTCGGAATATTATATTATTTATATATAATAAAAGTCGGCCTAGCGTGCGTGTGCCTGGGACATGGCTGGGGAACTCAAATACGGTCTGAAGAGTGTTGGGCGTTGATAACCATGAAGTTTTTTGCTCAAAATCAAACAAACAAATAAACGTCTGTCGGGTCCGGTAGTTGTCTATAAATGTATTTTTCTGTAATCGTTGAATAATGGTAACATTACTAAACTGAAATGAGTGAAGAAAGTGAAACATTTTGCAATAGAGTGAAGAAAGTAATCACTTTCTTCACAAGTGAATTGCCTTCTTAATTAGTAATAAGTATAAATTAAAAAATAATTTGAAGTTGGAAATTAAATGCTTTTAAATGTTTCTGAACATTGTAAGAATTTCTTTAAACAAAAATTGAAATTGAATATGTGAATGAATTATTGGTGGAAATAATCAATATATTTTAAAATTTAAATATAATAATAATTACCTTCCTTGTTTATAACCTGTACTTGTTTATAACCACTACTTCACAATCATCACTAGTTGTTTTATAACTATGCTTATAACCTTTCACAACCATGCTTATAACCTACCAACAACATACCATAATCTTCACAATATCCTAATTTTGTTCATATTCTGGTTAGATCTGATCATGTATTACACGATTACAGAAAAAAATTAATATTACACTCGTGACGAAAGTAGAATTTACAACTCTCGTGAAATTACCACACTCGCTTCGCTCGTGTGGGTAAACGTTTCACTCGAGTTGTAAAATGATCTACTTTCGTCACTTGTATAATAAATAACTATTAAATGCACATTCTCTCTATCATGAATATTAATTGAGATATTTGCATTTTTTAGTTTTCAGCCTTCAGTAAACCCCTACTACTACATATGCCATATTAACCAAAACTGTTATATCATGAATCAAGGTTAAATATTGTTTTCCATGAACTTTTACATTGTGAAATACATGCAAATGCGTTATGTGATGACGTCATAAATTCAGATTTTACGGTTTATTTGATCTACAACATACTCTATATTTAACTGTTTCAATCAATACTAAAAATCGTATTTGTTATTTACTGAAAACGGAACTGGAATAGTGGTGGTTTAGAGGGGGGGGGACTCAAAAATATCTCTTTTAATATATGTCATATGCTAAAAGGTTATAGTATATAGGGAGCCAATCGTGTTAAACTATTGATGTTCTACAACTGCTATTCTATGTATTTTTTTGGTGACTCTAATCTCTCAAATAACCCTTCTAATCGGTTTTAGCAGATTTCCCATCCATCGATCCTACCCAGGAGATAACGAAAATGAGGTCCGTTCAAAATTATATATATATATATATATATATATATATATATATATATATATATTTATATATATATGTGTCTGTTAACTCGCTAGCGGTCGTATTTTTTGTTTGATATTTACCAAACTCGGAATTTACTCGTTTTATATAAAAAGAAAGATAAAGTTCGTTAATGGCTGAAATCGGACCAGTGAGGGGGGGGGTTAAGACGGGGATTTTTGAAAATTCAAAATATCTCCGTTATTATGCGTCGGATCGAAAAATTGTATAGCATATATCTTATTGGAAATTAAATTTACTATAAATATTGTTCTATACATTTATTCTGTATCTTGAATATTAACCGAGATATTTGCATTTGTATTCTGCGTGTGGACACCAGTAGGCTATGTTCGGACTTTTCGCCGAGAGCTCTGGCGGCCGTTTCTATAACTATTCGTCCCTCCTGAATAGGTTTAGAGGTTAGGTTAACTGTGTTTTGGGAGCTAGAAAACTACTGGGTTATTACGCCCTAAATAATGTTTTAGGCTTAGAGGTTTCTTACTACTACAGTTGTTATTAGGCAGATTTCTCTATTGTAAAACTTCTCGTGGGAAATCTGCTTAGTTTACGCAGCCCCTGCGTGACGGTTTTTTTTTTGTATTCAAAGGAGTCTATTTTTTGCACACATCACTACAATTTACGTAGATCTAAAGGCTGACTCTATATATATAATATTTCCTGGAGGAAAATCACCAATGTTAATAAAATATTTAATTAACCTACAAAACAAACCTCTAATGGCGTAGAAGTAGTAAGGTTTAAACGTGAGAAAAAATAATTATCCGTATTTGGCGCAATCTCTCGGGGAACAAGAGTACTTCCTCGCTGGACATTAAGGAGTCTTCATGGAGCGATTTATGTTTGGTGCAGCTATAAAACATCCCATTAAGATTTCTACGACACTAGAGCTCCTCGTTGGTGCTCTCTCAATGATCCTACTATTGCTGTCCTGAATGTTACATCCATTCTGCAGATTTCTCTTGAGGGAAATCTGCTATTGAGGTTGTACAATTGTGGCAATTTTTGAAAAATATCTTCAAATGCCTATTGTTATTACCTAGATAGATAACATTATTGAAAAAATAAAACCTAGCTGTTCACAATGGTGAGTTCTTAAATACGCATCTTCTAATTTACCTTCAAAAATTTGATTAAAAAAAAATAAACTAAACTATCTGGATATCTAAAAAAAAAAGAAAAAAAAAACAATTTGCGTTATATAAAAAAATACTATTAAAATAAATATTAATAATAGTACTTCAAGATATGTGGTAAAACGAATAAAGAATAACTGATAAATAAAATCCTAATTAAAAAAAAGTCCGTCACACTAAGCAGATTTCTCACGTGCCTCACGTATTTGCATTAATCTCAAAATGTAAAATTTCAATAAGAACGATATTTAGATATGATTTTTTTTATTGATAATAAGACATGAGTGGGAGTGGGTGTTTACTGAGGGGTCGGAAACTAAAAAAATTCATATATCTCGGTTAATAATCAAGATGTTGAAAAAATGTTCGGAGTAACATTTATAGAACATTACATTTGAAATAAGATTGGTTCTAAACAATTTTTCGATCCGACGCATAGTAATGGAGACATTTTTGAAATTGCTCCTCTAAACATCCCCCTGGTCTCCGATTTCAGCCGTTAACGAACTTCATCTTTATTTTTACATAATACGTTTAAATGCATAGTTTGGTAACGATAAAACAAAATTTACTGGCACTAGAGAGTTAACAGACATATATATATATATATATATATATATATATATATATATATATATATATACAATTTTGAACAGACCACATTTTCGTTATCTTTTAGGTAGGATCGATGGACATTTAAAGACATTTTTTGAAAATCGCTCCATGAGTACGAACTAGATAGATAGCTGATTTCTCTAAAAGGAACAATCCTAAAAAAGAATAAGAAAAAAAAATAAGACATTTAGGAATATAAAAGTTAGTTAAGGACGTGTAAAGAATCCAAAACGATTCACTCTACTACACATGATTTGATCTTGATAATTTAGTCCAATGATTTTTAAAAAAATCACTAGTTCTTTTTACAGCTTATTACATCACGACAGCCAAAATTAAAGGGGATCTTCAAACTTGCTCTGCCAAATTTCTCATGAAACATCCTTTTTTATATATTTTGTAACAGAAATGTGTGACGCTGTATGTATATATATATATATATATATATATATATATATATATATGTATATATATATATATATATATATATATATATATATATATGTATATATTGGATATTTCGGTTTACATTATAGACTTTTATGATCTTTGGCTTCCCTGATTAGAGGTTTAACGTAGTGTTGTAAATTTGTATAGGATTCTTACATTAACAGTTTGTTGTCTCAGTGTAAATCCTAAGTTCAAATCACCATAGAGGCACAACTGATGTACCTCTCGATAAAAAGGAAATGGAATCCCTCCTTTAAAAGAATTTAATGTTTTTCCATAAGTACCTAATGATCTGAACTGACTTTGAAACAGCCTAAAAACGAAACCTACGATGTTCAATTATAAAACGAAATTACATTTGCAACAATAAGAGTGAACGTTATAGCAAAAGCTCGATTCATAATTGCCAATACAGCAATAGAGGGGGAAGGACATTTTATACACCATGATAACATCCAATTAATATCGAGACATTCTCTACAATTGCTTCAAAGTATAATGGGTTGACTTGCAGCTGGATAGGTTCAGTTTATGGCTAGTGCTACGCCATTATGATTTTTTTTTATAACTTTGTGATAACGATATTACTATTAAATTGAGAAAAATAACCATTATATTAAAGTTTGCCAATAAACTCGTAAGTAATAAAAGTTATCATGTGCAAACAACAAATTGAGGTAAAACGTAAAATATTTTATTATGAAAAGATCTTTTGAAATATACAATTCTGTCTCTCTCTCTCGCTCTCTCTCTCTCTCTCTCTCCCTCTCTCTCCCTCTTTCCCCCTCCTCCTCTCCTCTCCCTCTCTCTCTCTCTCCCTGTCCCTCTCTCTCTCCTTCTCCTCCTCTCCCTCTCCTCTCTCTCTCTCCCCCTCCTCCTCACTCCCTCCCCTCCCTCTCTCTCCCTTCTCTCTCTCTCTCCCTCTCTCTCTCTCTCTCTCTCTCCCTCTCCCTCTCCCTTTCCCTCTCTCTCTCTCTCTCTCTCTCTCTCTCTCTCTCTCTCTTTATTATACATATATATATATATATATATATATATATATATATTATAATATATATATATGTTATAATAAAATAACAACCACATAGCAGCGTTAATATAACATGAATATAGATTTAACATAATATAACAATAACAATTGTAATACATAGCAATAATAGTTTTAACATAGTAGAATAACAATAACATAATAGCTTTAATACAACATGAAGGTGGCTTTGATAAAATATAACAATAAATGTAGTAACACACAGCAACAATAGTTGTAACATAGTAAAATAACAATAAAATTTTAAGTTTGGTACAACATAAGAATAGCTTTAATAAAATGTAGCAATGGTTGTGATAACACACAGCAATAAATGTTGTTACATAATATGTATAACAGTAACCTAAGAGCTTTAACAAAATATAACAATAATTGTAATAACACATAACAATAACAGTTGTAACATAATAAAATAGCAATAACATAGTAACTTTTCATACAACACGAATATAGCTTTAATTAAATATAACAATAATTGTAATAACACATAACAATAGTTCCAACATAATATAATAGTTAGAATAATAATTATATTATAGTTCAACTAACATAAGACAATATACTGTACATAAGGCTGTGGCTTTACTCAATGTAAAAAAAACCAGGGAAGGTTACTGTAACCAGTAACTCTAGTGCGATATGTTTTAAGTATCTTTAGTCTTGGTAAGTAAAAATAGCATAAACAACCTCCTGTTACAATCTAACAACAGTGTACAGTATTATAAAGTAGCAACTGTATTTTTACAGCCATGAAGAAGAGAAAATAAAATTCTCGAAATATCGGCATAAACTAAGAAGTTTCTTTCACCTACATTGACCAAACCTCCAAAAAAGTCCGTCACGCAGGGGCTGCGTAAACTAAGCAGATTTTCCTCATGAAGTTTAGTAATAAATAGGTAGATAGATAAATATGCATACTGCTAACACAACAACATTGTGAATAAATAAATACGGAAATAAATGTTTCATCCAATATCAATAACCTGCCGACAGGAAGCGTTAGGTTAAAAATGTAGACAAACGGGTCGGCCTGCCTCAGACCGGAAAGAAAAACAATTACTGAAATATATCTGAATATAACACATTCATTTTATTGAGAACTATTTACTATATCTACTAGTGTAATTTATAATGAGTTAGAATAATTGTTATTTCAATCAATAAAATTTTAGTAGTCCAAAAACTTAAGCTGGGGGGGGGGTCATCAGGGCATATTTGCATGTATCTCGTATAATAAAGGTCTCTTGAATACAATTTTTGGTATTTCAACTTCCAATAATGTGATTTAGGTACTTGTGTATTATATCCACCACATTTTTAGTTCCACTAGTCCACGCTAGAATGCGCTACTGAAGTGCGACACTAGCTCTCTCAAGCTAATGAGGTTATCTTTTGTTTTAGTTGCAATAGATGAGAGTCTACTTACTAGAAGAAAAAAATAATTGTGGACGGATTTTACCCCAACAGTGGGTGTTTGGAGGAATTTGTCGAGAGACAAAAGATTCGTTTCTCGTGGCTGTTCCTGACAGAAATGCCTCTACTCTTCTAGAGAAAATAATTCAGAATATAGCAGATGGCAGATTGCTAGGGACGGGCAGAGTGGGGGTTGTAAGGGAGTCTGAAATAAAAAATATTGGTATTTCGTTTTCTATTGGGTTCTCTGCAAATATGCACATGACAAAAGTTGTTTATTTTGTTATTTAGAGAAATTTTCTCAACAATGCTTTTCAATATGAACTACCAGGTACAACACCTGGAAAATTTAATTCAAATATATATGTTAATATTTGGTCCATAATAATTCAAATCTATGAAAAATGCACATGAGACATGAAATATGACAACATGGAGGACAGTGAAGTCTTACATAAAAAAATAATTATATTATTAAAAAATCCACAGAAATGACGGGTAATATCTTAAACACTGGGACGGGTAAATGTCAAAATATTGTGTAAAGTAAAGCCTCCCAAAAAAATACCATCACCATTCAGCCTCAAATGAATTCCCGAGCGAAGCCGGGTATCTGAGCTAGTTATATATATATTATATATATATAATTATATATATATATATATATATATATATATATATATATATACACACATAAATTTGAGAGGATTGGTGACCATTTTAAGAATGTAATGTTGAGCGACCTACTTTCTAGGATTTAGCAAATAGGAAAATAAATTTGTAGTCTTCCTGCATTAAATGTATCTATTTGACATCTGGTTTCTCCACAACAGTGGCATCATCGGGCTAAAGTAAATAATTATATAAAATTTAAGCCCAACAATGTAAAAATGTGATGCAACTAATTTGGTGAAACCTATTGCCAAATATAAACATTTAATGGTGACTAAGACTACATATTTTCCCTGTTTTGAGAATGTTTTCTAAACTCTCATCCTCAACACATTTATTAATTGCGTCATTTTTTAAAGGAAAATCTGTTAAAACGGACCTTAAAAAAGATGTCAGAAGTTGAATCAAATAAAGCACCCACTATCATATAACATAAACACACAATACTCAGAGATTTTAATTTTGAAACGAAAATAATAAAATACTTCTTCTACTATTAGTTTTGAGAGATAACTCAAATTATTTCCATGCGATTACAAATCAACTTACCCATAAAAAAACTGCACGGGCTGAGAAGTATCGTTGACAAGTAAAATAGCTTTTGAATGATGCACTCACTATTTATTATTATATATGAAATAATCAATCCTTTTTTGGACAGAATTGACATAAGATTAATAACATTAACACATTTTTGGCTGACCTGAACTATAGTTGCTGTGTAGCCTTAGGGATTTTCTATGTACTGCATGCTTTGAGGTTTATAATTATTCTTAAATATTAATTAAATAAATTATTCTTGTTACTTAAAATCTCCAGAAAGCAAATATTATTAAATTACGCCTTGGAGTTCTATTAAATAAATTTAGCCGAACGTCCACATTCATGGAGATCTTACATTCTTGTCATTTTGCTTAGAGAGGTTTCGAGGCTTTTTTTCGTAGTCTGTGCTTTGACCTTGTTCGTCGCAATCTCGTCTCTCCCACCCCTAATCTTGATTAATGAGATCATCCTCAATACAATTGCGCCACTCCCACTTCATCCCTCACTCTTCTTATGCCCCTCAACCCCCAACCCCCTTACAAATCCTCTAACAACCCCTAGGATTTTAAAACTATTTTCAACAATCTCATAACCTTTCGCAAACCGCTTTAAATTTTTTTTTCTTTCTATATGTATATAAATATATATAGAAATTCTCTCAAAATGGCTCGGCGCGACGAATAAACAGCCTGGATTCGACCTGAGTGCTTTTTAATTTGCCTTCCTGGTCGTTTAGCAGGCAATCTCCTTCTAATTTCCGATTTGATTTTCCAAAGAGTCAATTCCCAGTCCCTACTCGAGAAGAAAAATGGAATCGGAAAAGACCATCTAACATTTATTGGACTTCTTCAATGGATCTTGTATTCCACTTATATATTCATAAACACACATAATTAGAGTTTTTTGAAAACATGTCAGAAAAAAAAAATATTTCTTTAATTCAGTTACATATACAGATTTACTTTATCCCCAACGCGTTTCGAGTGCCTACACTCCTTCTGAAGTGTTATTTTTATTTATTTATTTAGGTGTGTCGCAATTTTGGCGATTCACACTTCTTATATTATAAAGCTTAAAGTTGGTATAGCCACCTTATAACAAATGAAAAATATGTTAAAATATCTACAGTCGTAGGTCGCAAGGCACCGTTACATTTTCTCCAGTGTATATTAATGATAGTAGATTATAATTCTTCAAGTTATTAATCAAGTTGATAAACGTTTTAAATGCAGTTGAAAAGATGTGTCTGATGGAGGTGTTTCATGATTGTCGCGATGTATGGGCTGTTGTCGTGTAGTAGTTCTGATAGGTTGGTGGGTAAGTTCTTGTCGGTTATTAGTCTACAGTCTGTAAGTAAGTGTTTTATAGTTACTTTTGTATTGCAGAATTTTCTATTTAAATTTAGAAAAAAGTTTGCTAATTACATTATCTTACATCATACCATTAAACTAAATCATCATATTTCGTTTTTTACTTACAACCGTAATATTTTTTTTTATTATTTAGATATGTAATCATATACGCAATGGAAATAATGAAATAACCCCTTGAAAAGTAGCGTGGACTCTCGAAATAAGTGTGTGTATGTGAAAGTCAGTGCTGCTGTGTGTACTTGTGAACTTCAGTGATTCACGTGGTCGTGAGTTATACTGTGAAATAAGAAGTGAAGTTATTAGAATAATTTACGGGTGTGTAGTGCATCCTCAAATAAATCGTGCAGCGATAAAAATGCCAAAGTGTGTGTGTTTAATTTTGCAATCGAAAAGAACCCAAATAATGAACGTTTAATATTATTGTAATAAACGTAACTATATTTTTAATAGGAGCGTAGTTGTTGAAAATTCCAGTGACTTATTTCACTAACTATTCGTTTTTAAAAATAAGTGTTGATTGAAATATTTGCTTATTTATTTAATAAACTACATACTCACAACCAAAAGAACGTCATTGTATCTTGAGAATCACTTCGTGTGTTACTTCACATTCATTCACCAAGTTCAACAAATGCGTTGTTACCATTTCAGTAGATGGCATTTTAGAACAACAGATGGCATGTGCTGGTGGCCTTACCCAGAGATTTTAATTGAATAAATTCTAGAAGATAGTTCATTAACTTAGGGGTTCAGATGACCCTTTTGTAATTTAATGTTCTCTGAGCCATCTTTAATTTACGATTCTATGCACTGTATTGTATTCAGTAATCTATGTACCGCCCTTTATTAAACATTGTATGCAAAATCCTGGCCATTTCTGGAAATTCTCGTGAGGAAAACGTTTATCACATTCAACTCATAAGATGGGCTCAATTTCATGTATTGCCCTTTAGAGGATAATGGATAGAATCAAGTTTTATTTGGGAAATAAAATGATACGTAATGCGCTATATCTTATTCAACACAGTCATATAATTATTTATTTCGTCCTTATTTATTATTTGGCATAGTTCACTCTGAATTTTTTGCCGTATTGTTGTATCATGTCCTCATATATTGTTTTTAACAAATTAACTTTACATTTTGGTTTCATAAGATTGCAAAA
The DNA here is from genome assembly GCA_019009955.1 of Riptortus pedestris. NCBI lineage: Eukaryota > Metazoa > Arthropoda > Insecta > Hemiptera > Alydidae > Riptortus > Riptortus pedestris. Next base: position 124,079,310 of record CM032232.1, on the reverse strand, counting down.
TATTGTGTAATAATATTCGCATATACCAGTAAGAAAATAATAGAGGAAGAGAGTTTATTAGCCACACGTCCCGTACAATAATTAGTACATAACGTGTGCTTGATACATTTTTTTTTTTTAAACTATAATAACATAAAATATTTGTACAATAAAATTATTTACAACAAAGAAAAAGAAAAAAAAAAGAAAAGAAAAACAAAAACAAATTTTGAATTCAATGCTGAATAATTAATTAATTTAACTGTATTTCAGTTTCAAATAATACAAGAAGTCATACATTTCTTCAGCAAACTGTTTTAATGGTTTATTATGTTTATAAAATAATAGTTTTTCCTCAACAGGCCAATTTTTTTGTCGGCATTTTAGTTGGGTTTTAAAGTTTTCTCTTTGGTCTGTTAGTAGTCTGCAGTCATAGAGCAAGTGTCTGTATGTCTGTTCAGTAGTAAAGTCGCAGTAACAGTTTGGTTGATCTGTTAGGCCAAAACGATTAAAATAAGAATTTGTTGTTCCGTGTCCAGTTAATAATTGTGTCAAGTAAAAGTCAGTTGATATTAATTTTTGTCCTAAGTACTCTTTAATGTCTGGAATAAATATCTTTAAATGTTGTCCTTTCATAGTCGTATTCCATTTCTGTTGCCATGTGTTAATTGTGTCAGTAAGTAATTGTGTTTTTAAGTGAGATTTTGTTATTTTGTTGTAGCATTCTGGAATTTTGGTATCTTTTGACGCTGATTTTGCAGATAAATCAGCGAGATCTTTTCCCAAAATTCCCGAATGCCCTTTGATCCAGCAAAAGTGTATGTGTATATTATTTTGTTTAAGTCTTGTAAGTAACTGTCTGATTTTTTCTGTCAAAGGGTCATGAATTGTGTAATTTTGAAGTGATTGTAAAGAATTGTGGCTATCAGTGTAAATGTTGATGTGTGTTGAAGGTTGTTTGTCGTCTATGTACAGTAAACTATTTAAGATTGCAATTTTTTCTGCCTGATTATTGGTACACAGTTTTCCAAGTCTGAATTTTTGTATTTCTATTAGTTCATCTCTTTTAAAAACTACAAAAGCACAACCGACTTGGGTATCATCCTTACTGCCATCAGTATAAATGCTTATTTCGGCATTATTGTATGGATTTAAACAAATACTTGGATATAACGACGGATGGAGCCAGTCCTTATAATGGATATCTCTTTCTATTTCTTCAGGCAGATAGTTCGAGTTGGCTGTTGAGGTTTTCAAAAGAGAGAATTGAGTTACGTACTGCTTTGCAATGAGATCTATTGGTATTAATTTACCTAATACACATGCTGCGTCATAAGATACTGTTTTAAAACCTTTTATTATTTTTAGGGCCATCAGTCTTTGTACTCTCTGTAGTTTTTTCAAATTGTATTGTCTGTTCAGTCCATGATGCCAGATGTTTAGTCCATATGTCAAAGCGGGTAAAATAGCGCCTTTATACATTATATGCAATGCCTGAGATGGGAGTCCCCATTTTAATTTTGAAACTAACGAGAGGTTATGTATAAGTCTAAGGAGTTTGTTTTGTAGTTGGTCAATATGTGAGCTCCAGTTTAATTTTTCATCAAAAATTACTCCCAGATATTTTAATGTAGTTACCCTATTTATTTGTTGGCCTTGAATGCGTGTGGTAAGAAGAGGAATTGATCTTTTTTTAGAAAAAATAATGTAATTACATTTGTTAGTATTAAATTGGAGTTTGTGCTCTTTTGCCCATAAGTCAGTAATTCGGGTAACTATATTAATTAATACTGTAAACAATTTGGATTTTATCAGAATAATAATGTCATCTGCAAAAGCTATGATTTCTGTGTTACGAGGTAATTCGTTTCGTAGTAGGTTATTCATAATTAAATTCCACGATAATGGGGAAAGACATGAGCCTTGCGGAGTACTTATGATTGCACTTTGTGAGTAGTAATTGTTGGTGTTGTAATGTAAGTCTTCCTGTTCTGAAAAAAATGGTCGATATATATATATATATATATATATGAAGTATAATGATCATGTTAAAAAAAATCTGCTAAAAGGGAAACTAAAAAGTAGTGATTACGGAGAAAAAATTATAATGGTGTTGTGTAAGTTAAACTTTTGCGACACACTAATATGATAGTTTAAAATGGTGTTTTACCCAATACAAAAAAAAAAAAGGGTTTGTGAATTCATGTTTTAACGAAATGAGAGTCATCTGACTGCGTGACCACCTATTCGCGCGGCTGAAAATTCTGTTGCCGGATTATAAAACGAAAATTTGCTGATTCCAGGAAGCTGATGGGATCTGATTTCCATTTTTATAGCTTCCCCTTACAATTTAGCTTCGATATTTCCTGGAACGAGGGCTCCATCACCCGCCGATAGAAAATTTAATCCTTGGACCTCTAACAACAGGAGGCTTAGTGCCGTTTCGTATTTACATAGGAGTGGGTGTTCATATCAAATCGTAATTAACATTTTTATTTATAGTCAACAGCATTATTTATCCTTTGATATTATTTACCTTGTTTTGTAGATTTTAAAACAGCCATTGTATACTTCAATATCAGATGTATAACAAGGAGGTCATTTATTTTAAGTAGAACGTGGCAAAATAATTTTGGGGCAAAAGTATATCGATCTACAGACTTGATGTAGCTGAACGCATGAACATTCAGTCGACAAACTCAGTAATTGAGTAAAAACAGATGGGCAGCCCTGAAAATTTCCAATTTTGATGCCATTGTTTTTAGAATTGTCTGAAACATGAAAAAAATGTTTCCTATTTGAGCTTGTTCTTTAGTTTTATAAGAAAAACATATATACCTAGTATGGCAACACTAAAAGAAATTGCAATTACCGACAAGTTTATATATATAATTTTGAACGGTCCTAGACATTTCCTATTTTTTTTAGCAGGGTGGGGCATCAGCTATTGAGGTTGTACTCATGACTCATGATTTTTCTTCAAATGCCCATCGATCCTACCCAGGAGATGACGAAAATGAGGTCCGTTCAAAACTGTGTGTGTATATACATGTATATATATATATATATATATATATATATATATATATATATATCATTTACCGCTCTTGCTGTCGCAATTATTGTTTAATCGTTACCAAACTCGATATTTAGTCGTTTTATGTAAAAAAGTAAGATCAAGTTCGTTAACGGCTGAAATCGGGCCAGGGGAAGGGGGGGTTAGAGGGGAGGATTTTCGAAAATTCGAAATATCTCCGTTACTATTGGTCCGATCGAAAACTTGTACAGAACTAATCTTATTGCAAATCAATTTTACTATAAATATTGTTATATACATTAATTCACTATATTTGAAGAGAGATATTTGCATTTTTCAGTTTTCAGCCATCAGCCGCTTCTACTCATGTTACATAAACAATACTCTGCTACATAATAAATTACATTATTCGAAGTTTAAATACCGAAAATTGTATTCAAGAGACCTTTATTATACGAGATACATGTCCCGGTGACTCCCCCCCCCCGTCATTAGGTTTGAACTACTAAAAATTGATTGATTGAGATAAAAATTATTCTTACTCATTATTAATTACAGTACTAGATACAGTGAATAGTTCTCAATAAAATTAATATGTTATATTGTGATATATTTCAGTAATTGTTTTTCTTTCCGGTGTGAGGCGGGCAGATCCGCTTGTTTACATTTCTAACCTAACGCTTCCTGTCGGCAGGTTATTGATATTGGATGAAACATTTCTTATTTCCGTTTGTATTTATTTACGGTGTTGTTGTGTTACCAGTATGTATATTTATCTATTACTAAACTTCATGAGGGAAATCTGCTTAGTTTACGCAGCCCCTGCGTGACGGACTTTTTTTTTGTCAATCGAGTGATGAGCTAAACATCAAAGCTGTTCTCCCTTAAGGTCTATTGAAAAGTAAAATTTCGGAAGGTCAAAAGATTTTATAGCAATGAAATTTCAAAGTTTTATCATGCTTCGAGAGTTCCCTATTAGCAGATTTCCCTTAAGGGAAATCAGCTATTGAGGTTGTATTTTACATTTCAACAAAGACTGGACTGATGGTCACATTCAGGTGGAATATGTCACGTGAGAATCATGGTATCAATCCCAATCTACAAATGATTCCGATGATGATGATGAAAATAGACGATTTTTTCAAAAAAAAAAATTTATTGTATGTTAATCAGGCTGGATTATGTCTGTTATCAACCATTCTATCCAGGATGTGGTTAAGAATTTCATTTAATGAGTTCATCGACATAATTTTCTTTTACCCACAGAGGAATTGAACTAACATCTCAAAAATTATCAAGAGCATTAAGACTTGAGCCATAAAATGCTATAGCTACCCACCCAGAGCCTCCATATATAAATAAACAAAGGTATTACTATAAATTGGTTATTACTTCTCAAATGTGTTACGTCATTAGCAAATATTAAAGAAATAATTTAAGTTGAAAAGGGTCCAGCTGATGTTGAAATGTTGTTACAATGAAAATGAGGTCGCTAACGATTTTGGTTAGACCACTATTCTGAACTTTTTCTAAAGTCCACAAATTGAAGCCATAAATTAAAACCCTCTGGCCACAAGATTCGAGATAAAAATTCGATTAACTCATTGTAGAGAACGCTGTCTGTATCCAATTAAATTCTGAACCACAAAATGTTTTTATGTGAATCATTGAATTAAATATATAATGCAAATTGTTGTCACATTAGAATCTGATATATATATATATATATATATATATATATATATATATATATATATATATCTGTGTGTGTGTGTTTGTGCGTGCGTGTGTATGTGTTAGACTTTTGGCATGATTACATTTATAAATGATATCATTCTTGAGTAATTCTATTACTGTTCGTGGTATTCCAGTTCTTCTAGTAAACGGTGAATTTTCTATAAGTTTAATTTATATTTAAAAACTATAGGGCAAGATTTTCTCCCGCAAATTCGGAGAAAGTAGTAACTTTCAAATTAAATTCATAAAGAATGTGGCCTTAATCTCCCTTGGTAAACTTTGCGTTGTGGGGTGGATTCCGGCCTGGTCAGTAAGATTTGTTTTCTTTTTTTAGTTACAAACTAATTAATTAAAATTGTTGGTGTTCTTCCCTGGCTAGAACGAGTGGTAACCTGTAGATAACTCGTCCGAATCGACCTTAGAAACACTAAGTGGGCGTTAAGAAATAACACTTTAATGGAAATCAGCTATTGAGGTCGTACTCATGACGCGATTTTTGAACAATTTTCTCAAATGTCCATCGCTCCTACCAAGGAGATGACAAAATGAGGCTCATTCAAAGCTAAATATATGTATATATTAACGGGTTTCGTAAATGTAAAGAATCAGTCTTATTGCAAATGTAATGTTTTATAATTGTTGTACGTTGTTTCCCTATCCTTATAATTAACCGAGATATGTGCATTTTTATTTTTCGTTCTTTAGTAAACTTCCACTCCTACTCATGCCATATTAACATTATGTTGTTATATTATGAAGCACTTTAGTTGAAGCCTTAATACCAAATATGTTCTGTTTGAACTTTTACGTTTTGAGATAAATGTTGGAATTCAGTTTAGTTAACGCAGCCTCTGGGTGAAGGACGTTTTTTAGATCACATACTATAAAAATACTACCACTTAAAATTGAAAACCAATTCCCATTTTTACAAGGAACCGGTAGTCTAGATAACTTGCCCTGGTTTTGCCGAAAAGCTTACATTGCATTATGTATAAGAATATAGAAGTACATAATAAACCAATTGTTTTTTATGGCTTAAGTTGCACCAAACTACCGAATTGCACTAAATATTTTTCGGAGCAACAATCTTATTGAAAAATAAATCTCTCAATTGTGTATTATTGAAAATGTCTAATAGTAAAAATTAGGCTGCGTGAGTACTATTGGTGAAATTCTTTTTGAATTATGGAACGCTATATACAAAAATGTTATAATAAAATTTATTATTTTTAGGCATAATATAGGACAGAGTCTTGGTTTGCCACTAGTGACAACAAACTTCGAGAACTGAAACGTATAATTCAAGAATGGCCTTCCTCAAAAAGGCTATTTAGAAGAGAAGTAGTATTAACGACGAGGATAAGAATTGGCAATTGACAAGTGACTCTTAATTACTGGAGAAGACGAACCCTACTGCCTACACTGTAACTGTAGGCTTACTGTAAAACATATACTTACTGACTGCTATATCTAAGGAATCACATAGACCTACCATACACTTTACTATAACATAGAGTATACTTTTGTAATTAACTACTTTTTCTACTAATAAATACTAGTTATGTAATTGCAACTACAGTTACAAAAATGTAGTTGGTAACTGTAGTTGCATTTTCTTGGTTTCGCAATTACAGTAATTGTAGCTGGTATTCATAAATCAAACTACTAATTGAAATAAAAAGTAGTTATAAAAATATTTAAAATTAGTAGTTGTAATTGTAACTGTAGTTATTGGGTAATAACTACTATTAAATATAGAAATCAGCTGTTTTTTGCGTTCCAAAGAGCAAAGATATTTAGATCGCCTCTATATAAATATTTAAATTCGTGGTGGTGATGAATGAATCATCTGAGATGAGCCATGTTCAATTGGTGCACAGAATATGTCAGAAGAAAGAAAATATGTCGGTTCAAAGAAAATATGTCAGAAGAACTGAAGGTGGACGCTTCTATCAGCACACTCTCCTGTTCCGGCGATCACCTCTTGTCACTCTCTCGTAGGGCACTGCCTTCTATATCCGTCACCAGTCTTTGGTGACGAAAAGATTTTTGAAACAAATAAAACGAATGAATAGAACTCTTTATTTATTGGAGAAGAGCAGTAGAGAGATTATTTTAGATGGCAAACACCCCAAAATCAAATAGTCTGTCTTACAAAAATTCTGAGTTAAGAGTAATTTTAATGGCAAATTTTTTTTTTTTATTTTATAGTGTAAAAGTATTATTTAATTTCATTCGACTCGGGAAAATATAAAAAGGAATTTACATATTATTTTCGTTAGTTTTCATTTATTTGCATTAAAATTATTTTCAGATATTATAATAACGTAGTATATGTAACATAATAAACTTTTGAATATAAAGACATTGGAGGTAGTTATTCCTTAACAGCCTCAACTACTTCAGTCAGTGTTTCACACACTCTTTTAAAGTAACTACACAAGTAACTGTAGTTTCAACTACAACTACAGTTACAATTACTAACTGTAGTTGTTTTTGGAACTACTGATTTTCTCAACTACTAACTGTAGTTGTGAAATTTCAATTAGAATTACTTTAGTTGAAAAATGAAGTTGCCCATTACGAATAACTAATTACATTAGTAGTTGTAATTGTAACTATATTTCAACTAATGTAGTTATAACTTGTAACTAGTAATTGTAATTACTATTTTGCCCAACTTTCCAATGACTGAATTACTTCCTACATGACCGTAGCCAGTATAAAGACCGCTTGTTATACTACTTGAAACATAGCTTTTTCAAAAAATTATAATGTAGGACAATACTGAAAATATTCGCAGAAATGAGAATACTAGCGTAAATATGATAAACTGATGATAAAAATTTAGGTGATACATCGCTCAATCGCCCCAGTCGCGAAAAGCTATTAATATATGAATTAAAAATAAATAAATAGTTGTTCTATTTTATTTCTACTTCTTATTTTTTAAGAAGCCCAATACCTACTGGAATACTGAGAGCATTTTACAAAAGACCAGCTCTGAAGAAAGAGCTGGTGATGAGAGTTCTCCGCCTTCTCATTCTTTGAAGTATTTGTCTGTTCGTAAAGGAAACTAGAGTCAGTTCAAAGCTATACCCACAGGGCTTAAATCTCAAAGCTCTGTGGGCTTTATCATGCACAAAAATTCAGTGGGAAGGCAAATAAATGACAGATTCTGGAGGATAAATGACCTATTTTTTATATTTTATTTTTCTAGTATAATACATATCTACAATGTATTAAAATAAATTGATTCCAACCAATAATAAAAAGGAAAGTAACAAGTTGTGAACGTTGATTGGGCTCAATTTATTCATGGGGATGCGCTTCCTCTCCCAATTCCAGTTCGGGGCATTTATTGTATTTTTAATTTAATTCCGCAAAGCTCTTGAATGAATTATAATCTTTTCTTTAGCCAGGATTAACTCTAAATTAAAAAATTCATTTAATTGGACTGTGTGAATTTATTTATTTTCAGTTTGAAGAGTTTAAAGGATAAGTAGGAAAAAATAAGTACGCATATATTCAAATAGTGTTGGTCGAAGGCACACTGGTTTCACACATTTTCGGTGAATAATACATAAATTGTAAGGCTGCGGGGAATTTCAGTTAGATATGATTGTGCACGTGACTTCAATAATAAACATTAAAACTTAATGAAGAAAACAGAGGTATAAATATTAAAAGGAATTTTTTCTATAGCATTCAATTTAAAAATGACCCAGCAATGCTGGCAAGGTCAGAAGTTGAAATAAATAGAATGTCACAAGTTGTAAATTATACTTTAAGTAGTAGAAGAGATTGCACAAACCAATGAAAACTTTTATATAAAAACTGGGGAAAAACATAATTGAAAAATCGTTAATCGATTTTGTTACCCATGACGCATCACCACTGTAGAAAATATTAGTTCACCTGATGCTTATAAGGCGCAAAATAAATGACTCACCACACAAGGACGGAGTAGACGAAGCAGATTACTTAAGAGTTTAAAATGACGCGCACACAAGGTGAAATCTCTCATTCAAGTTTTAACAGATTTCAAATCAGCTATTGAGACCGTACTTATGAAGCGATTTTCGAAAAATTTCTTCAAATGTCCATCGATCCTACCAAGGAAGATGACGAAAATGAGGTCCGTTCAAAATTATATATATATATATATATATATATATATATATTTGTCTGTTAACACTCTAGCGGTCGCAATTTTTATTTAATCGTCACCAAACCCGGCATTTCATCGTTTTATGTAAAAAGAAAGATTAACTTCGTTAACGGCTGAAATCATTCTCTATCTTTATAAACATTTATTCTCTATCTTGAATATTAACCGAGATATTTGCATTTTTATTAAGTTTAATGGACGAGCAATAGTCGCTTCTGTTCGTTTCCGCCGAAAGCTAGTGCGGCCGTTTCCGTAACTGTCGTATGGTGATTTCTCTATTGTATACCTTTTTACTTGGGAAATCTGCTTAGTTTACGCAGGCCCTGCGTGACGGACTTTTAGAATTTTGCTATTATAAATACTTTGAGAATATATACTTCAGAATAAATTAAGAAATATAATGGAGCTAAAAAAAAAAAAGGAGTTGATTTAATGGGTATGGGTATAAAGGGTTAAAAAAGAGTCTAGAATAAACATTTACTCAAGGCGGTATAATTTGACTGTTTAAATACACTTGAATGGAAATAGGTAGGGAATACTGAAGAAGAGCAAAGAAAGGGAGGTTGTACACCTGTGTTGTCACTAGGAGAACGAGTAGGCCCGTTCACTTAAGCCCTGTTCAAAGTGAGTGAGCAGTTAATGGGTTTCTCTTTAAATGAGTGTAATTAGGACAGCCTATCGCACTGTTTACATTATTTATCCAATTTTCTTTTTATTCTCTTTGTTATGAAAGGGCTCTCAGTTCTCCAAGAGGAAGATATAGAATATAAACTTTTGTACAAAATATCTCTATCTCTATGTTGAGTGGATGTTTTTTCGTTTCGTATTTTGTTTTGTACTAGTATGGATGATTATTTATTTTTATTTTTTTGCCAGTTTCACATATATAAAATAAAAAAAGAGACTGAAAAAAAGTTTTCCCTGGACGATAAAAAATATTTGTTTTTACTTTTTTCCTCATTCATGTTTCTTTTGTACATTTATTATTTACTAGCTCAGATACCCGGCTTCGCCTTGGAATTCATTTGAGGCTGGATAGTGATGGTATTTTTTTGGCAAGGCTTTACTTTGCACAATATTTTGACATTTACCCGTCCCAGTGTAAGGGTTAATACCCATCGTTTCTGTGGATTTGTTAATAATAAAATTTGTAAATTCAGGCCTCCCTTATGACCCCCTCTCCTGCCTGTCTCTAGAAATGTTAGTATGGCTTATTATAAGGATGGCGTTAGTGCTAATACACATACCGAGTGTTTTGTTTAGTTCGGTTGAGTCTTTTGTGCCAAATAAAATTGTTGACTCCTGCTATAATTTTTAGCGTATAACGCCTTTATACTTCGGTATACGACGATATTGTATATAACAAAAGTTTCTCTAAATAACAAAATAAAAAAAATTTTTGTTATGTGCATATTTGCCGAAACCCCAATGGGAAACGAAATATCATTATTTTTAATTTCAGGCCTCCCTTATAACCCCCACTCCTGTTCGTCTCAGAGAATATTAACATAGCCTAAAGTCTAAGTTGGGTTAGTAATAATATACATACCAAGTTTCATAAAATTCGGTTCAGCCGTTTATGCGTGAAAAGGTAACAAACAAACAAACAAATAAACAAACAAACAGACACGAAAGAAACAAAATGCAGTTATGGTGTCTATGACATGTGAAACGGAAAGTCATCTTGAAATTTCGAGAAAAAAAAATCAATGTACAGACAGAGGTTTCAATTTTATATATATATTTTTCAAATGTCTATCGATATCACTTATTGGAGGACGAAAATGATGCCCAACAAAGTTATATTCAAATTCCGTTTTCGTTTATTTCAGTATTATTTCTTCACTAATTACATTAAAATTTAAATTCAATTAAAATTAATTTTAAGAGTTGGATACAAAACTAAAATTCAAATTCGATAATGGTTTAATTTAGACCAAGGAGAGTGACATTTAGAGAATGTTTAAAATGCAAATTAGTTAATACCTCTGTTATATTGGAAAACAATAATTATCATCTTATTGATAAAGAAATTTAATTCATTGTAGCATATTTCTCTTAAGGGAAATCAGCTATTGAGGTCGTACTCATGACGCGATTTTTGACATTTTTCTTCAAATGTCCATCGATCCTACCCAGGAGATGACGAAAATGAGGTTTGTTCAAAATTATATATATATATATATATATATATATATATATATATATATATATATTTGTCTGTTACCGCTCTAGTGGTCGCAATTTTTGTCTTATCGTTACCAAACTTGATATATAATCGTTTTTTGCAAAAGGAAAGATTAAGTTCGTTAGGCGCTGAAATCGGACCAGGTGGAGAGGGAGGACAACTTTTTGACGGGCTTGAAGATGGTGCCATCGCATCTAGAGCACAATGCCAGCTATACTCGACCATCAGCCAGTGAAGACGGTCTCCACCGACAGGTATGAAAAGAGTATCATTTAAACTGGCGGTTCTAACCCTTTATATGAATTACTAAAAACTATACATTTAAGCATTCATGAATAATAATCTTAATGTGCTCTGTGCTGGGAATACTCAGAATTTAAAATATATGGTCATAATGCAATGTCAATTTCAATACACGTTCTATAAATGTTGTTATGAACATTTTATCATTATCTTCATTATTAACCGAGATATGTGCTCTGACTCATTTCATACAAACAATAAGCAGTTATATTATGAAGCACTTTATTTAAAGCCTAAATACAAATATATTTCTCATTGAACATCTCTTGAGATAAATGGAAAAACGTGACGCACGTGGGAAATCTGCTTAGTTAACGCATCCCCTGCGTGTCGGACTTTTTTTCTAATAATAAAAGTCCTGCCATTGGAGACATATATGTGACACAAGAAAACATACTCTCCATTGACAGGACTCTTGCATTCTATTGTATTTTCAATCTCTAGAAAAGAGTTTGCTCAAAGACTAACATCTGTGCGTCTGCGAACGTACTGAGTCCGACGGAACATTTATCCAAACTCGAGGAGAGAGTAATCACGGCGGCCCCGTATGTTTCCTCGGCTACAAATTAACTCTAAGAAAACAGGGGCATAACTTTTCCTCTCAGAGACATTCAACACAGAACAAGCGCGGAAACTTCAAATTACTCAAGAAGAAATACGTTGGAGACAAGGCCTCCCCTGATTACCCAAGGAAGAAAACGTACATATGTGTACGCTCACACACGATTCCAATTCACTACTTACTAGAGAACATTCAAGATCGAAAGAGTTGCTGCTTCTATTTTAACAACAATCTTTGGGAAGTTTCTTTATAACTTTCTATTCAGTCCCATCACCATATGTATCAAACTTTAGTTAGTAGGCCCAAATAAAACTCATCTAAAACGAAATTATTATGAATACGATGATTTGTTATTAGATAAGTTTATTTTTTTGATAATTACTATGAATTAATAAAGACATTGAGGAGCTCTATGTTTTGTCTATTGGCAAATTTCCCTTATCAGCTATTGAGGTCGTACTCATGATGCGATTTTCGAAAAATTCCTTCAAATGTCCATCGATCCTACCCAGAAGATGACATGAAAATGAGGTCCATTCAAAACTGTATATATATATATATATATATATATATATATATATATATATATATATATATACTGTTTAATCATTACAAAACTCAATATTTAGTGGTTTTATGTAAAAAGAAAGATCATGTTCGTTAATGGCTGAAATTGGACCGGGGGGGAGGGGGGGGGGTTAGAGAATTTCGGAAATTCTTAATACGAGTATCTCTGTTATTATGTGTCGGATCGAACAATTGAATAGAATCATTCTTATTGCAAATTAAATTTACTCTAAATATTGTTATGTACATTTATTCTCTATCTTGAATATTAAACGAGATATTTGCATTTTATTGAGCGTAACGGACATGATGAGATCGGCTAACTTCGGTTGCAGTCGCGAGTTTCCGGCTAGCTAGTTCGACCGTTTCAGTATCTGTTCGGTTCTCGTGAAATTTCTCTATTCTAAAACTTCACGTGGGAAATCTGCTTAGTTTACGCAGCCCTTGCGTGACGGACTTTCTTTGCTATGAGCTTTGCTTATTTATTTTCTAACTAAGTGAATATAAATGAAATAAAAATAAGTTAAAACATTTAAAAAAATAAGAAAATAAATATAAAATAAGAATAAAATAAAAAGATAGCGTGAAGGCTATGAAACTTTCAAAAGACAATGAAGTTTCTCCTGGGAGTATTCGTTTGAACGTTGTTTCCATCTTCAGGAGTTATTTAAACACCTTTTCCTGATGTTCTGTTCATGGATTAGTCTTTAAATAATCAGGCTATTGATTTTGATGTTAGGAGAGGCAGCTGTAAATAAAGTTTCAAACCTATTCTACTTCGTATCATGACTTGATGAGAATGTTCCATTGATGATTGAAACATATGTTTGAAATTCTCTTGTAGCCTATGGTACACTTGTCATTGTCGAGGTCTAATAGTATAAACCGTGTCGTGGTATTTTTCCTAATTTTTCGTTAGTCATGGTGCAGTACGCTAGCAAGCTTCTTCAACATATAAACTGCTCCTTGTTGAGGTGCCCTGGAGAAGCCAACATGAGTAAGAAAACGTTGGTAACAAATAATATGACACAGTTAACAGCAGAAGACCTTTATAACAGATAAAACTGAGAGATGGCAGAAATTAGCAAAAAGGAAAAAAGTTAATTAATGACTTACATACTGTACGAAAATAAATGTTCTCCGCATTAAAAGTATGAATTTAGGTCTTTCGTGATTCGCGTTACGAAACTCTTTTTAGTTTTTCTACTAGCTTCAATTACCCCGAAAAAAGAAACATCAATTCGGAAGGACTATTCTGGTTTCGGAATTGTATTTGGAAAAACTTGATAACATGGTTTTCGTGATTGATGCAGCGGAATCAGTTGTCAAACTAATTCAGGAACACAAAAAACATTCTAACAGAAGAAGGAAATGAGAAACTTTTTGTACAATCGTTGCTACAGACTCCAAAAAAATAACCAACTGCTGCTATGTTGGACTAAGGATTAAAATAATGTATATTGATTTTCGTTTCGCATTGATTTTATAGACATTATGAAATTATTATGTATGACCCTTTTTCCCCCGTCTTCCATGCAGAGTATCCCTCTAATGCGGGAGTTTATCAAGTTATGTGTGCTTCATCCTTTGGATATGTATGTCGGTCTCTCTTAGAAATGTTTTTGTTAAAACATATAAAGGGCTCAGGTTAGCCATGTGAGTTAAATCGTTGGCTTTAAATCACATGGTAAACCTAGAGCGGCAAGTTTGATTCGGTTGAATTTATTTAGCGATGATCAATTAAATAAAATCCCTAGTCCCACTCTGACTAGAAAAGGGTGATAACCTGTAGATACCCGTGTTAATTAGAGCTATAGTAGCAACGATTGTTACGCAGGGGCTGCGTAAACTAAGCAGATTTCCCAATTGAAGTTTTACAATGGAGAAATCTGCATACTGCTAACACTTTACACCACCCTGAGTAAATACAAACAGTAATGAGAAATCGTTAAGTTCATTTTAATAAGCTCCCAACGGAAACAGCTAATGCTTCGTAAACAAATAGGGCATCAACAGAACGTATTTGTATATATCTGACAAAGTAAAAGGTTAGATGACAAGAAAGGTTAGGTTACACGAGTGCCGAACAGATACGGAAACGGCCGAACTAATCCGGAAACTTAGGACTATAGCCGCACACACATTTAATAAAAATGCAAATATCTCGGTTAATATTCAAGATAGAGAAATAGTGTATATGTGAATATTTATAGTAAACTTATTTACAATAAGATTGATTTTATAAACTTTTTCGATCCGACCTATAATAACGGAGATATTTTGAATTTTCAATAATCCTCCCTCTAAATCCGCCCCCCTCCAACTCGTCCGATTTCATATCGAACTTGATCTTTCTTTTTACATAAAACGATTAAGTATCGAGTTTGGTAACGATCAAACAAATATTGCGACCGCTAGAGCGTTAACAGACAAATATATATATATATATATATATATATATATATATATATATATATGAGTATGACCTCAATAGCTGATTTCCCTTAAGGGAAATCTGCTAAAATGTATAGTCACCTAGTATTTGTCCGACTCATGCCAAATTATTTACAGTTTTTTTTTTTCTTTTTTTTTTTTTTTTTTTTTCTTTTTTTGTTTTCCTATTGATTTAAACAAGATTAAGGGAGCGAGTGCAGTGAAATTTCAATATCGCTATGTCTAAGGGCCATTGAATACGAGTATGAAATAAATTGTAACCATTTCAAAAGAATATAATTTTATGTTAATTACGTAAAATTGCAGAGCAGATGTGGTAGTGCATCATTTTTGTAGGAGTGTGCTACCTTCAATTAGTAAGTCGAGTAAGTCATTTAGTATTTATTAGGTGGTTTTCACGGAATCTATAGTCAATATCATTTACTGTTAATAGAAAATGTCATCATTTAATATGGATGTATGGTTCTACAAAGCGCGGGGGCTAAAATTCGTTCTCTGATTGATTCAAATGTGGTAAACTATAGTCAACAAATTTCAATGATAAAATATTGTTACGTTTATTACAAAATCAGTAATAAACGTTGTTTATTAGAGTTCTTTTGGATTGCAAAATTAAACACACAAGCTTCAGAGTTTTTATCACTGCACAATTTATTTAACAATGCACTACACACTTGGTTAATTATTCTTAATTACTACTCACAGTATGCACTGATAGCTTCACTGTTCTTCTTATGACACAGCCCAATAATTCATTCACGATCACTGAAGTTCACAAAAACACGGCACTATACTGTTCCTTACAGATTCACGGCACAACACTGTTCTTCGTAAAAAAAAAAAACACTTTACCACACGGCAACTAAGTCGCACTGTTCACTAAAGTTGCACTGAACGTACAGTTGATCACTTGATGAGAGCTGAGAACAAACTGACTAACTCCAGGCGGTCTGCGTCCCTTATTATAGCTTGTCGGAAAAAACCAAAGCGGGATTGTCTGGACTCTTCTAGATTCGGACTGCTATTGCCAAGAACGAGCTCAAACCTCTGTCGGCTTCTTTGATCATCTCCTTCGTAATTCCCAAATACGTGACTGTCTCTGTTCAATCTTTCATGTACGCAGTTTTCGTTACAATATTATCTTTTCCTACTTATCAACATGAGAAAGTCATTCCTTTACATGGACTAAGTGCCATACGGTATGTTAAACGAAACAGATATACTTTTAGCAGATTTCCCTGAAGGGAAATCAGCTATTGAGGTCGTACTCATGATGTCTTCAAATGTCCATCGATCCTACCCAGGAGATGACGAAAATGAGGTCCGTTCAAAACTCTCTCTCTCTCTCTCTCTCTATATATATATATATATATATATATGTCTGTTAACACACTAGCGGTCGCAAGTTTTGTTTGATCGTGACCTAACTCGCCATTTAATCGTTTTATGTAAAAAGGAAGATCAAGTTCGTTAACGGCTGAAATCGGACCAGAAGGAGGGGGATTTCGATATCTCCGTTAATATACGTCGGATCGAAAAATTGTATAGAACCAATCTTATTGCAAATTAAATGTACTATAAATATTGTTATATACATTTATTCTCTATCTTGAATATTAACCGAGATAATTGCATTTTTATTAAGTGTAACAGACGAGCTGTGTTTGCTTCTATTCGTGTCCGGCAAAAGCTAGTTCCGCCGTTTCCGTAACTGTTCGGCTCTCGTATAGAGATTTCTCTATTGTATAACTTTACGTAGGAAATCTGCCTAGTTTACGCAGCTCCTGCGTGACGGACTTTTTAATATTGCGCTATTTGAAATTTAGCCTTCCTCGGGAGAAGGAAATTTAAAAGATTTAAACAATGCCATCAATAAATTTATAAAAAAAACAATTATTAAAAATAACTGAACATTATATATGTATGTGCTATAAAAATGATATCTACCTGATAGGAAGGTGTTGCGAGAGCTGTCATGACGATAACAGCTGGGAGAAGGTAGCAGCAGGCCTCCATACCCCCTCCGCAACCGCCCCTGCAAACATAAAATACATTTCATGATTGATTGAAAAAACTTTTGACAGCTATTCATTTGTACAGCTATGAGCAACAGGTGCGAAGGTTTGTTTTCCCACAGCTGTTTCATTGCATCCAATTTTCCGCATATTTGCTTTTATCTCTAATAGTTGTATAAATATACTGACATATATGATTGAAATACGTTCATGAAAAAAACGTTCTAGGCATGAATGATTTTACTTTGGACGTCTGGTGGAATTTAATTTCTGTACCATACTAAAATTGTGCACTGTTTTACTACAGAATTCATTCATAATGTAAATATTTCATAACAGAAATAGCTATTTGTGGTCTTACAAGTTAACAGGCCTTAAAAGTAGCAGATCTTGAGTCCCCTAAACAGTTTATGAAGCATCCTCTGTCTGATGATATCTGGTATATTCAAACATTTTTTTTTGTTTGCCCCATTCATTCAAGCTGATTTAACCATCGCTGTCTGTTCAACTCACTTTTGCTACATACGATCTAACTTTGCTGCTCTAGAATTTCACTTAATATCCTTAATCTGGACTCTTTTCCTCCTGAAAAGGAGAGCGTCATGTCCACATTTCATTGCCATAAATAAATGTTTGTCTGATGCCCCTTATTCAAATTTCCCTCTTCGTCTTCCTGGAGAGACTTTTAAGGATGACGTCATGGAGTCGTCCGTGTCTTTTATGTTCTTCTAACCTATCGTCCTATGCTACCTAAATTCTTAGCCAAGAGTTAGTTGGAAGCAAGTGTTTTAATTTGAAAATTAACATATTGGAGGGGTATATTTCATGAGGTAGAAATGAGCCATCATGTTTTAGAAACTCCAGGAGAGAAGAAGTTGTTCTCTCGAGACTTAGAATCGACAGCACCAAATTGCGTAGTTAATAATAGATTGAACACTCCAATATGTTCCTACGAAGAGAACGAGGAAACAGCGATGCATGTTCTCACCAGTTGTCCAAAATATGACGCGGCAAGAATCCATCTGATGCGAGCAGTATATAATTATTCTCCCGAACCTGCGGATATGGTCAGCACACAGGAAAACACAAATGCATTTAAAAGTTTCATACAGCAATGGAAGAACTTGAAGAACATGTCACATTAAGTAAAAAAAGTAATAAAGTCGAATTAAGGTAACTCTTTTCCCCAAGTGACGTGAAAGTGGCAATGACGCAAATAGTGCCAGGAGCCACAATAAAAAAAAAGTAGTTAATAATAAGTATTTTTATTTTAAACGATTATCTTCTATTACCGCCCTGGGATGTATCCTTTAACTATTGTTTTCAATAACGTAGGGTATATATATATATATATATATATATATATATATATATATAGATGAGTCTTTATGTCACTGATATCTTTTTGTTGTTGTAGACCCAGAGAAAGGTTCACCGAAACAAAAGCTGGAGTTGTTTTATTTTACCCTACATGGCCAAAAACAATACCAGTCATAAGGATAGATTTTTATTTTTGTCACCTTAATAGAGCACAGAATGTGATGGAAAAATATTTACAACACAAGTATTCGATTTGTCCCAAAATAATATTTCTGCAGAATCTGGAGGAACCTCTTCAGAATTTATCAGAAGGTGAGTTGAAGTGGATTAAAGTTCACTGTCAGTGTTCGGAAGGCATGCATGTATTGCGGGTGCAGTATATGCATAGCGCCTTACGTGAGTTGGTTGTGAATGCAAATAGATGTAGCTACAGGGAAGACAGCAGTATGAAATATTTTCATTCACCGGAAGAACACTTTAGCTTAGGCTTTATTTGTGATACACTATTGTATCTACTACTTCTTAATACATTTGTTAAAACTAGACTACTTGTTGTGTGTTCAATTCCCACGAGAATATATGGATTTATTTAGTCACAAACGATCTAAATAAAATCTTTACTCTTGTCCTGGGTAAAAATATAATCAGTCACGCAGGAGCTGCGTTAACTAAGTAGATTTCCCACGTGTGCCACGTATTTTCATTTATCTCAAAAAGTAAAAGTTCAAAGAGAACAATATTTGGTATTTAGGATTCAAATAAAGTGCTTCTTAATAGAATAGCGTATTGTTAACATGACATGAATTGGGACAATGGAAATGTCACCGTTAGTATTAGAGATAGTGAAAAAACATAAATATAAAAATTTAAAGATCATTACATTTTCAAGAAGATTGGTTTTATATAATTTTTCGATTTGATGCATAATAACGGAGATATGACTTTTCAAAATTCCCTCTTCTTAACACCCCCCCCTCTCCCCAGTTCGAATTCAGCAATTAACGACCTTGATCATTATTTTTGCATAAAACGTTTAAATATCAAGTTTGATATATATATATATATATATATATATATATATATATATATATATATGTATATAAATTTTGAACGGACCTCATTATCGTCATCTCCTAGGTAGGATCGATGGACACTTGACGAAATGTTTCGAAAATCGCGTCATGAGTATGACCTTAATAGATGATATCCCTTAAGAGAAATCTACAGATAACCCGTTCCAATTATAGCCTAAGTCTCAAAAGAGGACGTTAATCAATTGTTTTTAATACGGAATAGAAGAAGAAGAATGTTACTTCTTCCGATTATCGTAATAAATGATCTAACTTGGCATTTTAGAAGAAGTGATTGGGGTATTTCCTCAGGATAACCATTAGAGCATTTTGCGAGTCTTTAACAGCAACAATTTTTTGTGTTCAGTATTTTGGGCAAAACTTAATGAAGGTTCTAAAGATTCCAGATAACTCTCCCGAAATGTTTTTTTAATTTCGTTAAATTTATATTTGGGAATAAAAGAAATTTCAACTACAGCACATCCTATTTTAGAAGCATCCGTGAAATAAATGAGCATATACTCATCAACTGGTTGAAATAATATAATTCTTTTTTTAGTCTGTATTTCAGCTTCTTAGATCATTCGAAAATGAAAATGGATCAGCTTGGAATACACTAAGGTAGTTTACAATTATTTGAAAGCACAGTTAGAAATTATAATGATCTGATCAAAACCATAAGACTCTGTTATAATTTAACATTTTACTGTACGGTTATACGTGGAAATGAAAAAGCAGTGTAGGCTCTAATTGCAAAGTCCTGCTAATATGGCCGCAGTTGGATTAAATAGGCCCACAACTAGGGCAAAAGATTTTGAACTTGAAAGGAAAGATTAAGGTGTATTTCCCTAATCCTTTTGATGAATTTATAAAAAGGGAGCAAAGTTAGGAAAAGAGAGCTACCAGCTGTTCTAAATTATTTATCTTCACCAAAGAACGTTGCCCTTTCTACTCTTCAACAAACTCCTTAGTCGGCAAAGGAGAGGATTTATACTCAGACTGTCCTATGGAACACATTTTGTCATTATTTTTAATAAAATAAAAGTTTTCTCTATAAACTAAAAGTTAACTATTGTGAACAATGTCGTATTGATTATAGAATTTCTGATTGAAAGTTGTCTAATTGAGAATTGTTTTTAAATATTAAATAATATATTTAAAAAAAAGATGGCGAAACCCATTTAAAATAAAAAAAAATTGATAACACAATAATAATAGAGGACGGTTTATTTATAAAGTTAGTATTCTCCATTGAAACTAAGACTGCCAGTTTATAATAAAAATTTACATTTTTGGAGAATGATATACATTATTTGTCAACATGCCAATGACTCATTTATATTTCAAGATTTTAAGGGAAAACTTTTGAACTTCTTCTTTAGTTTCTTAATTACAGGGCTATTTATATCAATCATAACTCTAGAAATAACTATACAGTAAAGAACCAACGTACTAGGTCCTGCCTTTATTACGATTGCATTTGAATAAAAGACAGACATGCATATTTCATTCATTCCGTTAGCTGCTCTTCTCAAATATTTAACAACTATTAGGTTTTATTTGGTATCAATTGGCTTTACAATGATGTGTTGGATTTACCATACTCGGTTAAACGTTGGTAGGGTCTGTATGAACACATCGTACGTCGACAAGTAGTTTGAAGTTGTATAACACCCGAAGAAGTCGTCATAGAGAACACGAACCAAGTCGAATGCTGGGGAAGATGAAGTAAACACCTCAAAAGGAATTTCAAATTTAATCTTTCGTCCTTCATTTAAGTGATCTTTACATAGAATTAAATTTTCATAGCCAACGATTTTCATGATGATGTAGTTTAATAGTAATTATATTGTACTCTAGTAACAACTAGTAATTACTTCTTTGCAACTATTCCAAACAAATCCCCATAGAGTTGTAAATTATTCAAGCTGCGTGGCAATGAACTCAAATTCCATTTGACCTTTAGAATTCAAATCAATTTTTGTTTAAAAATTATTTATTTGAGTCGATTAGTAGTATCTTATATGGTCTTCATTAACATTATGTTTTGATTGTGATTTAGTTTAGATTTTTTATGCTTTATAACTAGCTTGTTTGTATCTCAATTATTTATTCAAAGATAGCCATGAACCAAAGGGTCAGTTTAATACTTTAAAGTGGGGGTTAAAAGGTATTCGTTTAGCTTTAGCTCTAAATCAGTAAGAAGTATTTCCGTTGAAACTGATGAATCGTCTTCAATTTTTTTCAAGAAGGAGAATACTAAAAAACGTTTGGTAAAATAGTTATTTATTTTACAAGTGACGAAAGTAGATCATTTTACAACTCGAGTGGAACGTTTACCCACACGAGCGAAGCGAGTGTAGTAATTTCACGAGAGTTGTAAATTCTACTTTCGTCACGAGTGTAATATTAATTTTTTTCTGTAATCGTGTAATACATGATCAGATCTAACCAGAATATGAACAAAATTAGGATGTTGTGAAGATTATGGTATGTTGTTGGTAGGTTATAAGCATGGTTGCGAAAGGTTATAAGCATAGTTACTATACTTCTGTTTCACTATCACTATTCATTTTTATGTATAAATTGAAAATGTTTAATGAAATAAAAAATAATATAATAATAATAATAATATTTAATCAAACAGTGTTTTTGTAAGTTTTTTAGTAATATCAAAGATGTCTGTTTAAATTAAAATGATTGTGAAGTAGTACAGTTATAAACAAGTGCAGGTTATAAACAAAGAAGGTTATTATTATTATATTTAAATTTTAAAATATATTGATTATTTCCACCAATAATTCATTCACATTTCAATTTATTTTGTTAAATTTATGTTCTACTTGTGAATTAGGCAATTCACTTTCTTCACTCTATTGCAAAATGTTTCACTTTCTTCACTCATTTCAATTTAGTAATGTTACTATTATTCAACGATTACAGAAAAAATAAATTTTGGAACGCTTGATGCTTTGAGGAATACGGAAGAGGCAGTGAGAATAAAAAGCCCCTTTAGACAGCACGCATGAACTTTGCGAACGGAGTGTATATAGGTATTGCGGGTGCAGTATATCCATAGCGCCTTAACGGGATTGACTATTTTTTGATACATTTTTTATAAAATAAAATAAAATTTGATATTAATAATAATATAAATCCAGTAGGGTCTAGGGTAATAATGCTGAAAATGAGATTTTAAGTTGAAAACTCACTGGAACCAAATAAAACAGGTGGTTCGGTCTCAAGAAATATTCATTACCAACACCAGAAAGTAATTTAAAAAAAAAAAAAAGAAAATGTTAATTTATTATTATTATTATTATTAATTAACGTCCACTTTTTGCAACTTAGGCTAATTGGGACGGGTTATCTACAGGTTACCACCCTTTTCTAGCCAGGGTGGGATTTTAGGATGTTATTTAATGAATTTCGTCATTAAATAATTTCCTTTGCCCAGGCAAGAATCGAACTCGCCACTCTAGGTTTACCATGTGAGATAAAGGTCACATGTTAAACCTAAATGTTAATTTAGAATCATGCTTTGTAAGACCTAAGCCATTGAATACAAATAAAGATAGTTTCATAAATACATAAGAATATGATACAATGAATGACCATCGTTTACTTACTGATTATTGCATTTATTACTCCTTCGGTAACAAGTAATGTATAATCAAGAATATTTTGTGCCAACTAAGCTAATCAAAAATCAATATTGTCCTTATTCAATCTTATTCCGTGATCTTCAACAAGAGGGGAATGTAAACATCTCATCTAATATGGAACTAGGTCCATAAATGAAGGTTGCTTTAATAATATAAAATCAAGGGTTCTGCTCGATCGAATATCATACGTATTTCATTATAAAGAGCGATAACTTACCAAAGAAATTCTTTGTATACATGGATTCAATGTTACCAATTTAAAAACAGATGGCTTTAAATAACTCATTGCTAAAAGTGTTTTTAAATAATAATTCGTCATTCAATGATCGGAGATTCTTTGAATCAAGGACTTATGATGATCTTATACTTGCCTTGTCTGTAAATATTTCAAAGTTTTTTCCCCCCCATTGTTATGAACTGGACACAATAAACCATGGTTACTACCATCGACATACTAAAACTTATGTATTATTTGTGAAAAGTTGGAAATGAAATTAATTGGAATAGATAGTATGTTTATTGTAAGATATTGACGTAAACGATGGGCAAGATGACTGGTTGCATGGAAGGGAAATTGAATGGAGAGTATAACATCCCTCCCAGTCTGAATCATTTAGCAGATTTCCTTTAAGGGAAATCAGATATTGATACTCATGACGCCATTTTCTTTCTTCAAATGTCCATCGATCTTACCGAGGAAATAACGAAAATGACGTCCGTTCCATTTTATATATATATATATATATATATATATATATATATATATATATATACATAGGTTACCTGTATGGTCAAGCTGCTAATCGGCCAGTTTATTGGTAATATTATTATTATTAGGAGATTTCCCTTAAGGGAAATCAGCTATTGAGGTTGTACTCATGACGGAATTTTCGAAATTTTTCTTCAAATGTCCATAGATCCTACCCAGGAGATGACGAAAATGATGTCCGTTCAAAACTGTATCTATCTATCTATCTATATATTTGTCTGTTACCGCTCTAGCGGTCACAATTTTTGTTTGATCGTTACCAAACTCGATATTTAGTCGTTTTATGTAAAAAGAAAGATCAAGTTCGTTAACGGCTGAAATCGGACAAGTGGGAGGGGGCTTTAGAAGGGAGGATTTTCGAAAATTCGAAATATCTCCGTTACTTTACGTCGGAACGAAAAATTGTACAGAATCAATCTTATTGCAAATTACATTTACTATAAATATTGTTATATACATTTATTCTCTATTATTCTCTATCTTGAATATTAACCGAGATATTTGCTTTTGTATTCTGCATTGGTCGGCAGGAGTGAGCTGTTTGGTACTTTCCGAAGAGAGCTCTGGTGGCCGTTTTCGTAACTATTCGTCCCTCGTCTATAAGTTTAGTGATCCCTTAATACTTACTACACTTGTTATTGGGCAGATTTCTCTAGTGGTAGTAATTTTTGTTTGATCGTGAACAAAATTGATATTTAGTCGTTTTATGGAAAAATAAAGGTCAAGTTCATTAATGGCTGAAATCGGACCAGTGAGATGGCTACAATTCGTCGGATCGCAAACTTGAATTGATACAATCCTATTGCAAATTAAATTTACTATAAATATTGTCTTATACATTTATTCTCTATCTTGAATATTAACTGTGATATTTGAAGTGTTCAAATTCGGCTATTGTCGGTTCTGTTCGTACGATTCCACCGAAAGTTATTTTGGCCGTTTCCGTAACTGTTCGGCTGTCATGAAATTGGTTTAGAGACAGGTGCAAGCCTCTACTTTGGGAGATATATGCAACTACGTTCTTTTCGTTTAAAATTCAGGCGCTTTCCATTGGGAGCTTATTAAAATTAATTGAAAGATTTCTCACTACCTCACGAAATTCACGGTGGAAAGTGTTACAAGTATGGAGATTTCTCTATTGTAAAACTTCAAGTGGGAAATCTGCTTATTTTACGCAGCCCATGCGAAACGAACTTTCGATTATGAGAATGTATATAAGTTTTACAATGCTTTGAGTTTTCTAGCAGTAGAAACTTTCCTGTTCAAATGTGAACCATTATAATCAGGGCGGCAGTGGTTTGGTTTCGAAGCGTTTTTAGAAGCTAAGTCCCAAATGCCTAAAATTAGAGCGGCCGGCCGTAATATAGCCGACAAGGGTTGGTAAATCAATGAACGCACCCTTCGGCAGGAATTAATGAGCCGGGCCATGGGCAGCCAATCACAGCAGAGCTAACCTCATCTTCCAGCCAATAGCCGTGTCCCTTACTTCGTTAACCAAATCTCTGGGGGAGCTAACCAATCACTCTCTCTCTCTCTCGTTCTCCCCAAGGACAGTTAGGACCAATTGATTGTCCCCATACAAATTTGATTGTGCACGCCGGCTGACTATGCATTTGAGCGTGATTGAGTTTTTATTTAATTTTGCATGCTGTGGAGGTAAATTGAACGTATTTGTTCCTACAATACGCGTTGATTTACTTGAGGTTGCCTCTACTCAACAACTTTCTGGCCGGACTTCAAATTGTTCTTCTAACCCATCCCCTAATAGGACGCCATCGAATGGCGAAACTCGACATACATTGAAGTTCAGGATCATATGGTTTTTATACGTTCTGCAATATAGTGAAGTCAATATTCATTGCATCTTCAATGAAACAGACCAAAGAAACCATGCGTTCTCTACTTTTCAAGAGGCCCCCGCATGGTGCTGCCATCTATGTGTTAGTCCTGGGACCTACCAAGAGCACACCAGCTGTTAGCAGAGAACAAAAAGCTGTAGAAGAAAAAAAGGGAGAGAAGTCAGTCTACTTCTTCTTGAGAGGGCATACTCGTCCGTAAAAGAAGTATTTTTTTTATTGTTAATATGCCTCAAAACCATGGCTAATTATCTAGCTTTCAAGCCAAGGCGGATGGCAGGAGAGAAGATATGGATGGCGAGAGCAATGGAAGAAATAAGGACAAAAAGGGAATGAATAACCATCAGAAGGAAAACCACACACAAGGAAGCCAGGCACAATAACCCGACAGATCATCACCATTCAATATTGTAACATTTCATCTGTATATTCCTTTTAGCAGATTTCCCTTAAGGGAAATCAGCTATTGAGGTCGTACTCATGACGCGAGTTTCGAAAAATTTCTTCAAATGTCCATCGATCCTACCCAAGAGATGACGAAAATGAGGTCCGTTCAAAATTATATATATATATATATATATATATATATATATATATATATATATATATATATATATATATGTGTCTGTTAACGCTCTAGCGGTCGCAATGTTTGTTTGATTGTTACCAAACTCGGAAGTTAATCGTTTTATGTAAAAAGGAAGATCAAGTTCGTTAATGGCTGAAATTGGACCAGTGGGAGGGGGGGGGGTTTAGAGGGGGGGATTTTCGAAAATTCTAAATATCTCCGTTACCATACGTCGGATCAAAAAATTGTATAGTGCCAATCTTACTGCAAATTAAATTTACTATAAATATTGTTCTACACATTTATTCTGTATCTTTAATATTAACCGAGATATTTGCATTTGTATTGAGAGTGTGGTCGGCTATGTTCGGGAGTTTCCGCCGAGCGCTAGTGTGGCCGTTTCACTAACTATTCGTCCTCGTGAGAATAGGTTACTACTACTGTTATTATTAGGCAGATTTCTCTATTGTAAAACTTCACGTGGGAAATCTGCTTAGTTTACGCAGCCCCTGCGTGACGGACTTTTTTAATATTACATGTATTATCAAGCAACATTTTTAATAGACTCATTTGTTCAGTCACATATCTGTTGTACCAGTGAATAAGTGGTTAAGTCCCCCTTACTCACTGGTGGACTTAACCACTTATTCACTGGGGTTACAGATATAACCACATTTATACAGTCCATCCTCATAAAAACCAGCATTTGCATAGCCTCCCAGTGAGAGGGTAATAATCATTTCCAAATGAACTAACCCATCGCATAACATAGTTATTGTTGATAATCCATGGACTGAGTCTTATTACAGTTTCTGATAACTTCCTAATGTCCGTAAGGTGTCCCCTAGGAAGTTTAGTGAACAATTTCATTAAAAAATGTTAGCGTTAGGAAAAATGCAGTTGCAGATTTCACGCCACCTGTTTTACTAGTTTTACAAATGTCACTCGGGCTATTTGTGTATTAGGCAAGAGACGGTAATAAATTGAAGTGGAATCTTCTCAATACCCACATAAATTTACTTTTAGCAGATTTCCCTTAATGGAAATCAGCTATTGAGGTCGTACTCATGACGCGATTTTCGAAATATTTCTCAAATGTCCATCGATCCTACCCAGGAGACGACGAAAATGAGGTCCGTTCTAAATTATATACATACACGTATATATATATATATATATATATATATATATATATATATATATATATATATATATATATATGCCTGTTAATGCTCTAGCGGTCGCAATATTTGTTTGATCGTTACCAAACTCGAAATTTAATCGTTTTATGTAAAAAGGAAGATCAAGTTCGTTAATAGCTGGGGGAGAGGGGGGGGGTTTAGAGGGGGCGTTTTTGAAAATTCGAATTATCTCCGTTATTATAAATCGGACAGAAAAATTGTATAGGACCAATCTTATTGTAAATTAAAGTTACTATAAATATTGTTATATACACTTCTTCTCTATGTTGAATATTAACCGAGATATTTGCATTTTTATGAAGTGTGTCTGCGGCTATAGTCCTAAGTTTCCGAATTAGTTCGGCGGTTTCCGTAACTGTTCGGCACTCGTGGAACCTAACCATTCTTGTCTTCTAACCTTTTACTTTGTCAGATATATGCAAATACGTTCTGTTGATGTCCTATTTGCTTACACTTCATAAGCCTTTTCCGTTGTGAGCTTATTAAAATTAACTGAGCAATTTCTCATTACCGTTTGTATTTACTGGTAAAGTGTTAGCAGTATGCAGATTTTTCTATTGTAAAGCTTCACGTGTGAAATCTGCTTAGTTTACGCAGCTGCTGCGTGACGGACGTTTTATGTCTTCTAGTTTGTGTAAAAACATTTGATTGTCTGTGTGTAGTAGAATGTAAGTGTTTGGTAGCAAGTACATTTCATTTACATACTTCAGAGCTTGTAAGACGGTAATAATTTCTGCCTGGTTATTAGAACAATGGTTGCCTAATTTAAATGTTTTCACAAATGTTTTTAATTATGAGTATTGCTAAATGTACTCCTTTCTCTTAATCTCCATCTATCAATATTTTTCGTCGCTAAATCCTACCATGAATATTCTCTTATGTTATTGGCTAAAAACATACATCAAAACTCTGTCTATTTATTCTTTAATTGTCACTGTTAATTACTTAAACTGGACGGCCAGAAATAATCTCTTGTCACCTAGGCTTAAACGTAATGTTATTCAATTCATTTTACTGTTTTAGACTTTATAAAGCGAATTCCAATTATTACTACAGCCTATAAAGTACGCATTATGCACAATAAAAATGAAGGAAAGCGTAAGTTGAGGTAAGATTATCTGAGTATAAAAAGGGCATTCATTTTTACTCCATTCCAGAGGAATAAAAAAAGGGGCAATGAAGATAATAGCTTTTATTATGTTTGGCGTTTACGACTTTACAGAATGTAAGCCAAGGCAAAGTTTATGATTTAGAATGGCTAATGCCTAGAATGTATTAATCAAAGTTTTCACGCAACTTTGTAGCGTACGTTTTATGTTGTGTTCAATTAGTATGCATTCTGTGATCTAAGCTGTGGTTGCTGAATGCGATCTTGTCATTCGTGTTCCGACGTTCATAGTTTTTGGTTTAAGTGTAATTTTTTTTTTTAATATGTAATTGTTCAGTGTTTTCCTATATGGTTAGAGTTACAAATTTGAAATATTCCTGCCATTTCTTGATAGCAATATACTTTAAAGCCGAATTAGCATCATTGACTGTATTATTACCTAAAATTTCAGTATGTTCAAGTAACTAACCCAAATTTCGTCGAATTACTTTTCTTAATTGAAACAGTTTCTGTCGAAGAGAGAAAAAGACGTCCAGTTCTTCACACAAAAGCTCTAGAGTCGCTTGCTGTGTTTCTCAAGGAGCGCATGCAAGTAGCTCCGAAGATGGAGACAATAGTCTTCGAAAGCGCTTAGCGCTGAAATAAAAAAAAAATTGTGAAGAATTGGACGTATTTTTCTCTCTCCAAGTAAATATTCTTCACTTCCAACAACACTACCGTGGAACAGTTTCTGTTGAGGTAATCGAAAAATTTATTTTGTTTGGTAAATCCTCTTCAATTTTTCCCAAAATCAAGGACCACATTAAGTGTGTCTGGCAAAATGACATTTAAGTCCAGCCGAAAGACCAAAAGTGAGAAAATTGTATGTTTACCTCACAGGTTACTCTCCATTTCTGGCCAGGGTGTAGAAGGGATTTCATTTCACGAGTTCTTCACTGAGTGTATCCCAGTTGCCTAGCCAAACGGACTATCTTAGATGGTTTTCCAAGAGCACAAAGACCAATGCCATAACAGTCACGGCAAACCTGAGTTAACATTGTTTATTTTTTAAAATAACCATTAAGACATCTAGTGCGTTACGTAGCTCCCTATTTATTCATTTATGTCAGGAGCTATTTTAACATTCCCGACTTCGCCCTCCCCCTTCTATTCTATTAATGCCACTAAGAGGGAGAATGACAAAATGCCGGCTTCCTGATCGATGAAAATATTCGTGAATTTAAAATTAAACGACCCCCTATAAAACGTAATAAGTTTGCTCCCTCACGAATACCAACCATTCGCTTCTCACAATCCCTTATCGACCTCTTTCCAAAAGACCAATCCCTCTTTTTTATCCCAGGAAATGGCCAATATACCTTCCACTACCGATGGGATTTTATGAATTAATAAGGAATAAAATCCTTTAGGGCAACCTACCAAAAAATTGACGTTTCCAAGTAGCAGTAATTGAATATAATTCTTCTTCTTTTAAATATTTCAGAACTAAATAAAATTGGTTTCCTTTATTATCAATCAATCAATCAATAATATTCTGTATTTTGTTATATAACTATTACAGGGGTCTGGTGGCCTTAGGAAGAAGGATAAATAAAATAGATCAAAAGAGAATACAAACAAAATAATGTTCAACTAAATGAAATGCAAAACTTCAACATTTAGAATTTTAGAAAAAGAAGATACCACAACAAAAAATAAAAAATAAAACAAAATGATAGAGTATAGTTAAAAAAAAACTATATTCTTCTATGAAAACTAAGTAAAATTAAAATTCATTAATCCACTCAAAGCTTCTATTCAAAAAGAACAAATGATCTTATCCTGAAGGCCCCAGTGATATAATAATACAAACTTGACAAGGCACAATAATTATCAATTGGTATAAATAAAGACTGAAGCTGTTCTTCGTTTCTTGCTGGAGGTTCATTGTGTACAAGATAGAGTGCTCTCAATGAACCATAGATCGGACATTCGAGGATAAAGTGATACAGGGTCTCTTGTATATACTGGTTGCAGACTGCAGATGTGCTGAGTGTTTATATTGTAGGCAACGCCATTCAGGAAGAGACGAATCTCATCACTCGACGAGAGTCTCAGCTGGATTCATACATAGTAAATATTGGTCTGTGGTAACTGTATTTCATTGAACGTGAACCCACTCCGTTTTTAATTAATTTTAACTAATTATTTTAGTAGCACTTTAGACTTGTAAACGGTTCTAGATACCAAAATGTAACAAATTATTCATAGTAGCACAAGTTTAAAATGGTATGTTTTTAAAAATAAAAAATTTCTAATGAGCCTCTTCCTTGCACAAGAAGTAATGTTTTGCCACGAATATTTTATGTACTTACGTAGATGCATTGGGCTTCTCCAAAGAAATAAAATTATTTCGCTTGTGCCACTATCTGAGAAAGCCATTGGTTTGATGCATTCTGATTCCTGGGGTTTTCGGAATTTAGATGCTCCAAGTTTATTATTTAATCGGGTAAAGAATGGAGGGGGGGGGTTTACTGGAAGATACCGTCTGGAAAAAAATTGCTTAATTTATTTCAAATTACTAATTTTTTTTTCAGAACTAATAAATTAAGTATTATAAAAATTAAGGAAG
Organism: Riptortus pedestris; assembly: GCA_019009955.1. NCBI lineage: Eukaryota > Metazoa > Arthropoda > Insecta > Hemiptera > Alydidae > Riptortus > Riptortus pedestris. The sequence continues at coordinate 124,048,128 of CM032232.1, read as the reverse complement.
AAATGAGTTATCATATGTTTGTATTTTTTTTCGGTTAGCATTATTAAAATTTAAGATCCTTAGCAGTAACTATTCTTATAAATGAAATGAATTTTGTACAGCTGGACTCCCGATATAGGGCACTGTGGTTCATCTGTCCACTTGTCCTTCCAGCAAAGTGTCCTATTGTGTGTTCTGACCCATCAAGGGTTATTGAGACAAAGATTTTCATTTCGCTTTATCGAGGTCCTTAGACTCGTACAAGGCCCCTTTATCGTCTAGCTATTGAGTCCGTACGTCTGTCCTATATTTATGATAAGCACATGAAGATTTGCAAAATCGAAACGTGCATTTGAACATATTGTACTTATGTACTGTTTACAGTTAGACTCATTCACAGAATTATTCTATCTTTTCACGATTGGTGCGTTCAAAGTTCAAAAATGTAGGATGCTGGATAACCTAATAAGTGGTTTTATTGTCAACTCACAACAAACAAAAACGTATCTCCCCTGCTGGTGATACGGTTTTTTTTTAGTTTTTTTCAGGGCTATTTTAACATTAAATTAAATCTCCATAATGACCTCAACATTCCTTTTGTCCATAGCCTCGCAAAATCCCGATATCAGAAATTCCTCTCCTTCCCGGACATCCTAATACTTTAGTTGAATCACTTTCATCTGGCCATATTCCAGAAAAACCAAGACGACGACTGAAGCGTAAGTGGCCAAGAGAGATCTGTAGTGCAAAGTACAACTCCATTTAGTACAATCCAATGTTCCCTCCAATGTGGGTATTGTCAATGGACAACATTCCACCTCAAGTCAATAATCAAGCCAATTGTTATTATCATTCATATCATTTGCTTGTAATATTTATATATGTTGTTGCAAATAAACGAATAAATATTAAAAAAAATTAAAATGTGTATTATATTTAAAAACATTGTTGGTCCTTTGTATTTCAGAATAATCATTTTTTTCCCATCTCATACATTTAATTATTGTTTTTATGTAAGTTATTAACAACTACAAAGAAGGATGTTTTAATTACAGCGTAAAAGTATAAGAAATTCTGGAAATATAAGAATAATCCTTTTGTAAGGACAAAGTATCCTGAGTAGCTGTTTTTCTAAATAAAGGGATTAAAAGAACGAGATTGTGACGAAAAATAATGAGGAAAACAGTTTATTTTTAGGTGAAAATAAATTGGTAAAAATGAAGAGCAGGTTCCAAGGAGCTTAGGGCAGAGTAATTGGCAGCGAGATGAAAAAGGAAGGAATAAATAAAGAGCTTTTTAAATAATAAAGTGTTTACTCTTGAGAGGTAATGAAGGAGGTCTGTTCTAATTGGGTCTACGCCATTGGCTTCTCCTTTTAATTTGACCAATGAGAAGCCCTCTATTATAAGAGCAGGTGCAATATCGCTTCCAATCTGAAGCCATTTAATTTGGTTATAAGGCTTCCAAATTCTATTCTAACGCCTCAAAAACTGGGCAATTACTTGATTTGTGGACATCTAAGCGCGTCTCTCGGAACACACACACACACACACACACACACACACACACACACACATATATATATATATATTCATATGAGCATCTACACTTGCACAATTACGAAATACACTCCAACAAACACTTCTCAAAATCAAAGACCAGTGGCCAATAGATCTAAAGAGTTTGTTTCAAAAATACCCATTAGTATTTAGGCATTTTTCTAAAATCTTAAAAGAAACAGCGGACGTTTTAAATACCTTACTAAAAAAATAATTTTTTAAGTCTTCCTTCCATTATTTTTTCTTTTTAACGCCTACATCAAGAATAATGCATTAGAATAAGAGGCATAACTTTCTTAATGAAGTTAAATTAACATGTTATTGGATTGTTTTGATTTTGTTTTATTAAGCGCACTAATTTTTCATCACTTTGATTGTTCGTTCTTTTATTATGTATATTATTTTTTTTTGTTTCCTTTTCATTTCTTTTTATTTTATTTTTTTTAATTTCAAGAACAAATTTATGAACATCATTTCTTGTATACAAAACACGATGTATTAAGAACATACATATTATATACTGTAATAGTATGGTACATGTAGTAAATAAACGCCCTTTGTGCATGGGCAATGTGCAAAGGAAAATATATAAAAAAAAATATGAGCATGTGTGTATTTTTTTAAGAGAATCAAAATAGCTTTACCGAATCTCTAAATCCCCTTAACAGCACTAAAAAAATGATTTAAGTTTTTCCTAACTACAATTAAGGACAATTTATCAATTTGAAAAGATCGTAGAATAAAGAAACTTAATATATCATGTCTGCAATTGAAAACTTAATTACATTAAATAGAACTTAAGTAGGGTCCGCTAAATAAAATACCAAGTAAAATTACAAAAATAAAAAAAACCCAGACCCACTATTCAGAATAAGTAAGTAACACTTAACTCTACCCATGTATAATATATATCATCAAAAACAGTGAAGATAATAATAGAATATGGGCTGACAAAAGGTGATTTGAAGGACTTGTCAACACTAATCCCAGAATTGTCATTCATCATTTATATAAAAAATAGAGAACACTCCACTCTCAGCTGACATACCTCCCAAATTTGCACCATTCAATTTATAAGATTCCAAACTTTCATATAACATATACCTAAACAATATTAAAATAAAAAAAAATATTGCCAAGAGACTGGCAGATTAGGAGCCTGACCATACAGGTACTCTCAGTAAGAGAGTAGCTTACTTCGTTAGTTTGTATATATATATATATATATATATATATATATATATATATATTTATATATATATATATATATATATATATTTAATATATTATTATTATTTATTTATTAACGTCCACTTTTTGCAACTTAGGCTAATCGGGACGGGTTATCTACAGGTTACCACCCTTTTTTAGCCAGGGTGGGATTTTAGGATGTTATTTAATGAATTTCGTCACTAAATAATTTCCTTTGCCAAGGCGTGAATCGAACTCGCCACTCTAGGTTTACCATGTCAGATAAAGGTCAGCGCTTTAACTCGCATGGCTAACCTGAGCCCCTCTTTATTATATTATAATTAGAGTGTGTGTCTTATGAAACCAAACCATATGACTAATAAAGCGAAGTATAAAACCATTTGCAGGCCCAGAGTTAAACACACGCAACCTATTTGTAAATTGCATAAGGGACACAGACAGTCCATTGTTTAGTAGGAAGATTTTGCGATCTGAAATATCCTTTTAGTGGTTTTTATTTAGAGGATGTGGCCTTTGCGGTTGCTTGGATGACAACATCGCGCAAACATTCCTAGTAGATGACTGCCGAAAACAAGGTCGGTTTGAGTTTTAAAATTTGATATCTATAGTCGTTTGTACTTTCCGACAAGGACCCTTCTAGTTTCACGAATGTAAAGCCTGAAACGTCTCATTTGCTTTATATTGTTGAGCTATAGGCAATTTTGACTATAAAAAACTTTTCACTTGTTTGCGAATCGAGCAAACATTATCATAAAAATAATTTTTCAATAAAATTTGTAATAAGATATTATCAGGTTTGTACCGTTTTAAAACTGAGTACTTTTCTATCTTATATTACTACTCGAAGTGGAATACGTCTTATGAAGGTTATGAATGACCTACTGTTATCACAGCACCCACCCTCCCCAATAGAATAATATGACTGAGTTACGTGTTCTAAATGATCATTCAAGAAACTAATATTTTTTCCTGGGTGTCCTGTAATAATACAATAATATGAATAAGGCCAGCCGTTTAGGATATTTTTTAAAATAAGACTTATGTTTACATTTGTTTTTTAAATGGTGCCTCAATTTGGAATATAAATTTTAATACCTTTTCGAAATATTAGCAAAACAGACCTTCTATGCTGAGCGCACCCTCCTCCAAATATTACAGATTTTTATTTATATTTATCTAAGCCTTCGTGGTTATAAATTAAATATTAAATTACTATTTTAGGAGTGGGAGCTGTTTTTAAGAACTTTATTAACTTCTTTGAATTAGTGACTAAACGTGAGATCAGGTTCTCGCTCCCAACTTACCCCATCTTAATACTAATCCCATAAAATTATCAAGGGCTTTTCATATCTTAATAAAGAAATAATTAAGTTATTATTTAACTAAAATTAATTAAACACGCTAGACCTCAAATATATTGTTTCAATATTCTTTTTTATTTATGACAATACTTAGCTCTATTTAATCCGATCTTTAAACTGATTAGCTCCTTCAAATTCAAGTAAATTGGATTACTGAAGTTGGAAATATACAAGGAGAATTTATGAAAAGTTAAAGGAATAAATACTGACGGTGAATAAATATAAAAGCATATAAAATGGAAGCCCTCTGGAGACAAACCCAATTTGGCGGGAGACTTATTTGATAGAGAACTCTAAAAACTAGTTATTCCTTGGTAAGAGCTATATCTACCAAAGTTAAGCTCCCTCTCCATTTTTTTATTTCTTACTATTTTGCTCTGCCTTCGTCAATAATTATCAGTTATACTTTATTTTTTATTTGAAGTAATTTAACTATCTAATATTCTAAAACTTTTAGAACAATATAGTCCAAAAACACAATAGCAGTAAACATTGCTAAAAGCTTAAAAAAAAATCAACAAAGATATTGTGTTAAGAGAATTTCTTAATTTAATTAAAAAAATAGTTTATTGGGTGTTGCCTTTCTTATCAGATGTAGTTCTTGGTTCACCACGAAATTTCCCCAAGTTATGTATATTAAATCTCAGTGTTAAATGGTAGTGAGTAATCGCCAAGGTACGACAGTTTTATTCGGTAAAGCACTTTCAATTCTTCAACCACATCATCAGTCTCTCTGTACTAGTTGCTCAGCACAGTGTTAAAAAACTGAAGCGTTCACAATCTGACTTCTTTATAATCCAATAAAATAAAATAAAGAAAACGATTTGTTGCACTTTATTTAAAATGATTTCATTTTTTATGAAGTTATTAGTGGTGTCTCCTTTCCGAATACGGAGCATAATTGGTAGACCCTTTTACTATAAGTGAAGAGACTACATTTTTTATTAATCTAAAATAGCTACGAAGAAATTTGCAATTTCGTATGTGTGTCCCTTTAATCCTCCCCCTCCCCGTCCTCTTAGTTGTACAATTAGACGGTACCATAGCTATAAACATAATATTTGATCCCCAAATTAGTGGGAGATATGTGTTGGCGACTGTACGATGGTGGAGCTTGTCAAAATGGGTTCAAGGAACGAAAGTATTTAAGTAATACTTAAAGTTAGTATGATGATGATTAAACATCATATTTATGTACTAATGTACATTGCCGTCAGAGGTCACTTATTGCAATTCTTCCAGGGATGCTGTGTGGCAGAGGAACGAATCAATCTGGATGTACAAACTAGGCCTGGTTTCCTTCAATCGACAAAATGAAATTTCAGAGCATCAGCTCCATCTTCAGTGCCTTTATTGAGCAGAAGCTTGAAGAACGCCTGGGGTGGGGAGATGGTTTGTAAGTATTACAATCCTTTTGAAGTAGAAGAGTATATACCAATAATTATTTAATATGTAGAAACACTTTTGGCAAATAAAGAGCTGTCTACAGTTTGTGAAATTTACGTAATAAGTGTTATAATTTCCATTAAACGAGAAAGCCAAGGGAAGGAGGAGGTAGGTTTGGATTGGGAGTAATCCATATAGAATTTCTGCGGCTTGGGCGATATTGAAAGGGGATTTGACAGGGAAAACCCTGGAGGTTCATTAGCAGATGTCTAGAGTAATCGATCCTCGCTGGATTCCTAGTTAGAATGAAAGACCGTCAAAGCCTATTGTCTCTCATAGCTCTATCACGGCTGAAAGCCTTCATAATGGAAGGGAATTGTAAGAAGAGAAACTCAATATCTCTGGAGAAATGGTGATATTGACACAAGGATATCATGGAGAATGTCAAAGGTCTCCAGCAATAATTTCCCTTACTCTACGGCCTATTATTATGATTAATGCCTCTAAGATAACTTTTACTTATCTCAAAATGACTTCTCTGATTCGAAATGGGGCCTATGACGGTACTTAAATTATTTAAGTATTGCACTCAAGTTCCTGAAAAGGCTTAATATACGCTAATATGACTTCATGTAATTTGTTTTTCTTAATTTGGAAAATTCGGATCGAATTCCTCATTAATCTGCGAGAAATCTCAAGGTTGATCTAGACAATCCCTCACACAATTCTTTCAGGCCTGATATAAAAAAATCCGTCACGCAAGGGCTGCGTTAATTAAGCAGATTTCCTGTTCCAGTTCAATATTTACTTTTTCGAACCGACGCATAATATCGAGATATTAAGAGTTTTCGAAATTTCCCCCCCCCTCCCCCGGTCCGATTTCAGCTGTTAATGTCTGTCTTTTTGTATAAAACGATTATATATCAAGTTTGGTAACAAACAGACAAAAATTGCGACCTCTAGAGCGGTAACAGACAAATATATATATACAGTTTTGAACAGACCTCATTTTCGTCAAATCTTGAGTAGGATCGATGGAAATTTGAAGAAAAATTTCGAAAATCGCGTCAGGAGTACGACCTCAATAGCTGATTTCCCTTAAGGAACAAGTGGAAGCCAGACGACTTGATTTGGAGAAGACGTCAACGAATAGTTTCATTCTTTTCAAAATATGATGAATTTCCCTCCCTTGTAACTATTTAACAGTTTGTCAAATTTTGTTTTTAGTCAGTAGAGTTATAAGGTTTCAGTATGAAGTTGTTTTATTTCATTTTTATTATTCTGTGTTGCTCGTTATTTATTTAGTGAGTCTATTGCCTTTGTAACGTTGTAAGTATTAGAGAGAATGCTCAAAATTAGGGCTCAGGTTAGCCATGTGAGTTAAAGCGTTGGCCTTAATCTCAAAAGGTAAACCTTGAGTGGCGAGTTCTATTGCCACATTGGCAGTAGGAATATATTTAGTGACAAACTTATTAAATAAAATCCGTAGTCCCACCCTGGCTGGAAAAGGGTGTTAACCTCTATACATCCCACTTCAATTAGCCACAGTAGCAAAAGTGAGAATAATAAATAATAATAATCAAATCAGCTATATTCTGCCATTGTAATTGCAGTTGATATCAACAAACGGCTCCCTAAAACCACACTTAGCGTAACGACATATTTTAATTTACCTGAGCAATTAATAAGAGTATCACAGAAAGTAGCTCTGTTAGACACGGCAATAATTGATGGCAAATTTTTAAATTCCCATTAAAAAGAAATAAATACATACAGCGGTTGGCTACGACCCCAGCTATTATTAAATCCAGTAATCTGAGAGTTAAGAAATAGAAATAATAATCATTTCAATAAATTGTACTGACTTATTGCAGCAACAGTTCACTTCACGTCAACCTGAATGTGTGTGGCATATCTCAAAGTGATATAGTAGACAAAGCAGCCAAACAATCAACTCAACTTGAACAAATAGATTTTTTGGACATAACTCACCAAGATGCTTTCACTCAAATAAGAAAACTCGTAATTAATGACTGGAATAATTTATGGTATAACACTGACAGTAAACTTAGAGAAATCAAATCAAACACGCTCAACTGGACTTCAAGTAATAGACACTCTAGAAGAGAAGAAATTGTACTTACACGCCTACGCACAGGACACACTAGACTAACACATTCATATCTAATGAGCAGGGAAGATGAACCTATATGTCGCTACTGCAACAGAACGCTGACTGTAAAACACATACTGACTGACTGCACACAAGTGAAAACGTACTCATGGCCCACAAATGTATGCGAACTACTGGCCGACAGTAGCCAATTTATAGATGATGTTTTTAAGTATTTAAGAAATAATGGATTATTTGATGAAATATAAAAGCTATTATCTACAATTATGAAAGTTATATATAGCAAGCACTGTGGAATATAAGTTTTGCCTTCTTCCAGTTTAACTATTTATAGTTTTTCTTTTAGTTTTTTTTGTTTGTTTTATTTTTATTTTGTTTTTTTTTTCCTTTTGTTGTAAATATAGTAACAATTTATATTTAGTTTTGTCCATTTTATACATTTGTAAATGTTAGCTGTGTAAAAATTTTAATATTTATTTAATTTTGTGAAATTATATTTTAGCATGTTAAAAGTCGCCATTGTAGCGGCATGGTTCTATCTATTTTGTACATTTATAACATTTAGCATTGTAAAATTTTTAATATTTATCGAATTTTGTAAAATTATATTCCAATATGTCAAAAGATGAATCGTCATTGTAGCGGCTTCTCAAATAAATAAATAAAATGAATGTGTATGAGTAAGTAAGAGGACCACGGGCTCGTGTGAGTGTGTCACTTACAAATTATAGGAGAATAAGAGGTTGGAAAACGAATACACCTACATGTGTTATATTCGTATGACATTTTAAAAGGCAGCGTGCAGGAAATTGAAAAGAGTATCGAAGAGTGAAGAAAATTCAGCGAATCGTTCATTCCTCCAGAGATCCACACAACAAAGGAGAAGAACGAATCCCCAATACGAATCGAGAGAAGCCAAGTATAACAGGGGAATAATTCATCTAATGGAAATGTTTGGAGTGGAAATATTTGGGGCGAGCGAAATGAATACCAGATTGGGCCATCTCTGAGATCTTAATGGTCTTTATCATGAAGGCTGTGAAGAGAATCGATTCAACAGATAGCACAATGTTCCCATTCAGGAGGCAGTCTCTCCCAATAGTTCTGTTAATTTACCCATACGTGTGATAACAGCTGTTTGGATAGTTGTAAACCAAACTCTTTTAAAATGAAAATATCGGTTGGTCCCTCTTTATGTTCTTTTAAAGTTTATATACAATCTAAAACAAAATATATTGTTCTGACCATTAGAAATGGTTATTTACTCTATGGAGGACAAGGAAAGTCCATGGGGAAAACCTAATATGTATTTAAAGAGCATTTTCATGTTTTTGTGAACTGTCCGTAATTATTGGTATTACTCATTGATTTTTGCTTTCACCAAAACATCTCCTTTGGTAGTACAATACAGAAACCAGGAAAAAAAGAAAAGCATATTAGAACAAAACATTAATTCAGCTCAAAACGAAATAAGAATGCAAAAACCAAAGTACACTGTTAAATTTAAAATAAGATAAAAAATAAATAAAAAGAAAAACAGGAATGCGGGACAAAAATAAGAAACTGAACGTTGAGGGAAAGTGTCAAAATATTGGGCGTACATCTAAAAGAAGATACATAATTAAACTATGATGACTAAAAGAAAAAAAAATTAGTATGTAGAAAGTATTAGCAAAACAAAAAAATAGCCAGAGATACTAGAAACAGAAGGGCTCAAGTTGTTATGTTAAAGCGTTGCCTTTAATCTCATATGGTAAACCTAGAGTGGCGAATTCGATTCCCGCCTGGGTTCTAGGAATTTATTTAGTGGCGAACTCATTAAATAAAGTCCTTAGTCCCAAATTCAATTAATAGTTACACTTAAATTCCTATAAATATCGGTTCTCACCTGGGCAATAGAAATTTATTTAGTGACTGAATTCATTAAATAAAATCGTTAGTCCCACCTTGGCTAGAAAAGGGTGGTAACCTAAAGATAACCTGCTCCAATTAGCCATTGTAGCAAAAAGTGGTGGTTAATAAATAAATAAAAAAATATAAATAAATGAACGATTATAGATATTTATATTCCTGAAGTGTTATAAAATAATTTTTTGCCGACGATAGTGGTTATTGTTACCAGCCTTCGGATATTGTCAGTGCGTCCTCATGGTTTGTATGCAACTTGTTCTTATGCGTTTTACGGTTAAATATGTAATACAGTACACATAGGCATGTCATTTCAATAATGTAGTAGTGTTGAGTTATGAAATGAGAGCATTCCATTCGTAACCAATTTAAATTTAGCCTCCCACGAGGAGTAAACGAATTTCAAAGCAGCCAGGATTAATAACGATCAATATTTACAACGGACGAATACATGCCGAACTTCCTGTATTTGCGGCGCTCTAAAAATATAAAGAAGAACACTTGTACGGGCTCAAAAGCGGACTTGAAAAAGACATTGTTGAAGATAATATATCCATCAAGTCACCCACCAATTTATAACGCTTCAAGGGTTTTCTCTTGAGGAAGACAATCTATAATTTCGAAAACGTGTCTAAACAATACGGGACTTAAAAGTCTTTCATTCTATGATAAATAGCACCGTATCCTTAATGCTTTTCGTTTCCCAAGCAACATTATACATATATTGTGGATTTTTATTATACTAAATGGCTGCCTAATATTTGACTACTTACGCACTTCAAAACCTACTTATCAACGCTACGAAGTTTGGTTGTTAGCAGATTTCCCTTATTATTTCAAATGCCCGTCGATCCTACCCAGGAGATCTAACTGAAATAAGGTCCCTTCAAAACTGTGTGTATATATATATATATATATATATATATATATATATATATATATATACACACATACATACATAGTTCTATCGGGTTAGAGTAGAAGAAAATTGAAATTTCAAAATATCTCCGTTACTATTTGTCAGATCGAAAAATTAAAGGTGACCAAACGTGCTGCGAATTTATTTTTCTTTAAATTTTGCATTGCACAATTTTTCCTCTATCTTTCATATTAAATGAGGGGCTCAGGTTAGTCACGCGAGTTAGCGCTTTGGTCTTAATCTCATGTAGTATACTTAAAGTGGCGGGTTCCATTACCAACTGGGCAATAGGAATTTATTTAGCGATGAAATCATTAAATAAAATCCTTAGTCCCACCTTGGGTAGAAAAGGTTGGTAACCTGTTGATTATCTATCCCAATTAGCAACCGTAGCATGACGTTGACGTTATTAAATGGTGATAAAAATTTTATTTATCGAGAGTTTTGCATTTTTTACTTCTGCATCGGTAAACCCAAATTGAAAGTTTCACTGCACTTGAACAATAAGTGAATATTTCATGGATCGTCTAAATTCAAGCTCAAATATATTGTTTTCTGATTTAGAGCATCTATACTTTACAGGTGTTGTAGCATATTTATCTAACTCAAATATTAAGGGAGTTATTACTATTTTCTTGTGATGGGTCTTCAGTAAACCCCTACTTCTACTCAAAATATTTATTTATAAATACTTTGAATATATGGTGAGATGAGATCAGTAATGTGTCGACTGTCGCGGGAAATATAGACAGTTTAACCAACCACTGCGTGACGGACGTTTTTAAAATTCGAACAAATTTCGTAGTATTGTTCCTCTTAGGGCTTAGGAATGCCGTTGGGTATGTGTACCTCTTGTCGTCTGTGTTTGCGCACGTGTGACAGAATGTGCAGATGTTATTTACAGCTGGATAATCACCCCCCCCCCCTCCCCCCAACCTAATTCCTACACGAGTGTGTATATCAGTGTTGATTATGTGTGCTTTGTATTCTGCCAATTGGATTCCTCTAATCACTCTCTAGCCTTCATTATCCCGCCTACCTATTTCCACAGCCTTGTGAATACTAAATAAAAATATTCAAAATCAAATTAAAAGTATTTAGTATTATTAATGTGTTTCAAAATACCAATTAAAATAATTTACAATTTAGGTTTTTTTTTGTTTTCATTAATTTTTTTTTAGTTTTTATTTTTAACTCCTTATTGGAACTCAAAAAGGAAACTTTATGAATCATCAGCTATGAGTACAACATTAAGTGAAGCAGAGTGAATCATGGTCAAAAGAACATGGAAAATACGTCAGTTGCTCTTCTCTGAGAGAGATTTACAACCAGGAAAGATGAATGACAAGCAATTCGCACCTAATGGTGTTCGAAGACTCCTGTTAAAAGAAATCAGCTATTGAAGTTTACTATATACGTCATTTTCGAAAATTCTCCCAAATATGCATCTATCCTACCTAGAGTAGATGAAAATGAGGGGCGTTGAAAATTATATATTTTGTGTTGATGTTTTCGACCAGGTTATATTTCTATATTATAGGGTTACTATAACCCTAGTCCTAAGTGCAATAATCATGTGTAATAGTTTGTAGGTATCTTAGTCTTGCCCTGAAGAAGAGAATATAAAGATTCTCGAAATATGGGCATAAACTAAGATTTTTTCACCAACATTGACCAAAACTCCAAAGAATAACAACACTATATATATATATATACTTGTCTATTACTGCTTTAGTGGTCGCAATTTTTTTTTATTGTTACCAAACTCGTTATCAAAATGTAATGATAAAATCCGTTATGGGATGACATCGGAAAGGAGCGAGAGGGGGTTTAGGTGGAGGGGAAAAAATGGAAGTTGTAGTCGAAGAAATAAATCAAACACAGAAAATCTTATTGTAAATTTAATTTTCTATAAATGCTATACTAAACGTATTTTCTCTGTTGAGTTTTTTAGCATTTGTTAATTTGCAACTTCCAGTAAACCCGCACTTAACAATAAGCGGATATTTCATGAAACGTTATATCTCAAGCATAAATATGCAATAATGATTTCACAAGATTTTTTACGTCATCAAGTAATATTTTATTAACCTCCCACATTTACTCATTAGATTTTTATTTGAAATTAGACAATATATGTTGAGATATGATCAGTAGTGCACCATGCCAGCACGTGAGAAATCTACTCGGCTTACGAAGGCCTTGCCTTAAGGAATTTTGAATTACGTGCGGGTCTGCGTCATGAAAAAATGGAGACTGAGGTGTAAGGGTAATGATGGAGGAATAAAACCAAGAAGACTGCCTAGAAATGTAGAACCATGACTGCCATGTTGTATGTTTTTTTTTAATAGTATTTGTATCTATTATTTATATTTTTCAGCATTTCCCCTTTTAGGAAGCTCCTTAAATACTATACAATAACAATTATTTATTAACGTTCACTTTTTTATACTATGGCTAATTGTGACTGGTTCTCTACAGGTTACCTCCCTTTTTAAGGATTTTATTTTATGAGTCCGTCACTAAATCAATCCCTATTGCCCGGGCGGAAATTGAACCCGCCACTCTAGGTTCACCAGGCGAGATTACGTCCAACGCTTCAACTCACATAGCTAACCTGAGCATCTACATTTAATAAATAAGTCAAATATAAATTGAATAATGAGTAGTTATTAATGAGCCCGAAACGTTAACAAAGAATACAATTTTTTTTAATGCTTATTCAATAATGTTTTTTTTTTTTTTAAATGATATCCAGTAGTGATAGGAATAATATTTATGAAGTACCAAATAGGAATAAGAAGATTATGTTCTTTCCCCTGTGAAAATAAATTTATATATAATTATAATAATGAAAACATCAAGTGTTTCTACTCTATTTTTATTTTTGAGTGTTAAATGAAAAGCCAATACCTTCACTATAGACGTTTAATAGCTCATTACGGTTTCAGGGCTATAACCCCATCTTCAGTGCTACAAAAAAAAATAACACACAATAAGAATACATAATAAAACCATATAAAGTCAGAAATAATACATTAAATATTCACAAAACAAATAAAAATCAAAATGAATATTAGTATTCAGCTAATAATAATGTAAAATAGTCCATCATTCGAATAATGTCCTACCTAGCTGGTACATAACATGAATAGAGATTGTTCAAAATAAGATTAGGGAAATCAGGTGACAAGTTTAGATTAATTGATTAAACGTTTCTTGGGCAGGCCGTAATGAATATCTAGTCCTTACAGAACGAAAGTCCGTCACGCAGAGGCTGCGTTAACTAAGCAGATTTCCCACGTGCGTCACGTATTTGCATTTATCTCAAAAATTTTAAGTTCAATGAGACTAATATTTGGTATTTAAACTATAAATAAAGTGCTTTATAACATAAGGGAATATTGTTAATATGAGATGAGTAGGAGGTGGTGGTTTACAAAAGACCGAAAACTAAAAAAAATGCAAATATCTCAGTTAATAATCAAGATAGTGAAAACAATGTACATAACAACATTTATTGAACATTAAATTTGCGATAAGATTGGTTTTATACGATTTTTCATAATAACGGAGATATTAAGAATTTTCGAAATTCTCCCCCTCTATACTCCCCCCTCACCCTTGTCCGATTTCACCCGTTAACGAACTTGATCTTTCTTTTTGTATAAATCGAATATATATCAAGTTTGGTAACGATAGGTTAAAAATTGCGACCGCTAGAGCGGTAACAGACAAATATATAGATACATAGATAGTTTTATATATATATATATACATATAATATATATATATATATATATATATATATATATATATATATATATATATATATGTATATATACAGTTTTGAACAGACCTCATTTTCATCATTTCCTGGGTAGGATTGATGGACATTTGAAGAAAAATTCCGAATATCGCGTCATGAGTACGACCTCAATAGCTGATTTCCCTCAAGAGAAATCTGCTAAAAAAGGCTAAGTAAGTAATCTTTTTGATACAGTAATTTTCTAAATTGGTTCATGTTTTACTGATTTTTATCTTCTCCTTATAATAACTAAATTTCTTTCCTTTTTAATTCTTTGTACGAAGTAAAAAATGTATTGTAATTTCGTCAATTTTTGGTTTTCAGATTTGAACGGAGTTACGAGATTTGACTTTCCCTCAACCTGTTTTGGTTTGTTCCGACATGACGTCCGTACGAATGTTGGTTCGAACTCGCATTCCTGAAAAACGACTAGCCTTAGAATTTATTTGAACCGGATGTATTTTAAAGGAGATGTCCTATATTACTTTCAAATGAAATAATTTAATGTATTAGAAGTACAAGGAAATCGTGTTTTGCCACATCACATTTGTTTCGTTTACAGACGTCCGATATCCACCGGTCCTGCAATTTTTACTGTAATCTACTATATCACTAATCAAGGTAAATTTGAAATATTGTTTTCATAGGTGTATTACTTAGGGGGGAGTAGAGAATTGATGAATGAGAAGATGACGTTATATGTGAGGTATTTCTGGGATAGGAATATGAGGCTTGTTATTGAATATTTTTAATTTACCAGAGAATTCATCGTCGACATGAGTATTCCAAATAAGTCGGTTCTTCTCGCAAGACTGTCAGCCCGTAAGTTGCCCAATGGCAGGAAGCACTATTTCATTCATATTAAATGAATGAAATTCATATGCGATTTAAAAATATATATATAAATAAAGGAGGCAGAGTAGTCTCGAAATAGGCTGAAAGAAGGAACGTATTTACTGGGACTAGTTTGGGGTTGGTGTGGTGGGGATGCTGGCAGGGGTGGGGGGAGGACAGGGATTCGATCCTGGAGTATTTATACCCCCAGTGAGGTTGCCATGGAAACCAGCTGTTGCTATACTCTCTCACTCTCTCTCTCTCTCTCTCTCTCTCTCTCTCTCTCTCTCTCTCTCGCTCTCCCTCTCTCTCCCCCCCTCTCTCTCTCTCGCTCTATCACTCCATCCAGCGACAAACCTCTCAATCAAAGAACCATCGAACCCCAACACTTTCACCCCTCTCTCGCAGCTTTTATCCCTCCGAGAACTGGTGAGGGTTTAGTTCCTTGTTAGCCAGTATTTGTTCTCAGGCTGTGCCGTCGTATTTACAGCCTGACTGTTGGTTTTTGTATAGGAATCATAGAGATCGTATGTTACATGATTTAAATTGTCGCGATGGAAAATGCGAGTGGATCTGGGTCTATTGTGCCAAATTATCTCCGTTAATGAATTCATAGGCAGAAAGTTGTAACAATATTTGTTGATGCAGTGACAGTTTTCGTTGAATTCATTATCTATAGAAAGAATTGTCAAAAGTGTAGAGTGAGATTCAGTCTACTGCATTTCTCAAGGACTGATGGTGTTTCATGTCATGGAGATGAAAGTCAGCTTTACGTATTAATATACGTTTTTAAATTTTTGGGTCAACAGGCCATGAATCGCTTGAACATGCAGCACTGGTTTTGTTGGATGTCAAATAATAAAGTGTACGGTTTCCTCGACATATTATGGTGCCATTTCTGGCAAAGGAAGTCATACCTTTATTCTAATAGCTTAAGATACCCGCTTAATTAGTCCCGTGCCCAACAATTAGAAGTAAGTTCACAGCTAATAAACAGTTTGGTACTGATCAAACCAAACTTACGGCGAACTATCACTCTCTCGTGAGTACAAGATGCAAGTATTGTGAGATCATTACCAAACTAGTTATTTATATTTTTGAATAAACCAAGTTTTGTTAATGACCGAAATGGGATCTGGGATCTAAAATTGTTGAATTTTAAATTTTGTTAAAAGTCGAGTAAATAACTGACTTGATACTTTTTGTTTTCAGCTTTCAGAACACTCTCTCTCCCTTTCGCTCGTGTAATTTTCACGTGAGGTTATTATATCACTAAATATCTCGAATACAAAGGAATGCAAAATGGAATGTGGAATGACTTTAGGATTTTTTGGAGGAGTGTTTTCTCAGAACTGATTAAAATAAAAAACATACAGTGTAAATTTCCGTGAAAAATTTGATGGATTTAAAACAAAATTGTATAATTAAAATGCTATGAAGAGGCAGGTAGGCTTGATTCAGAATATAAAGGATTCGTTGAAAAAAAAATAAAGAGCAGAAAAAAATTTGGGGCTAAATTAGCATTTAAGTCGGCTAGAAATTCGATTTACAGAATATAAAATAAAAACAACATAGAGCATAGACAAAAAAATAAGAGAAAGCAGAAGAAAAATGAGAAATCCTGAGATATAAATGAGTAGTTGCGATATAAAGGAGAAGCGAGAGAGGGAGAGATCGAGATACAAGAGTAATTAAGACGGAGCGAATAAAGAAAAACAGAAGAAACAGACAGAGGAGAAAGAAAATAACGATTACTTCAAAGAAGAACGGAAAATTGATTGTTGCCCATACTGGTAATGGCGAATCGAGTATCACTAGCTATTAATTAAATAACATCCGCCGACAAACGGATAAGATATTCTCAAATGGTGTTCTTGAAGCACAGTCGATCAACTCAAACTGGGAAAACGTATTTGAATTCTGCACATAGATTAAATATTTTAAAAAAACAACAACTAATATTGAGCTGAAATGCATTTGAGATGAAAGTTCCTTTCGTATCTTTACATATATTTTTTTTTAATATTGTTTCATTAAATAGTGAGAAGGAAATACTTAGAATAACATAATTTTTTATGTGACAAATGTTTCTCAGAAAGCCGTCCTCAAAAGAGTAATTTCTGTAAGGTGAAATTAGTGCACACGACTATATTCCATCTAAATCTCACATCTACGAAATCATTAAATAAAATCCTTAGTCCCTCCCTGGCTAGAAAAGAGTGGTAACCTGTAGGTAACCAGTCTCAATTAGCAATAGTAGCAAAAAGTGGATGTTAATACTTCATCGTCACTTTCTGCTACATTCTCCATGCAGAGCTGCGTAATTCGTTTAGTCTTTTCGGACACATTTGAAGGTATATTTTGAAGTTTTTTTGACATTTTTATCTGTAAAAGCAAAGGAATTGTGAACTAAAAAGCAGAAAATTACGGCAGGGGATAACTAATTTAGTACATAAAAAAAAAATTATACTGTTGGAGTATTCTTTGATCTGAAGTGCGAACATAAAGGCAAACGTTTATAGTAACATCTGACTCTCAGGCAGATACAAATACAAATGTATGAAGTAATATCCGTCTGATGGGCGGATATTATTATAGACATTTACAGTAATATTAGTCTAACAGATGGAGTTACTACGTACCTTTAGAGTAATATCCGTCCCAAAAGCGGGGTGACTTATTTTCAAATTGTAAATTTATAGTCAAACACGAAACTATCACCAAAGGTAAACAAACACAACCAAGGTAATGGATTAACTGAAGCATAGCTGGAAGACGGAGGTTTCAAAATGACAATTACGCTTTCTAGCAGAAAAACTGTTATTCTAACCCGTCCTACAGACGGATATTACCATTTACGGGATATATATATATATATATATATATATATATATATATATATATATATATATATATATATATACTAAGTCACTACTGTGAGGGCTGTGCGTGTTTAGTCAGACTGATTAATCTGTTCCTTTGTTGACGCAAGATAATTGGACTGATTCATAATTGGTAGCATATATACATTCAAACAAACATTCAATTGGATACAGAGGTATCAAGGATTTTGGTTATTGATAATTTATTCAACAAATATAAAGGAAACTGCATAAATTATAGATTGTTAGAGAGTCTTCTTTTTGGACAAGTATTATCAAATTTCACTCAGAAAAGTACTAGCGAATCTTTTGGGAGTTGAACATGCTCTTATATAATTGAGTTCAAGAATATTTCTTGATTTAATGGTATTATATGGGTTTAATTTAGTTCTATTTTTAAATCGTTCATTTATGAGATTTATATATTAGAATACTTCATCCGTTTACAAAGTTAATGAGAACAAAGAATGTAAACTGGAAATTGTTTCTATAAAAAATATATGGGTCACGTATATATAAGTAAATGTTAAAAATGATCTGAAGATGTACAGTTATGAAATTGAAACTTACAAGATTCGTGGAGATAAAACAATTAATGTTTTTAGTCACAAATAATTGTGAGGTAATTGTTTCGAATGCTGGTTAAGGACAATTTTCCTGGCTAGATGGCGCTCCATTGGTCGTTAAGTGAGTTGACAGGCAGGAAGAGAAAATATTTATTCAAACAGTTAAAAAGTCCCTCACGCAGGGGCTGTGTAAACTAAGCAGATTTTCCACGTGAAGTTATACAATAGAGAAATCTCCATACGAGAGCCACTAGCTTTTTGCGGGAAACTCACTTTCGTCCGTTACCCGCCCACATTTAATACAAATGCAAATATCTCGGTTAATATTCAAGATAGAGAATAAATGTATAACAATATTTATAGTAAATTTAATTTACAATAAGACAGATTGTATACAATTATTCGATCCGACTTATAGTAACGGAGATATTTCGAATTTTCGAAAATTCTCCCCTCTTAACCCCCCCCCCCGGTCCGATTTCAGCAATTAACGAACTTGATCTGTCTTTTTTACATAAAACGACTAAATATCAAGTTTGGTAACGATTAAACAATAATTGTGACCGCTAGAACGGTAACAGACAAATATATATATAAGTACAGTTTTGAACGGACCTCATTTTCGTAATCTCCTAGGTAGGATTGATGGACATTTGAAGAAAAATTTCGAACATCGCGTCATGCGGGAAATCTGCTATTAGAGATGGATGTCTGAGTGAGTCAAATAACTAGACACACATCATGGACTTCAGCGTTAAATATGTTACTGTTTAAATCTGTTTTTAAAAAAAAACTAATATAACTGTAGAAAGTAAATATTAAAATTGAATAATTTAAATTATTTATATATAAAAAAGGGATTGTTGAGGATAACAAAGGTACAAACGAAATTGAAACTGAAATTACTTTTGAAGAAAAAAAATTATTTTTCTTTGATACCCAGATATTTATGAACACGAAATGAGGCCGTAATGAGATACACCACTCTTGACAACTGTAAATACAACATTATTAAATAAATGATTACCGTTTTTAATGAAAACGAATTTCTACCCCAATTATAATTAAGTTATGGGCTCTTTTAGAATTGACATCTTTTTTTTAAATTTTACGTCCACTTTATGCTACTAGGCTAATCGGGACGGGTTATCTACAGGTTACCATCCTTTTCTAGCCAGGGTAGGCCCAAGGAGTTTATTTAATGAGTCCGTCATCAAATAAATTTCTACTGCCCAGGGCGGGATTCGAACCCGCCACTCTAGGTCTGCCATGCGAGATTAGGACCATCGCCCTAACTCGCACGGTCAACCCGAGCCCCAATTGACATCTATTCTTACCAGTGTAAATTTAGGGCACCCACATAAGTTTTTTTTTATTACGAATAAGAATATGATATTCATTAAAATGAGTTTTTGATATTGATCCTGAATTTATAACTTTTAGCGCAGTATAGTTCTTCTCCATAACTAAGGAGGTTTTATTTAGAACTCAAATAAGAGTCTCGAGATAAGAAACTCAAATTTATGTTTGATGTGCCTCGTCTTGCTTTGTCGGCCCTGCTTTTTCCCATGCTGCAAAGAGTGACGAACGAAATGGAATATAAGTTATTAGAGGGTTGAAGAAGTGGAACGATCCTGAGGGAAAGGCAAAAACTATGGCAGGAGAGGGATGGGATGAAGGGATGAGGTGTGCTATTAAGGTGTGAATCCTATCAGAGGGAAGCAGCTGCTCGTCCGCATATATACCCTCAGATATTCGCTCTCTCTCTCTCTCTCTCTCTCACTTCTCTTTCTCTCTCCCCGCCTCTAGCGTCTCTCTCTTCAACAAATAAAGGATTATATTCGTTTCAGCTTCACTTAATTTCCATATTTCAAATTATTATCGTTATAGTATATGCATAGTCCTGCTTTGTGAACCTTCTCAGTGAACCAGTAGTCACTGGTATGGTCACTGGTAGCACACATAGTGAGCATGCTGTATTTAAATTAAAACCTTGCCACAAGCCTGTGTAAAACCTAGATGATTAGGTTATGTACACAGTGTTGCCACTAGTCCGCGTATAACCTAGTTGAATAGGTTAAGTACACAGTGTAGCCACTATCCCGCGCATAACCTAGTTGAATACATTATGTACTCAGTGTTGCCACTAGCCCGCGTTATAACCTAGTTGAATAGGTTATGTACACAATGTTGCCACTAAACCGCGTTATATTATTATTATTTATTAACGTCCAATTTTTGCAACTCAGGCTAATTGAGACGGGTTATCTACAGGTTACCACCCTTTTCTAGCCAGGGTGGGATTTTAGGATGTTATTTATACCCGCGTTATAACCTAGGTGAATAGGTTATGTACACAGTGTTGCCACTAGCCCGCGTATAATCTAGTTGAATAGCTTATGTACTCAGTGTGCCCACACACACTTCCGAATCACTAGTAAATTTTAAAGCCCCAGATGACTGCTAGCCGCAACCGGGAATTTACATAACTGTTAACTGGTTCACGCTTAAAAAAACGGCTCGAATACATTTTTGGAAAGTCATGAGTACAACCTCAATAGGTAATTTCCTTTAAGACAAATTTTCTAAAATATATTAGCTAACGGCTAAAAAACCTCGTGCCTTTTTTGGGGCTTTTAACGTTAAGTGTATATCGCGTTTATTCAAATTCAAGAGAATTTTGACTCGAGCCGGCAGTCTAAGTGGCTGTGGGATTTCCCCCTTGGAATCTGTGCCAGCTGGTCAATGAGAAGGAAGAATAATCTCGTGGCACTTTAGTGAGACTGTTTACTCTGAGCTGAGAGACAGCCCTCAGAATTGGTCGTAAAGTGTTCCACTCCTCTGAGACTCTCATGAATTCTAGGACCCTTTGCCTCGGGCTTCTTTTTTACCTCTGTCATTAAAACCTCTCCGCCCATAACGACTTTATGGCCTAGCTTGACGAGGTCCTCACCCTTTCTTGTCATCGTTATCTTTATGTTTTTCAAATTTTCTCCAGAGTCTTCCATCACCCGACGCTCCTAGACTGGAATATTAAAATACTAGTCTCAAATATTTTGTTGTATTAGAAAAATAGTCCTTCACGCTGGGGCCACGTATTTACGTATTTACATTTATCTCAAAATGTAAAATTTCAATATTTCTTATTTAGGCTTAAACACATTGCTCCATAATATAACAGGTTATTGATAATTTGACATGAGTAGGAGTAGGGGTTTATTGAATGCCCAAAACTAAAAAAAATGCAAATATCTCGGTTAATAATCAAGATAGTGAAAAAATATACAAAACAACATTTATAGAAAATTACATTTGCAATAAGATTGGTTCTTTACAATTTTTCGATTAGACGCATAATAACGAAGATATTAAGCATTTTCAAAACTCCTCCCACTGCTTGGATTTTAGCTATTAACGAACTTGATCTTTGGTAGAATCTATGGACATTTGAGTAAATTTTTCAAAAATCGCGTCATGAGTACGTCCTCAATCACTGATTTCCCTTAAGGGAAATCTGCTAAAAAGTAATGCGTGTATTTGATAGAGAATGCCAAATGCTACAGGCCCTCAAACCAATGCTTCTGGCGTTTTTCTTACTGCATTTACTACTTTCAATAATTTTATTTATTTTTAGACAAGTATTTAGAAGAAAACTTGTTAATGTAATGCCTGCAATTTTAAAATAAATGTATATTAGTAATGGAAATTCTTGACAATTTTTATATATAGCCATATTTCCGACCATATAAAATAACTCCGTAAGGGGAGGGTTAAGACAGGCCAAAAAACAATACTGTAATATTGTCTTTCTGCCAATTGAATCTAAATGGGTTCTTATCAATTGTTGGGAGGTCACCCATTTAAATAAGATTATTAAATCATATTAAAAAAAACAACACTTTATTATTTTAAATTACACTTCAAGAATTTATTTGAATAACCAAATGTATGACAAAATGTAATTATAAATTAGATTTAGCCCAGAAATGAATAATGTGGTCCAAGTGGTGGAATAATAAACGATCACTCGTTTTCTGATAGCAAAAGAGACAGAATAAGTAAGATAACCTAGTCAAGTAAGAACCACCATGTAAATGTAACATCACCATGTAACTGCGAAAAGCGATTTTGATCAAGTAAATATTGTATCTGTAAATAATGAGTGGCCTCCGTTTAACCATTTTGTCATTTATAAATCCTAGAAGTGTTATTTTAAATATCAAAGTTATTTTATTTTAATTATAATTTTATAATCGTCTTTAAATGGGTCGCGCCCCCCCCCCAGTACTCTATAAGTACCTCTTAAAGTAAGTAAGTTAAACTGTAAATCCTTTTTTATGATAAACTAGGAAAGAATTTTGACATTGTATGTATTGTCGCGCCCTCCTAAACTCCCTCCTAGATTCAGAGATTTCAAAGGTAAACAAACTTAAAAGGTATTTGGAATGAAGTAAATATATTTATTTACTTTACGTTAAAATATATAATAGAATATGCCAAATATGTTAGATATGGCGGGGCTCCAGTTAGCCATACTAAAGCGTTGGCCTGAATCGTACGTAGTAAACCTAGAGTGGCGAGTTACAATCTCGCCTGAGCAATTGGAATTTATTTAGTGATAACTCAAAACAAAATCATGTTCTTACCCTTGCTAGTAAATGGTGGTATCCTTTAGAAACCCCGCCCAATTAGCCTAACTAGCGATAAGTGGACGTTAATTAATAAATAAAAATAATAAATTAACGACTATCAGATTACAAAGTCTAATAAATAACATTTTTTTTGGGTCTGGTATGGCATAATTATTGTTATAAATATTTAAAAATTGTCTTTAATTAAATTAAAATTATGAGATTTTATGATTTTCTAATTCATACCTCCCTTACTCAAGTGATATAAGTAATAAGATAATAGGGAAGATGAAATTTGGACTTTTCTTAGCCCCAAAATCGTAATCGTTCTTGCTCTTAACTATTTTTAGCAGAACAATATAGGTATATTTATATGTATCAAGGAAATTGTGTTTTCCGACATCCAGAAATAATGGAAATCACTTTCAAATTTATCACGTTAGTGGACATAAAACAAGAAAATTTATAAAAAATAGTGTTTTTTAACTTGGGGGTTGCATCAAAATCTAAAATTACTTTTATGCCCACCCTAGCGCTAGAACCTGCTTACACCTTGAGACATTATTATAAAAATACTTCTCAATTATAAAATACCACAAAACGGGCAATAGAATGTTTCACGTTTGTTTTTTTTTAAAAAAAAACAAGCGAGTAAACAAATTCATTTGTCCTATGTTCCGGAATTGTAAAATGTTTGCCAGAATCTTTAGTGGATTTCTCACAGTCGCTCAATGGCTGAATTTATTTAAGAAGCCAAAATAAAACGCAATGGTCAAACTAGAAGTAAAGAAAGAAAAGTAAAAATTTCAGAAGATAAAGTGAGAGATGGAGAGAAAGTGAGAGAGTTTTAATTTCTTCAATTCTTCACTTCAGATTGTGATTTCTTCACAAAAGAAGATGGAGATTCACTGCTTCCACTTCTTAATCTAAATATTCTTGCTTTCGACTCCTCTTTAGGACATTTACTAATTTTCTTGCTTCTTAGAAATAAATTGTAATATTAGCTTTAGGGCTAATTTCTTCATTCTGAAGTTGATGAATATTTCTTCTTTTTCGATGGAATGGTTTTCGGCAAGTATTTGGCGTTTAATTAAAAGAGTATTTAATTATATAAATGAGTTTTTTTTTTCTTTTTTTTTTTTTTTTTTCTTTTTCTTGCCTGATGAACATTTATTCTTTTCTGATGGAAAGGGATTTCTGTTCAACCAGAATTAGGTGCTTATATAAAACAGTAATTAGTTATATAAATCATATGTTTTTTGGTTTTATATATATATATATACATACACACACACACACACACACACACAAATTAACTTAAATTAGCGGACGACTTACACTGAGCGTAGGTAACTTATACAGCTGAGGACCAGGTCCTTCATGTACTATAGTGCACATATATAAGTGAATAAAAAATAATCAGTTTTCATGATTCGCTGTAGGAGAAACGAATGGCAGTAGGAAAGGTATTATATGATATTTAAATCACAGATGGTTTATATTTAATTTTGCTAGGCATTGGGGTATTTGACATATATACGTAAGTTTCAACTGTGGGCGTAAAATAAGAAAAAAAAAATACATTTTTCTGTTTATTAAGAAATTCAAACAATAATTATTTATTAATGCAAAACAAAAACTCTCCAACGGAGATTTATATAAATCTTCAAGAAAAATACAGAATAAGAAGAAGCTCGGTATCTTGAGTTTAATTAACATTGTGTTTGAAACTAAGATAACAACATTTTTAATTAAAAACAAAAAACAAAAAGTTATCAAAACAATTTCCAACTTTCCGTGAACAAGGTTATTTCACAAATCTGTTGGGGCAGGAAGGGCTTGCTATTTAATCTGGAGAAAGGAAAAAAAAACGGATGAAATATTAAAAAACAGGGTGAAAAAAAGGGAAGTGCCAACGGAAGGTTGTATGACGACAGATATGGGAGAGACTTGTCCAAACAATGAGCCGATATCAAATATTCGCGAGTGATATAAAACAACAAGGGATTATTCCCTGTTGCCTGTATCAATAAATCCCGGGCTGGAACACACAGCACATAGCTCCAAGCCCAAAGAGGTAGATTAATTTTAAGCAAAATCAATTGGTGTTGTGCTCATGACGCTATTTTTAATTTATTTAGAGCTCCACAACAGAAGGCGATTTGCTTTGGTAAATGCTACTAAAAGCAGACAAAAATAATAAAATTATTTTTATTTATTTATTTATACAGGAGCACCCGCATCTTGGCGATTTGGCTCTAATTTTCACAAAGTAAAAGGAAAACAAAATTATAGAAAAATAACAAAAACTGAAACAACAAATAAAAATTTAATTGCAACAAATAATCATTAAATACTAGAAATAAAGACAATTAATAAACATAAGACATAAACAAACATAAATAAACATTAGACTAGTAATAAAGACAACAATTTAAAATGGTTTTAATAAAAAAATTATGTTATTCCTATATACTAGTACATTTATATTATTTATTTATTTTTATTTTATTTATTTAGTTTTGTACCCCATAGCGATGGTGATTGGCATTATTAGAATGATATATTTACTCTTTCATGTGCTTACCTTTTTTTGTACTTTTATATTATGGAAAATATTTCTTTAACATCTGATTCTTTCTCATATCCGTGCTTTGTCTAAAGAATATAATAAAAGTTAACCCTTTTAAATCTTTTTAGGTATGCTGTAGACCTATTCTATTTTGTATTATATGTTTTTGTAAATGTTGATGTGTTTTAGATATGTTAGTATTTGTGGAATATATTGGCTGATGTCAGTTAATAGTTCTGTCATATCGTGGGGTATGTGAAGGTTTTCTCGTTGGATGCAGTCTGTCAGTATGTGTTTTATCGTTAGGTGTTTGTTGTAGTATTTGCATATAGGGTTATCAGTCCTTGTCATTAAGTGTCTATGTGTCAGGTATGTGTGGCCGATCCTGAGTCTGGCAAGAACTACTTCCTTCCGTCTAGTACTCCTATGGCTCGATGGCCACTCCTTAATAGTACTTTTGATACTGTTCCATCCATTCTGATTGCCAGATTAACATTAATTTTAATATTTAAAATTAAAAACGTCAAAATCAATGGAATTACCAAAAACATGAAACAGAATGAGTGAAAAAAGCAAAGAATATAAACAAACAAATAATAATTTAAAGAGAGAAAATAAATTTAAAACATTACCAATTAAATGCACCAAGGAACTAATTAAAAATAACAACAATAAACAAATAAGTAGTAGTACGAAAAGAACAGAATAAAGTTAATATTATGATAAAAGATATCGAATGCAAACTTTAAAAAAAATAAGTTTAAATTCAGAACATTACTCACATCCAAAATACGCTAAGAAAATAAAAATGTAATTTTTATTTATTTATGTTCACTTTATGCTAATAAGTGTAATGGGGAAACGTTAATTAAAAACTATTGTACTATTGTACTATTGTTATTATTTGTTTAAATTTTTGAATGAAAGTATCTATATTTAAGTGTTTCAGACTAGTTTCTTTGCATGAACTTCAAATTGTCTTTAACTCGTGAAAACTTTGTGGTATCTGAAAGTAATGACGTTTTTTATTGGAGTATGTTACTATATTTTAAACAATGTGAGGTACATTATAATTTTGTGTTAGTAGAATTTGTGTAATTCGTAACCATTATGTTTGTAGAGCTACGGCCTGGCCTCACTTAATATATAACACTTTTTAAAAGAAAATTTACATTCTTTTAATATCTAACTATCCTACTAAGCATATGTCAAAAATGAGGTCCACCCAAATAAATCTAAAAGATATTATTAGTAGTTTTGTGTATCCATTGTTCAAAAAATACCCACTCCTACTCAAGTAGTATTTACTTGATACTATTATTTCACATGCCATGTCCAGCTTAGAATTCATTTCTACCTTAAATACTTCTTCATTAAGTGGTTTCCGAGTCTAGAAATGAGAGATGGCATTCGGCGATATCAATAAACTTTACGCTACACAGCACCTTTGTGCTTGTGGTTTTTTTTTACGTTTCCATATTCTACATTTAAATGATTTAATGTGAATGCGAAGGTAATGTTAGATTATTCTAATGTAAACGTGGATGAGTGGCTGTTGGAAAAAAGTCGAAAATATCTATTTTATTATGTGTCTTAAAATACTATATAACTAATATAATTGATAATTTATAACTAGAATGACTGATCTTTAAAATTTTCCCTAACTCGAATATTACCAGAAGTGTTTATTTTTTTTTATTCTGCCTTCTGTAAACCTTCAGTCCCACTCATATGACTTTCTTCCTTATGCTATTAGATCTTAGAGCTGTGAAATATCCAGCTTGAATTTTAAGTTTTGTTCCGTTCGGTTCATGGAAACTTCGTAGTGAAAAGAAAAGCCAATACTCTCATCTGAGTGTCATTTCCATATGGGAGGTCTACTTAGTTCACAGACTCCTTTATGCTAAAAAGTAGTCAAACACACAAAAACCAAGACTATTTGACAACTGGAGGAGTATTGCATATATTTATATGATAATACAAAAATATTAAGCAATCAAATGATTTTAATCAATAGAATGGGCATAATTAATGTCAGTAAATATTAATTTGATATTTTTTATATTAGATGATATTGTTTGATTTCACAAGAACATTTATCGAGGTCTGATACTTATAAAAATACAATATTGCATAACATTTGAAAAATTGTATTTTTCCAATATAAAAAAATATCCTTATTCAATTCAAAAGATATTGATTGGCCAATTAGGTGCCTTTTAGTATTGTTTTTGTATTTTGACACCAAAATAATTATCTTCAATATTGAGGGGTGTAATTTTGTTTGTGGTATTAGTGAGAAAATGGTTAAAAATTATTATATATTTATTTAAGAACGATTTTTCCAAAGGTTAAGAAGTCAGTAAAATATAAAAGAGCTTTTATGTTTTTTTTTTTTTTTTTTTTTTCTTTTCTTTTTTTAATGCCAATAGCTTGCTGTATGGAGTTTTATTATTTTGGTTCTTTTTCTAAGGAGAATCAATGTGAATGCCCATGTGCTGATCGTACAACTTTACTATTTGGAAGAGAGAGAGAGAGATAAAACTGTGTAAAGTATTGGTAAGTTAGTTGTGAGAGCCCAAGTAGGAGTAAGCCCCCTCAGCAACTATAGTTTGCCAACTAGGTCAGGACCAAAGATTAGGTGTGTTTGTTGATGTCTCAGCCAATCAGGGTTCATCTTTGTTAGCCGAGATAAACCGATTTAATGAATTCAACACTTAGGTAACACAAGAAGTTTAATAATATGATAATGAATTGGACTCGGTCGGTCTTTATGTCAATTTTTCCAAATGTATTATATTCTTATTTGTAATTGAATATTTCATTAAATCGCCCAAAACGATTCATTGTAAAGGTTGTACACAGAAATCTTTTGAAAAATTAACACTGAAATTTTAAAGTGCACCCGTTGACAAGAAAATTAAAAAAAGTCCGTCACGCAGGGGCTGCGTAAACTAAGCAGATTTCCCACGTGAAGTTATACAAAAGAGAAATCTCCATACGAGAGCCGAACAGTTACGCAATTGTCCAAACTAGCTTTTGGCGGGAAACTGAATCGCCCGTTACACGCCCACATTTTATAAAAATGCACATATCTCGGTTAATATTCAAGATAGAGAATAAATGTATAGAACAATATTTATTGTAAATTTAATTTTTAATAAGATTGGTAATATGCAATTTTTTGATCCGACGTATGGTAACGGAGATATTTTGAATTTTCGAAAATCGCGTGATGAGTACGACCTCAATAGCTGATTTCCCTTCAGGGAAATCTGCTAACAACACTGTCGTAAAATATTTGCGTACTTAATGTATATCAAACTGCAAAAACAGATATATAGCGTATATCAAGATTAAAAAACAAACACGAATTACAATGAGATAACTTCCATTTAAGTTTAAGTGAATGAAACTCTGGTTTAAAGATTTTGATGAAAAATATATTCACAGTTAATCAAAAATATTGGAATGTCCTACAAAGGAGTTGTTGAGTGGTAACCCCCCCCCCCTCAAAAAAATAATCAAACAAACTACGTTTCTATGCCGCCCAAGGAAAATGATATAGAACATAATAATTACACATTTGTTTGATAAATAAACTGGTCGTTTAATAGTTATTTATTCTACAAGTGACGAAAGTAGATCATTTTACAACTCGAGTGAAACGTTTACCCACACGAGCGAAGCGAGTGTGGTAATTTTACGAGAGTTGTAAATTCTACTTTCGTCACGAGTGTAATATTAAATTTTTTCTGTAATCGTGTAATACATGATCAGATCTAACCAAAATATGAACAAAATTAGGATGTTGTGAAGATTATGGTATGTTGTTGGTAGGTTATAAGCATGGTTGTGAAAGGTTATAAGCATAGTTATAAAACAACTAGTGATGATTGTGAAGTAGTACAGTTATAAACAAGTGCAGGTTATAAACAAGGAAGGTAATTATTATTATATTTAAATTTTAAAATATATTGATTATTTCCACCAATAATTCATTCACATTTCAATTTATTTTGTTAAAATAAATTCTTACAATGTTAAGAAACATTTAAAAGCATTTAAATTCAAACTTCAAATTATTTTTTAATTTATACTTATTACTTATTAAGAAGGCAATTCACTTTCTTCACTTGTGAAGAAAGTGATTACTTTCTTCACTCTATTGCAAAATGTTTCACTTTCTTCACTCATTTCAGTTTAGTAATGTTACCATTATTCAACGATTACAGAAAAAATATATTTCATCATTAATAGAGGGCGCCGACACAATTTTGTTTCACAATTTTGCATTTCTGCAATAAATTAAAATATACTCCTATTAAACCGATTAAGCAGTTTAATAGACTTGAACAAGTTTTATATTACTAAGTATTGTAACGCTTCATTTCCGAGTTTTATGGATGATTGAAAACCGGATGAGAATGTCATCTAAGGCCGTCAAAATGAATAGACGTCGTGGTCCTACACATGGGTTTTATGCCATAGCGTATTTCCCAAGGAAATGTGTTGAAAAAAAAATGTGTTTTGAGTTTCCTTGTCGCATTTAGAATTTAGGAGATCGTGTATTAAATATTCTTCGATAATGCCTGAAAGGCCAGGATGTTTCACGCTATAGCCTGAACACTATAAGACCGTGATATTTCTTAATAACTACTCTATATTTATAGAGTTGTTAGCTATAAATAGCTCCTTAAAATTTATAAATTTCGATGATTACCTAGAGCTGGTCGAATATTGATGCTTTTTATCGGTAGCAGTATCTCTGAAAAATGTATTTATTTTGATGAATTTTGTTATTTAGCTTTAATGTTAATTTTGTAGTAATAATACAATTTTAATGGGTAACAAATAATATAAGACTAATGTAAAAAACATGTCATTAGTCAATACGGTTTTAAAGATACGGACGAAGTGAAAGAATGATCTCTACATTTCAAAGCTGTTTAATTTGGCGAATTCAAGATAGCCAATAACTTAATAATAGGAAATTAACTATATAACAATTTCATGTATTTTCATACTGTTTAACTGATTAACGAATTTATAAGCTCTTCCATAGTGTAATGTAACTTTCATAGGGATACCTCCACCCCCCCCCCTCTTATTTCATTGGAAATTTGCTGTTAGAGTAGCCTATGTACGACATACTTCCACTTTTAATAAAAATAACGTCCGTTTTATGTTTTATTAATAAAGGAAAAAGGGCTTATGGGTTGCAAAAAGGTTTTGCAATAAAGTTCCAGAATTGCTACTATTTTGCTCTTATTTTATTTATGTTTTCTACACTATTTTCAATATAGCTGATTTATGTGTAACATATCAAAAGTGATTAAACCTTTGTTTTGAAAAGTGACCAGGGACTGAATATTGATTGAAAGTAAAAACGTAAGAACGACTGTTATACATTTTTCAAGCAAGAAATACAACGAAGTCTTTAAAATTTTAATTGTATTTCAGGGTCATACAATTTAAATTCGAATTGCTCATGCAAAACTTGAAACAATTCGCTTATTCTCGCTGAATATTAAATGTATGCACCTTCAAAATTAATTATTTTTTATCTGTAACTACGATTTTAGAAGATGTCGCCCAATCGGGCAAATCCGTTTGAATAAATGAAGGAAAAACGTAGGTCTATTTTCAGTGTAGCATAATCAATAAATGCGAAGTTCTATGAGACGAATCCGTTTTAATAAAATTTTTAATAAATGGTACACCAAATAATAATTATAAATAAATTCAACATTTCAGCCCACATCCCAATTTACACATCATCAGTAAGTAAATAGGATTGCCGTTTTAACATATAAAATTATATGATAAATGTCGGTAACGCAGGGCCTGCGTTAACTAAGCAGATTTCCCACGTTCATCACGTATTTTCAGTTATCTCAAAACGTAAAATTACAATGAGAACAATATTTGGTATCTAATCTTCAGATAATGTGCTTCATAATATAACAGTTCATTGTTAATATGGCATAAGTAGGAGTGGGGTTTTTATAGAAGGCCGAAAACTAAAAAATGCAAATATCTCTGTTAATAATCAAGATGGTGAAAAAACGTTCATAACAACATTAATAGAACATTACATTTGCAATAAGATTGATTCTATACAAATTTTCGATCCAACATATAATAACGGAGATATTTCGAATTTTCCAAATTCCCCCAATTGTCCGATTAAGCCGAACTTGATCTTCATTTTTACATAAAACGTTTAAATATCGAATTTGCTATCAAGCAGACAAAAATTGCGACCTCTAGAGCTTTAACAGACAAATATATATATATATATATATATAATGTTGTACGGATCTCATTTTCGTCATCTCCTTGGTATGATCGATGGAAATTTGAAGAAATGTTTTGAAAATCCCATTATGAGTACAACCTCAATTGCTGATATTCCCTATGGCTTAAAATAATTAATAATAATTGAAAACTGTAGAGTATTGATAAAATAATAAGTGCTGTAGCGCTTTATTGTTAGAATGCAGAGGACAAGGAAGTAAATATTTCTTTTTTGGCGCAAAAACGAAGTTTTCTAATTACTCAAATTGAAAGAGTGATGAAAGAGTTACGAAGAGAATATAATCCTTTTAAATAACGTTTGTTTAGTGCCTTGATTCTTTTTTCCGACCTTACACCTTTTTTCCGAGAAGCTCTAAGAAGCAGGCTACAATGATAGGTCAATTCCAGTATACCAGCAGGTATCAAGTAACTCTAAATTGCACAAGTACATTCCTCTAGAAACTGGGTGAATTCTAATCCGATCGGATGACTTGGGTTTGGGAGGTTTTTAATGTGAGTGTATGAGAACTAGCATTACATTTCCAGCAGGACAAGCTAACGGTCGAGTGAGATTTGTTCAAGAGTACCGCAGTCATGTCACAATGGAGCTGACAGTGGATCGTTTGAATGGAAATTTATTCCCCCTTCTGCAATTTTAACATAAAGTGACCCAATACTAGTTAGAAAACATGGATAAAGCTGGCACCACGTGACGTCCTTGTAATCTTGTTAAACAAAATGTTTGGTTTCTTTTAATTTAAAATTATTTCATTGTGAATTGTTGTGCGATATCTTCCTTCCAGAGGTATCGGATCGAAAAATGACATAGTGCGTAACTTTGTATATTTTCACGATAAACAAAAAAGTCCGTCACGCAGGGGCTGCGTAAACTAAGCAGATTTCCCATGTGAAGTTTTACAATAGAGAAATCTGCACACTGGTAACAGAAACCACCGTGATTAAATACAAACGGTAATGAGAAATCTTTCAGTTAATTAAAATAAATTCCCAACTGAAACGGCTTCTGAATTTTAAGAATAATTTATATTTTAATAACTCAAATTTTAGTAGTCCAAGAACTAAAGAAGGGGGGGGGGCGGATGAACAGAACGTATTTGCATAAATCTCACAAAGTAAGGGATGTAAGGTAAGGTTAGAAACGACAGGTTAGAAGAAGCATCCGCCAGAGCCGAGAAATGACGAAGATGACCGACGTAATCCGAAGTATACCCGACCACAGACTTCATAAAAATGCAAATATCCCGGTTAATATTCAAGATAGAGAATAAATGTATATAACAATACTTATAGTAAATTTAATTTGCAATAAGATTAGTTCTATATAAGTTTTCGATCCGATGCATAATAACGGAGATATTTTGAATTTTCGAAAATCCCCCCTCTAAACCCCCCCTCCCTCTGGTCCGATTTCAGCCATTAACGAACTTGATCTGTCTTTTTACATGAAACGATTAAAAATCGAGTTTCGTAACGATCAAACAAAAATTGCGACCGCTAGAGCGTTAACAGACAAATATATATATATATATATATATATATATATATATATATATATATATATATATATATAAAATTTTGAACGAACCTCATTTTCGTCATCTCCTGGGTAGGATCGATGGACATTTGAAGAAAATTTTCGAAAATCGCGCCATGAGTACGACCTCAGTAGCTGATTTTCCTAAGGGAAATCTGCTAAAACCCTAATTACGAAATTTCAATATTCTAACGTGAGTCGTTTTTGAGTTATGTGAGATACGTATAAACGTCAAGGCAATCTGAAATTAGTCGAAATGGGTTCACCAATGTTCAAAACGGATTATCCCGTTGAAATCTGTGGCCACTAAAAAGTTGGTCACTTAAATTCATAAACTATTTTGCAGTGGTGTTTATAAACAGTGATTCATTTCAAATAACGAATCAATTATTAAAAATAAATAAATGAATGTGTCATTAATATTTTTTTCTTCATCCGAATTTTTTTTATTTACTATTTTAAGAAATAAATGCTTCATAAACATTTAAGCGCCAATGAGCAAAAAATGAGGAAACTAAATAAATAATGCAGGGCCTATATAAAAAATTAAAAAAAAAAAATGTCTCCTTGATACCTTTATAAGAAATCCACTCCAGCCACCCCCACCTTCCCCTCGACTAGTTCCCAGTTAACAGGTGAGCGATCACCGTTACTGGTTCACTGCTTCCCCGTCACGGACCAGTGATTCTCCCCATCACACATATAGCCCCCACACACCTGTAGACTGGATTTATAACTGGACGGAATTATTTCGCCCTTCTGGTCCTTTTAGCAAATAATGTGATTATTACAGCCAATATTATGTTGTCTGGTTTGTCCTTGGGCAAAATTTATTTTCAATAATATCGCTAATGTGAGCCTGTTATTTTTAATTTCTGTTTTTTTTGTTGTTCCAATATATTGTTCGCAAATAAAATTCAAAAATGAATGTTAAAATCATCCAAGGGATAGACATAGGGCAGAGATATATCAAGTTGCCTTTAGTCAAGCCAATTTGAATTAACAACAAAGGGGAAAAAATAATCGAAAAGAAGTTATTCTTGTATCACATTAAATAAATGTGTGATGGTCTCAATAAAACGAATAATATATGTCTTATGTTTTAAAAAAGTTAACAATAGTGTATCACCATGTTTAAAGTGAATAATATGAGTATTGCTTTCTCAAAATGAGTGAGAGTGTATCACACTTCATAAAATGCGTTATGCGTTAATCATACTATATAAGTAATTTATTTGTGTTTCACTCTTTAAAAAATGAACAATATTTGTGTTGCGTTTTAAAACATGTATAACAGTGATCACGCTGTGTAAAGTGTTTAGTTTTATTTTAAAATGAAAAATGATGATCACCCTCCATAAAATGAGTGTCGGTTATAGGGATTAATAATATGAGTAACTCGTTTATCACACTTTATAAAAGTCTTGACACTGCTTGTAATGAAATATAGATTTAGTCCATGATAATGTTCACTAATTTGAGGATTTGTGAAAATTTTATTTTATTTTTATTGTGTGGTCGATTAATTTTTTTATTTGTGATTATGTTAGTTAATTTAGTAAAGTTATTGTATCGCACAATGGATATAGGAACAGATAACACCTAGTTTCAAATTTGCCGAAACTGGCAATTCAAGTATAAATATGTTGATTGTACTTCGTTGTTATATATTTAACTAGGACAATAATACACTACTCAAATTCAAATAATTTATTTGTTTATATTATAATTATCTTTATTAAATAAAATTCGTAGTCCCAACCTGAAGGGGGAATCTCCTTAGGGTGGTAGATAGCCCGTCCTAATTTAATTAGACTTAGTTGACAAAAGTGGGCATTAATAAATTTCAATATTTTTAATTATTATTTGTATATTATATCGCTTCTTATGGGTATGAAATGTAGTTGACTCCGAGGTCTATTTATCACCTGTATGAGTAAGAAACAAATATGTTTCAGTTTCAGAGAATATGCAATTGAAGTATAGCAATAAACGAGTGTTTTCTTAAATTTCGGTACGTATTAACACTGTCTGTTAGAAATTTGTGACGTTTTAATTCGTTTTTGATTACTGTAAAAATTATATAATTTTGTTGAAGGGCAAAATAATAGGAATGACTAAGATATTAAAGACATCCTTTAAGTAATCTTTCGTCATACTAATAATGCTTTGTATGTCGACTTGTTGAATAATAGTTCATGCTCGTGGTATAATCTCATTACCTTTTCTTTTGAGTTGTAATTTTTTGTTTAGTTTTTTTTTAATTTTTTGGAATCTTCATATTTATTAGTAAGGTACTTATTTTGTATTATTTCTCTGCCAACTTGATAAACTATAGAAAAATAAATCTTTATCATGGAGAAAATTAAACCTGTTCATTAACAATATTTTCAAACTTCTGAAAATATTTTTGAAACCCTAGGTGTAAGGGGTTGAGATCCATTTCACAATATATAATATAATCAAAACTATCCCAGTGGCCGTGGATTAGTCCATCAGCTGTTTAAATGGATACGTTCTGTAATATTGTTATCAGAATGGAATTATCTTTGCTATTAGTAGGTAGGCGTGTATTTGCCCCTGATAACTGGGTGCATCGATGTTCAGCCGTAATCTGACCCTATTAGGAAGTGCAGCCACCCAATCCCCATATATAACTTCATCAACGTATAATTAACTCTATGTCTCGTAATTTCAGATGCACTCTGCCTCTATATTACAGCTCATATGTCTCTACCGCCATGGATCAAATTAGGAATTGATTTACTCAGAGCATCATGTCAAAACACGGTGTGACAATATTCATCAACGGTATGGATCAATAACTGCCTACTATTGATTGTAAAACCTGTCAAAATGGTGAGTAAACTCAAAGTTTTAATGACCGAGGACACATTTAACACAAAAGAGTTAAAATTTGACAGATGGAGGATGAAAAAAAAGTCCGTTGTGCAGGGGCTACGTAATGTAACATGATTTCATGAGGTGCTGCGAATGTCTTACAGCTTACTTCATTTCACATTGAAAACGTGTGTGGCCATTACTGTTTATTGATTAATAAAAACAATAAATAATGTATACGTAATGCCATTTTAAACATTAATAATACTTAAAGTGGTGGATTTATTTCAACATGAGCAATTGAAATATGTTTTTAGTTGGGAACACGCTAAATAAAATCAGTTGTCCCATCACTCAAATAAGGATCGTAGCCTGTAGATAACCCGTCTTGATTAGCAATTGTAGCATAACCATACTTTAATAAATATCATTTAATATTTGAAATTTAATAATTCAACTTTTCTTGTTCAGCTATTTCTCGTTTCTATCTCATTAAATTATAAAGTATTTCATTTATAGTTAATAAATTCATTTAATTTCTGGCCAGGGTGGGAGAAAGGATTTTATTTAACGAGTTCGCTTGTAAATTACTATTTTAACAGCTAACATGAGCCCCTTTCAAAGTTTGAAATTTCAGCTGTGAATTTAATGTTTAGTCGAAACTTTATCACTTGAAAATCCCAGGACTTTGATTTAAAGTAAATTGATGGGCGAAAACGCAAAAAAAAATGTCAATAATTTTTAGTATTTTAGTTAGGATATATGCATTTGTACACACACTCTTTTATATATATATATATATATATATATATATATATATATATATATATATATATATATATATATATATATATATATAAGTTAAATATATCTTTTATTTATTTATGTGTCGCAATTTGAGGTATTCACACTCTTTATTGTCGATATAAAATTAAAATAGTTGGTAAAGCCACCTTTTATGAAACATATGTTAAAATATTACGGTCGTAGTAAGTAAAATAACAGTTACATTTCTTCCATTAAATATTAAAAGGAGCAAAAAACAAATTCTTCTACAGTTGAACATTTTAGTATTAAATTTGGTTGAAAATTCATGCCTCTATGTGGAGAGAAATACAATATATAATGAAATGTTTTCTTCCATACCTTTCTTAATTTCATTTATGTTATATGAAAATTTGGAATCCTATATTTTAAATGGCGCAATTTTGGGTGGTATCTGAGACGAGAGTTGAGCGTGTATTTTATATTTATTTTTTGTATAAATGGTGATCGATAATTATTTTCGGAGTTTTTAGGATTAGTGTTGACAAGTCCATCAGTTCATCTTTTGACAGGCCTGTATTCGATGAATCCCTTCGCTGTTTTTTGATGGAGGACTCCTCTTGAGCCGTATGTATATAAATATACATACAATTTTGGACAAACCTCATTTTCGTCATCTACTGGTAGGATCGATGGGCATTTGAGGACATTTTTCGAAAATCGCATAACGAGTACAACTTCAGTAGTTTATGGGAAATGTGGATGCTTGGTTTACTGGACACCATTGTAGTGATGATATTGAAAACCAAATAAATAAATAATATCCGTATATCTTGTAAATAAGATAATCCCCGAAATATCGGTGATTTATGTCTGGACTGTCTCCCAAAGGGAATATCGAAACAGTATGGAGTTACTGATAACCAGTCACCAGTTATGAGAGGTGTATTGCGAATTAAGCCCTTCGGAGGTTTAGGGCTTAATTGCATGTTGATCCTCTGGTCGGAACCAGTATATTGGATTGTAGAACAAGGTCACTCATCTGACTAACAGAAACTCACCATAATCACACAGCCGTCATCTGATTAGGTTCAAAATTAATAATGAGATAGAACGTTGATACTGATTTCAACATTAATACTAAGCAAGTGCTGAAGAATCCTAGCAACCACAAAGAAGTATGCAAGTAATGCTATGTTAATTTATGTGGGTTAACACAATTACAGAAATTAATAAAGTGAGTGATAAATAGATAATTTGAAAATGAAGTGGAAAAGATCCCTGTTCTATTCAAAGATGAACAATATTTCATTCAAGAATGCTTGACAATAAATAAAATACATAAACATGAAACGTATTATGTTTGTATATATATTAAGTGTGAGGGTCAAATATTTTACCCTTCATTGAGTTACATGTTTTCCAATGTTCTACTACTTGTAATTCATAAAGCTACCTGAATATACACTTGTAATCAAAAATATGCTAACAAAACTGGATATAAAAAATTATATATTGAATTGAAATAGCATTATAAATTTTAACTAGATACGCCCTTTTTGATATTAAACTCGGCTGAAGGACATCGTTAGAAACTAAATTTAACCTTTAGAAATTAGAAACTATGTTCATATAAAGGTATAGTCTATGGAAAAGGAGAATTAAAAATTCATTATCATTGCAGGAGCTTCGTAATCTTAGCTATTTTCTCATGGGATCGATGGACATTTGAAGACATTGTTCGAAAATCGCGTTAACGACTAGAACCTCAATAGCTGATTGGAAATCTGCTAAAAAGTGATAATAGTGATGCCATGCTCACTGGACAGGATTAAAATGCCTGTATAGTAATACAGTCCCATGGCTTTGAGTCGCGGTTACGGTTCCAGTTTGGATACTTGGTGAATTTATTTAATGATGAACACGCTAAATAATATTACTAATCGCATGATAACGAGAAAATTTTAGTCAAAGTGGCCGTAAATTTCATATACCTTAATAGAGAAAGTCCGTCACGCAGAGGCTGCGTAAACTAAGCAGATTTCCATCGTGAAGTTATACAATAGAGAAATCTCCATACGAGAGCCGAACAGTACAGTTACGGCAAAGGGCCGAACTAGCTTTTGGCGGGAAATTCAAAAATTCGTTATCGGCCCAAATTTAGTAAAATGCAAATATCTCGGTTAATATTCAAGATAGAGAATAAATATATATATATATAACAATATTTATAGTAAATTTAATTTGCAATAAGATTGATTCTGTACAATTTTTCGATGCGACGTATAGTAACGGAGATATTTCGATTTTTCGAAAATCCTCCCCTTTAAACCCCCCCTCCCACTGGTCCGATTTCAGCCGTTAACGAACTTGATCTTTCTTTTTACATAAAACAACTAAATATCGAGTTTGGTAACGTTCAAACAAAAATGTCGACCGCTAGAGTGGTAACAGACAAATATATATATATATATATATATATATATATATATATATATACAGTTTTGAACGGACCTCATTTTCGTCATCTACTAGGTAGGACCGATGGACATTTGAAGAAAAATTTCGAAAATTCCGTCATGAATACAACCTCAATAGCTGATTTCCCTTAAGGGAAATCTGCTAAAAATTAAATAATACATGAATTGACTAGTGATTTGGCTAAATTAATTTAGGCCAATTAATAGGCATCGAAGATTAAATGTTACAAATTACTATGTTCAAACTCTCCTGATGGATTGTTATCCCTTCAAAACAGTGCTGCCAATGAAACTTTGGTCATCACTGCTTGAAGGCGTTAAAGCTGTCGGTAGGAGGTTGAAGGAGTGTTAGGGTTGCCAGCAAATACTTGCAGATCACTGCACTATGTCATTAGGTTTAGAGGGTTAGGTATACACTGATGTCAATGGGAGGTCTGTTAGAGTTGAGCTGATCCAATAGTTGGTTTCTGATGTTCAGTTTCAGTCGATTTACAACTTGAACTTAAAACCATTAGATTATTTTACGAGGTTGAAATAGGAAAGCGCAGAATTGAGTTTTTAATGAACAAGAGTAAGTGCAATGAAGGGAATTCCTTTGTCCATAACAAGCTTAACTCGACATACTATTACTGGAATTTAAGTCTGATAATAAAGTATACCAATAAATGTAGGTTATTCTATTGCCATACCTGTCGGTAGATACAATCACTAAAGGCTGATCGTCGAGGTCCAAAACAATTGCTTATCTCAGTGCGATATCCGCATATATAGGCATGTTAGAATGTTATTAAGAATGGTTACGAAATTAATTTAATATTTTTAATTATCATATTAATAGGTTTTACGAAATGTATTCATGGAATTTGAGCTAATTTTAGAAGTATAAATGCCATTTAATAGTGTGTAAAAATTATTTGAAAGAACATGAGTAAATAAATGTTTTGTAGAAAACGACAATATTTCTCGTATCCTATTATGTTATGCTAATATTTAATCAAAATAAATACTTTTCATTTCATTCATCAAGAATTGATTGAGCATTACGCACCACTTCGATGTATTCCAGACAGCTGGAGTATCGAGATAAGATACACCCCCTGGGATAGTTAAATGACATACACAGTTATATAGTGAACCACTTTATTTCAACCTTAAATACAGAAGTCCGTCACGCGGTGGCTGCGTAGACTAAGCAGATTTCCCACGTGAAGTTTTACAATAATGAAATCTGCCTAATAATAACAGTAGTAGGAAGGTATCTCTAGACCTATTCACGAGGGACGAATAGTTACAGAAACGGTCGCACTAGCTCTCGGCGGATAGTCCCGATCATAAACGACTCATGCCGACCACACACACAATACAAATGCAAATATCTCGGTTAATATTCAAGATACAGAATAAATTAGAACAATATTTATAGTAAATGTAATTTGCAATAAGATTGACTCTATACAGTTTTTCGATCCGACGCATAATAACGGAGATATTTTCGAAAATCCCTCCCTCTAAACCACCCCCCCCCTCCCACTGGTCCGATTTCAGCCATTAACGAACTTGATCTTTCTTTTTAAATAAAACGATTAAATATGAAGTTTGGTAACGATCAAACAAAAATTGCGACCGCTAGAGCTTTAACAGACATACATATATATAATTTTGAACGGACCTCATTTTCGTCATCTCCTGGGTAGGATCGATGGACATTTGAGGAAATTTTTCAAAACTCGCGTCATTTCCCTTAAGGAAAATCTGCTAAAAATGTTATTTTGAACATATATTTATTAGATGAGGTACATGTACTACCTTGTGTAATATCATCATTTAAGACTTTACTCGAAAATATTATTTGTTCCTCACCATACTCGATATTTAATCGTTTCATTCAACACTAAAGACCACCATAGTTAATGGCTGATTGGACCGGAATAGTAGGGGGTTTAGATAAAGGGAGGGATTTGGAAATTCAAAATATCTCCGTTTTAGCAGATTTCCCTTAAGGGAAATCAGCTATTGAGGTTGTACTCATGACGCGATTTTCGAAATTTTTCTTCAAATGTCCATCGATCCTACCCAGGAGATGACGAAAATGAGGTCCGTTCAAAACTGTATATATATATCTATATATATATATATATATATATATATATATATATATATATATATATATTTGTCTGTTACCGCTCTAGCGGTCGCAATTATTGTTTAATCGTTACCAAACTCGATATTTAGTCGTTTTATGTAAAAAGAAAGATCAAGTTCGTTAACGGCTGAAATCGGTCCAGGGGGAGGGGGGGTTTAGAGGGGAGGATTTTTGAAAATTCGAAATATCTCCGTTACTATAGGTCGGATCAAAAACTTGTATAGAACAAATCTTATTGTAAATTAAATTTACTATAAATATTGTTATATACATTAATTCACTATCTTGAATATTAACCGAGATATTTGCATTTTTCAGTTTTCAGCCATCAGCAAACCGCCACTTCTACTCGTGCTACATAAGCAATACTCTGCTACATAATAAATCACATTATGCCAAGTTTAAATACCAAAAATTGTATTCAAGAGCCCTTTATTATATGAGATACATGCAAATATGTCTTGGCGACCCCCCCCCCCCGTCTTAAGGTTTTCGACTACTAAAATTTGATTGATAGGGATAACAATTATTCTGACTCATTATTAATTACATTACTCGATATAGTAAATAGTTCTCAATAAAATTAATATGTTATATTCTGATATATTTCAGTAATAGTTTTTCTTTCCGGTGTGAGGAGGGTAGACCCGTTTGTTTACAATTCTAACCTAACGCATCCTGTCAGCAGGTTATTGAAATTGGATGGACCATTTCTTATTTCCGTTTGCATTTATTCACGGTGGTGTTGTGTTACCAGTATATAGATTTATCTATTACTAAACTTCACGAGGGAAATCTGCTTAGTTTACGCAGCCCCTGCGTGACGGACTTTTTTTAGAAATAGAGGATATGCGACGAGATGATTTCATAAGTTCGTTATATCAGCACTTTGGAAATCTGCTTAGTTTACGCAACCAATGATGAAATCGATTGTGAAATGTCAAACATAATAAATATAGACTCACTAATGCAAAACATGTATTGTTCTTTGGAATGGTGCTTTCTAGGCTGAAAGAAGAAGTTACGTTCAACCCAATTCTGTAGACTGTATAAACAAAGTATTGATAGGTGTTTGTGAAAATTCATTTAATAAAAAAAATAAAAGCCCGGCTAAAAATAAAAGCTTGTTGTTATTGAAGAATCGGTCAATACGGGGCAGGAACCTCTGACCTTTAGCCGAACAAGATTTTCGAAAATCCAGTTTCTTCTTTACCGAGTCTCCCAGAATTAGCGAATCAGAGGAAGGCGGAGAAAAAAAAGTGAAAAGAAAAAGATTTTACAGATATCGGATAATCCGATGAGGAGAAAGGTGAGATATTTTCCTCAAGTCCAATTTACTCGGATAATTGGATATCGAGTTGCAGCGAATTACTCGCTTAGCTCCATACTTAAATGACAAAATAATATTATGAAAGAGTATGCCCGTAGAGAACGGAATTTCTGACAAATATTATTATTGCTTATTATCTTCATATGTTAGAGAAATCAGCTACACAATAAACATAATCATGTAATTTGCTTCAACTATTTTCTAATCGTTGCTGTACATATGAGCGGAATTCTACGGAATGATATAGTATTTTATATATATATATATATATATATATATATATATATATACACACACACACACACACACACACACACTTCATTTTAGTTATTTACTAGGATCCTTCATGGGAAATCTCAGGATAGAGAAGTCTTCCTGTTTGGCAACCTATTTACTGACCAACATCTTATGAAATGTTTGTATGTATATGAAAACATATTCATATAAGCAAATGTCAAGACCCCCAAATTGTGACATTGCCCCCAGTTCTATTTCCCTTTGTAAAGCTTTTGGTATTCGCCCATATATGTGTAGCGATCCATATTACGGATTTAACATTCTTGAAAATTAAAAATTCAGATGTGGTTAGAATTCATCTTCAACTCAAACATTCAAGTGTCATTGAGAGCACCACGCCATATTCAAGTGTTTATCTAAACTTTTGAAGTGAGTGTAGACAAACACTTTTCTCCAATATAGAAAAATTTATCTCTGACCAAGGACGACGAAATTTGTGAACCTGATAAGCCTGTTTCTAAGTGTTATGTGAATTTGTAATTGAGAAATAAGGAGTTGGGAATGAGGTTAGCTTTGCTTTATATATATATATATATATATATATATATATATATATATATATATATATTATTATTTTCAAAACAAGAAACTCCAATTAAATTTTGATGGCCCATGTGGAAAGGAGAACAGCTTTATGTGGGGATTTTATTTATAGAAATGATAATTTACAATTCTCGCTGAATTCTTGATTACCCAAGTAGATCAATTCTGGAGGTCGTTTGTGGATTATATATATATATATATATATACATACAAACATATATATATATATATATATATATATATATACATATATATCGCTGATTTATCTGCAAAATCAGCGTCAAAAGATACCAAAATTCCAGAATGCTACAACAAAATAACAAAATCACACTTAAAAACACAATTACTTACAGACACATGGCAACAGAAATGGTATACGACTATAAAAGGACAACATTTAAAGATATTTATTCTAGACATTAAAGAGTACTTAGGACAAAAATTAATATCAACAGACTTTTACTTGACACAATTATTAACTGGACACGGAACAACAAATTCTTATTTTAATCGTTTTGCCCTAACAGATCAACCAAACTGCTACTGCGACTTTACTACTGAGCAGACAAACACACACTTGCTCTATGACTGCAGACTACTAATAGACCAAAGAGAAGACTTTATATCCCAATTAAAATGCCGACAAGAAAATTGGCCCGTTGAGGAAAAACTATTATTTTATAAACATAATAAACCATTAAAACAGT
The DNA here is from genome assembly GCA_019009955.1 of Riptortus pedestris. NCBI lineage: Eukaryota > Metazoa > Arthropoda > Insecta > Hemiptera > Alydidae > Riptortus > Riptortus pedestris. The sequence goes on along the minus strand of CM032232.1, from coordinate 124,003,416 downwards.
TTGCTGAATAAATGTATGACTTCCTGTATTATTTGAAACTGAAATACAGTTAAATTAATTAATTATTCAGCATTGAATCCAAAATTTGTTTTTTCTTTCTTATTATTTTCTATTTCTTTGTTGTAAATAATTTTATTGTACAAATATTTTATGTTATTATAGTTAAAAAAAATCTTATGTATCAAGCACACGTTATGTACTAATTATTGTACGGGACGTGTAGCTAATAAACTCCCTTCCTGTAGGGTTACTTCAGGAAGGAAATAAATAATATATATATATATATATATATATGTGTGTATCATAGACGTTCTCCAGAATTTATCTACCACACATCTACTGGTGTTATAGTACTTTGTTTTGATATCGTAAATTCATTAGCTGATATTACAAAATCCTAAAAATAATTAATAATTTCAAAAAAACCTCTCATGATCCATAGGTAAATGAGTAAATTTACAACAGTAGAATGCGTAACTATAATAAAATCATGAAAAACTAAACCTTGTAAATCATTAAAAATGAAATATTCATTTTAATAACATGAATGGTGGGTTGGTTCATACTTGGCCAACATGGATTTGCACATAATGACCGTTAATAAATAACATAAAATTGCCAACGACTATTTATTTTTTTTTGTTAATAATTAAAAGGAAAGTTTTCAAAATTTATTTATTTTTTATGATCAATCTTTGTATCCGTTGGCATCTGAGCTTGGCAGAGTAGCTGAGGCTCTTTAAGCCAATGAAAATAAAGTCGCTGCATCTTCGTAATTGAATTTGATTTAAGACTTGCTGGATTGATGTCATTTATCATTCTATTCTTTGTTTCTCTCTCAGTATGAACTAAGGTCTTAAGAGATAGACAAGAGATATTTAGTGATTCAGTAGGCTGATGTGAAAATCAGATAACTTGGAGTGGAATTTTTAAAAATATCTGAAAATGAATAAATAATGATCTTGGCTCTGTAAGTATTTGAAGCTCTAGAAAGTAAATTTGTCTATAAGATAAGCATTTAAGAATTGTTGATGTAATGTAAATACGGGTTAAGTAGAGATTTTACATTTCACCCCTTTTTAACATTTGTTTTTACAAGAAACATTTAAATATCCGTTGAGTAATGAATAAATGAAATAGAAGTTAGTTAAATATATATATATATATATATATATATATATAATTTCTACAAATGTGAGCGGGTCTCATATTAGTTCTCTAAATGGTCTCATTTGAAGATTTTTTTTAAAAATTGCAAACTGCATACAATTTCACAAACTGATTTTTCTTAGAGCTTACCTGAAAAATATTTAATCATATGAACTCATTGAATTCTCTTCAAAATGACTTTCTGTCAATTGTTTCGTATCGTCTTCTCGGAATGATGTGCAATATACATCCCGTTTTCTGGAAATTCTTTGCTCCAAGTTTACACAATATTTCCATTGCAGAGAATAATGCAGTATTGCTAGGCCCGGGGCTACAATTTAATAACTGAGCTTGATTGCAATATTGCAACACTGATGAACACAAATAGCCCGACGAAGTTCGGCATCAAACATTCAGACGTGACTGGAGCACATTTTTTATTAAATCCCAGTTCTCTGTCCCTTCTTTCATTCACCCGATATCATTCCGAAATTTAAAACGTGGGATTCCACTCCACCGTCCATTGTAATATCGACGAAATGAAATGGCAAAAACTCGTTCGTATAGCAAACCGATATGCGTTTGAATGCTTGAATGATTTTCGTCTTGTCAATTGGCATTCTATCCTCAAATTTTACCTTAGTAAGAAACATATGCTAACAGGATTTAATAGTTAAAAAGTCCGTCACGCAGGGGCTGCGTAAACTAAGCAGATTTCCCACTTGAATAGATAAATATACATACAGGGAACACTGCTGTGAATGCTTAGTAAATTTGCAATACAAGTTAATAATCTCTACAACGGAAAGCGGCTGAATTGTAATCAAACAGGCATAGATAGATAGCGCTGCATAGATGGACCGGAAAGACAAACAATTAATGAAATATTACTGAATATAACCTATTAATTTTAATAAAAACCATTTACTAAAACTAGTGGTGTAATTTGTAATGAATCAGAATCAGTTATATCTCAATCACTCAAATTTTAGTAATCCAAAAACAAATGAAGGGGGGGGGGGTCAACAGAACTTATTTGCATATATCTCACGAAGTAATAGTTCAATGAAAACAATATTTGGTATTTAGGCTTCGAATAATATGGTTTATTATATAACAGAGTATTGCTTACGAAATACTAGTAGAAGTGGGGGTTTACTGAAGTCTGAAAACTAAAATATCGAAATATCTCGGTTAATATTCACGATAGAGAATAAACGTATATAACAATAATTATAGCAAATGTAGTTTGCAATACGATTTATTCTATACAATTTTTCGATCCAACTTATAGTAACGGGGATATTTCGAATTTTCAAAATTCTCCCCCTCTAAACCCCCTCCCTCATGCTCGATTTCATCCGTTAACGAACTTGATCTTTCTTTTTACATAAACCGGCTAAATATCGAGTTTGGTAATGATCAAACAAAGAGCGGAAACAGACAGATATATATATATATATATATATATATATATATATATATATGCACAGTCCCATCTCCTAGGTAGGATCGATGGACATTTGAAGAAAAATTTGGAATATCGTGTTATGAGTACAACCGCAATAGCTGATTTCCATTAAGAGAACGCTGCTAAAATCATTTGCTAATTGAGATAATAAAGCCCGATCTGTTGCGCAAAAGACCTATTTGAAAAGGAAGGGTTCTAAATGGAAATCCCAGGTAGAGTCCAATATCCGGTCACGTCAGTCAATGGAATAGATTAATCAGAGTAGTGAGTTGAGACAAAATAGCAATCAGCTGATTGTCTTTCTCTCCCTACTTTTCACGGTCAGCTGACCCGTTGTAAACAACTGGCATTCTTCCCATCCTGACTTGGAGAACGTTGTCTTCGTATCCACTTTGGGGAAGGACATTAGTCACATTTTTGATGTAAGACCTCCACAGGAATAAATCCTTGTCTTAGCACTTCCTTTTCCGGAGGACTTTTGGAATTGATCGTTCAATGGACTTCTTTAAAAATGTTTTTAAGCAGATTTCCACATTTAGAAGGGAAATCAGCTATTAAGAGACTCATGGCGGAATTTTGGAAATTTCCTTGAAATGTTAATCGATGTTGACTGAAATATGTACCTGAATAATATTGAACAATATTATAGAACCATTCTTGTTAAACATTTAATTTCCTACAACTGTTGTCGAACGCATTGTTTCTTTATCTCGAACATTAAATGGGTTATTTGAAACTGTATGTTTTCGGTCTTTAGTAGCCCCTAATTTCAATAGTCTGGATTTCTACGTTGAGCAATTGAGTCAAAAAAACTCAATTAAATTTCAAATTTCTGTGTACATAGGCTTTTTACAAATGGACCAACAGATGGATGGAGAGTTGAGATGACCAGTTTGTCATTCCAACTCGTGGAAAGTTTTCATAGTTTACGCAGCCCCTGCGTGGCCGACTTTCTAGTCATTCTTCAAGCTTGCTGATGCAACATTTTGTCTAAGCCCAGAGAGGAATCATAGGTAGGCAGAGGTGTATCAACCAAGGAAATCAAGACACAGAATTTGAAGGGATTCCCTACCTATTTACAAAGATCTGAGTTATTTTTCGTTAACAGTGTTGAATGATATCTTCATTTCTATATCCTCAGGAATGAGTTTTCCCTTTTTGATTTTTTTCTAGGTCTAATATCAAAATCTTGACAAAATCAAAAGTGGTTGTGTTCTTTTTTTCGCGGGCAGAGCAGTCAGTCTTGTTTTATAATTTCATGTTGAAGTTAATAAAATTGAGTGTTAACATATTTAAGCACCTCGCGAAGAACATTTGGCGCTTTGGTTTTTGAGTTTTGAGCATATTGATTTGACAATGTTGTTTCAGGGATAATTTTAGATTACGAAATGTTTGCTTTATACTTATGTTTATTTGCTCAGAGATGCAGTTGTGGTATGCTAATGAGTCATAACTAAAGGTGAAGTGTATTTATGAAGGATACTCGTTTATCGTAATTTTTGTGTGGCTCATTCAATCTTGTTTTCACAATTTTGTTCGTTCGGAAAATCAACCTATAAATTTTTGATCTATCGGAATAATAAAAAGTCCGTCACGCAGGAGCTGCGTAAACTAAGCAGATTTCCCACGTGAAGTTATACAGTAGAGAAATCTGCCCAATAACAACTGTAGTAGAAAGGTATCTCTTAACCTATTCAAGAGGGACGAATAGTTACGGAAACGGCTGCCAGAGCTCTCGGTGGAACATCCCGAACATAGCCGACTCTTGCTGATCACACGCAGAATACAAATGCAAATATCTCAGTTAATATTCAAAATACAGACTAAATGTATAGAACAGTATTTATAGTAAATTTAATTTGCAACAAGTTTAATTCTATACAATTTTTCGATCTGATGTATAGTAACGGAGATATTTCGAATTTTCGAAAATCCTCCCCCCTCCCACTGGTCCGATTTCAGCCGTTAACGAACTTGATCTTTCTTTTTACATAAAACGACTAAATATCGAGTTTGGTAACGATCAAACAAAAATTGCGACCGCTAGAGCGGTAACAGACAATATATATATATATATATATATATATATATATATATATATATATATATATATAGACAGTTTTGAACGGACCTCATTATCGTCATCTACTAGGTAGGATCGATGGACATATGAAAAAAAATTCCGTCATGAGTACAACCTCAATAGCTGATTCTGCTAAAGCCAGCAAAAGTGTTAATTATCATTCCCTCATCTAATAGCTTTAGAATAAGTCAAATGTCTTACATATTAGCAGCATTCTCTCATGGGAAATTTGCTATTGTGGCTGTAACCATAAAGCGATTTTGTATTTCCTCTAATGTCCATCGAGATCCTGACTAGGAGATCAGGAAAATGAGGTCCTTTTAAAGTTGTATATATATTTATACTTGTCTGTTATGGCGGTTGCAATTTTTGTCTGATAGTTAGTAAACTCGATATATAGTAATATAGTTCGTAAACATCTAATATCGTATCTGGAGGAGAAGGATTCAAAATATCTTTGTGTTTATGAATCGGGCAGAAAAATTCTATACGTCCAATCTTAGTGAAAATTTAATTTTCTACAAATGTGATTTTGCTATATCTCTAATATCAACCGAAATTTCCAAAACGTTTTATTTTCAGATCTTTTAAAATCCTCACTCCAACGCACTTCATATAAACAATAAGCAGTTATATAATGAGAAACTTTATTCGAGGTTTAAACACAAAATACAGTTTTCATTGATCATTTACTGTGTGATATTTGCAAATATTTTGAGTTCGACGTCATCTTACTATGGGAGAATTAGGAAATATTTGATGAGATAAGATCATCAGCATGTCATGCTCCAGCACTTGGGAAATGTGCTCAGTTTACGCAGCACCTGCGTGACTGAATTTTTTTTTTAATGCTTGAGATATTTAGATTCAGCCCGACTTCTGAATCCGTGTGGGCACAGCCAAATTGCAATCGGATAATATGCTATCGCAGATATTTGTTAGCATTTTAACTGTGAAAAGAGAAGGGATTTTGACAGAAACAACGTTATTAGTTGGTTGAAGTCAAGTTGAATACCCTTTATGACAGATTAAACTGTCGTTGACAGGGACTTTAACGAGATTGACAAGGATTGGTGTATGGTAGTAAAGGTAGCTGGCCTTTACGGAGATGTCAACAGAGATCGGTTTATGTCAACGATAAGCGCGGGGGACACTTTTACTTAGCAAACTAGATGAAACATCTCTCCTCCGGTTACAGGCTAATCGACAGCACGCCAGTTTTAAGGGCTTTTAGGCATATTTCCCACAAGGAAATCAGCTACTAAGGTTGTTCTCATGACAGCATTTTCAACAAGTTTCCTCAAATGCCCATCTATCCTACCTAGGAGATTACGAAAATAACATCGGATAAAAATTATATATATGTTGTGTGTGTGTTTGATACCGCTCTAGCAGACGGAATTTTTATTTTATTGTTGTCAAACTCTATATACATATAAATGTTTCATGTAAAACAAAAGATGAAGTTCGTTAACGGATAACATCGGACACGGGAGAGTAGTGTTGGAGGATGGAATTAAAAACATTGTATAGAACCAATCTTATTAATAGATTTATTCAATTAAATGTTATGTAAAAATTTTCTATTACAAGAATATTAACAGACATTTTTTTGTGTTATAAGCTGTTATATCAAGTACCCCTTTATCCTAAGCTTAAATACCAAATATTGTTATCAAGAGGCCTTTATTGTGCGAGACTCACTTAGAAATTCGTAGTGTGTGCAGGTCATTAATTAAGATTTTAGGTTTTTGTTCGAAAATGTTTGTTTTATCTATATCATACTCGATATTCATATATTCAGTCAACACTAAAGATCATATTTGTTATTGGCTGAAATCGGACTAGGAAAATGGGTGGGATTAGAAAATTTGAAATATCTCAGTCATTATGCTTCGAATCGTAAAATTGTTAAACTATTAAAGCTCTACAATTCTTGCTCTATGCAATTTTTTTTTTTTTGCCACTTAAATATTAAGCGAGTAGCTCGTGCTTTCTTGTTTTTACTAATGTGTCATACTAGCACGGGGAAATCTATTTAGTTTATGCAACCCCTGCGAGACGGACGTTTTTTTTTGTACTAAAGGTAAACACGGAAATTTCAAATAAATTTATCTTTAATTGAGCCAGTTCCAATTAGCCATTGTAGCAAAATGATGACGTTAATAAATAATTTTAATAACATCTTTGATTGACGCACTCATCAAACTGATTCATAATCAATTTATTGACATTAACATAATCGAATTGATTCATGAAATTCATTTTTCGACACATATGGAAATTTGAAGAAGTAAGAGATCCCTTCACCTTTTATTTGGTTCCCAAGCCAGAACGATTATGAATTTGACTATTTTTTATTGTCCTTTTATTTTAGGTTTACTTATTTTGGGGGGTGACTGTTGGAAAAATTATCAAGTAAAATTTTATTTACATATTTTACACATACATCATTTACATACAATATCAATAATTGTGATAATGATACCCTCGAAGTCTACGCCTGGCCGCTTTTACCTCATTTTCAATTTCTGAACCTGAATTAAGAGGTCAGTAATAAACATGTATTTTATGTGATTAGTGTATCTAACCCCTTGCAATAGATTTAATATTTTCATTAATAATAAACAATTAAAATCATAGCTATTGTTATTATTTATTTACGTCCAATTTTGCTACTATGGCTAATCGGGATGGTTTACCACCCTTTCTAAACCAGGGTGGAGCTAAGGATTTTATTTGATGAGTTCGTCACTAAAGAAACTTCTGTTGCCCAATTCAAAGGTTACTACGTGTGATTAAGGCACAGCTTTAACCTAACCTGAACACCAATTAAAATCATTATTTGACAATATGTTTATGATTAAGATATTATAAATGTGAATAAATATAAATTAGAATAAAAAACATTATAGGTATTTTGTGTATTTTTTTTTCCCACACCTCCAATCCTCCTTATGAATAACGAGCAGATATTCTGTAATGTATTAATTAATTAACGCAGGCACATTAATTAAAATTAAGCAATCGTATTATTTCAATTAGGATAACCAAGTAACGGTAAATTGGCAGGAGTTGGGAAATCTGTTGTTGACGTGTTTGATTTCAAATCTGATTAATACGTTTAAAAAAAATTCCCTAGTTTTTTTTTTTTCGAAATATTACATTGAGATTAATTACGGGAATTGTGATTAATGTATGTAACTGTGAGTTCGTGGTGAACTGTAATTAGCGGACAGCTGAAAATACAATTTCGCAGACCGTCTGAAATTGAAACGAATTATTAATCAACCAATTCAATACATTTATTTCAAGTGTAAGTAAAAGAGTATTTATAGCCTAGAGGGGAAAACGGTTGGGAAAGTTCAGAGCCATTTAACCTCCATTACAATTCAAATTATAAATTAGTTAAATGCAACAAGTAGTTTTGACAATAGCATTTTAAAATTGGTTTGTTGTTATTTTTAGAATGGACACCTATCTGTATTATTATCTCCCCTCTCTGATAGGAGCTCAACTAATCGTTATCAATTTGATAAATAAGAATACGTATCTGGCAAGAGCTTTGGAAATGTTTTTAATCAAAATATATTTATTATTATTTAAATTATAAAGAAAAGTAATTTATTTTTATATTCAAGGAATATATTTTTGGAATAAATCTAAATTTAGAATGGCATTAGACCTTATGGTCATATTACAATTTTAAGTATTATTATTGTCGTATTCAATAAATTAAGCAAGTCTGCTAATTATTTTAAGAATAAAATGTCTCATATAATATTAAAATAATGTTTTATTAGGAATTTAACATGATAAATGAAATATTCAGGGGAGGCCTATTGAATGTTTAAACCCTTACAATGCACAGTCATATTAACTTAACCAATTGATGGCGGAAGGTCAGTAAAAAGAAAGTCTCAAATGAATATTAAAACTCAAAAATATAACTTACATTAAAATAGAGTCCAAGGAAAATGTTAATAAATATATAGACAATCACAATTTCGCAAACAAAAAATATAGTGAAACCAGTTTCATTTTAGTTGTTTAGGCATTTGGGAGTACAAAAAGGACACCTATACAAAAGAAATGGCTAGTCCGTGGAAAGGTCGCTTGACAGCTTCTACAGTTATCTTCCAATATACAGTAGGGGCTGCGTAAACTAAGCAGATTTCTCACGCGAAGGTTTACAAAAGATAAATAAGTATACAGGTAACACTACCGAGAATGATCAGTAAATGTACAATACAAGTTAATAATCACTACAACGGAAAGCGGCTGAATTTTAAACAAGCCGGCAAACCAGTCTCGAAGCGCTGTATAGATAGACCGCAAAGACAAAAAGTTAATGAAATATATCTGAATATAACATATTAATTTTATTGAAAACAATTTACTAAAGCTAATGTTGTAATTTGTAATGAATCAAAATCAGTTTTAACTCAATCACTCAAATTTTAGTAATCCAATAACAAAAGAAGGGGGGGGGGAATGGGCAACAGAACTTATTTGCATAAATCTCACGTAAAAATTCAATGAAAACAATATTTGGTATTTAGGCTTCAATTAATATGGTTTATTATATAAGATAGCATTTATGTTTATGTAACACTAGTTGAAGTGGAGGTTTACTAAAGGCTGAAAACTATCTCGGTTAATATTCAAGATAAAGAATAAATGCATATATTAACATTTATAGTACATTTAATTTGCAATAAGATTTATTCTATATACTTTTTCGATCCAACTCATAGTTACGGAGATATTAAGACTTTTCAAAATTCTCTACCTCTAACCCCCCCCCCCCTCCGATTTCAGCCGTTAACGAATTTGATCTTTCTTTATACGTAAAACGTTTAAATATCGAGTTTGGCAACGATCAAACCAAAATTTCGGCCGCTAGAGTGGTAAGAGACAATATGATATATATATATATATATATATATATATATATATATATACAGTTTTGAACGGACCTAATTATCGTCATCTCCTACGTAGGATCGGTGGACATTAGAAGAAAAATTTCCCTTCAGGGAAATCTGATAAAAAGGGCACCCATACAAAAGAAACGGCTAGTCCATGGAAAAGTCGTTTGACAGCTTCTACAGTTATCTTCCAATATTTAATTCATTTATTTCAGCCAGATGTCGCTACCTTGTTTGACAGGGTAGGCATTCCTTTTTGACTACAGTTTCACAAATAAATTTACAAAAAGAACTGTTTATCTGAGCGGGCTACGGTGTGATGGCGGTTATGAGGTCCGTGTCGGCTGCAAGTGTCCTCTCGTGACGTGACAACCAATTAAACAGGAGACACGGACCTGCGGCTTTGTAGTGCAATCAATCGGATTGAATGTTTCACTAGTGATGGACCAGCGTTGCTACACAAGTCAACAGAGGGATTATTGCCAAACCAACACCTCGTCATCAACACATCAACAACATCCGCCTCACCCATTCCCGTTTCACATCTCAGCAACCCCGTTACACTACCCAGCCGGTAGCTCGGTAAGCCAATAACAAATTGAAACAACCTTGTTATCTGACAAAAAATCATGTAAATGTCAGTTCAAGTATTGAGTCAAGCTTAAAGCATTTGTCATGCATTCAAGTATTTAATTTAAATGTTCTAGATCATAAACGACTTTAACCCCGTTCTACGCAACACGACATTAATTCAAATAATCCTGTTGACAATTAGTCATCAAGAAAATGGTTAACATGAGTAAGTATTTACTAATATTATTTGTCTAATACATCTTATGAAGAATTATAAACATTTACAGATTTTTCTTCTTTTTAGTAGATTTCCCTTAAGGGAAATTAGTTATTGAAGTCGTACTCATGACGCGATTTTCAAAACGTTCTTCAAATGTCTATCGATCCTACCCGGTAGGAGATGACGAAAATGAGGTCCGTTCAAAACTATATATATATTTGTCTGTTAATACTCTAGCGGAGGAAATTTTTCTTTAATCGTTATCAAACTCGGCATTTAACCGTTTTATGTAAAGAGAAAGATCGAGTTCGTTAATGGCTGAAATCGGACAAGTGAGAGGGGAAGTTTAGAGAGGGGGAGATTTCGAAAATTCCAAATTTCTCCATTACTATAAGTCGGATCGAAAAAAGTCTAAAGAATCAATCTTATTGCAAATGTAATGCTCGATAAATGTTGTTATGTACGTTTTTGCTGCTAGATAATTAACCGAGGTATTTGCATTTTTTTAGTTTTCGGTTCTTCGTAAACCCCCCGTCCTTCTCATGTCATATTGACAGTAATGTGTTTTATAATGAAGCACATTATTTGAAGCCTAAATACCAAATATTGTACTCATTGAACTTTTGCTATTTGAGATAAATGCAAATACGTGGCACACGTGTAAAATCTGGTTAAGTGTTTAAGTGTGTTACGTAGCTCCTGCATGACGGATTGTTTTGTTATTGTAATTATATTTTAGAGAAGTCATGGCGTATAATTGGTTTATATATTAAATTTAGAATTATATTTATAATTGGCATTAACGAAAGGTTTCATAGAAACGCAACCCTATCAATGTTTTCGTCTCATATCTTTAAATTTTTTTAAAATTCATTTAGAATCAACCCATATATATGTTGAACGCAAAATAGAAATACATGCTGTTCAAATTACATGGCTATGCTATGCGAAGCTATTCATTTTACTCACAGACATTTGCGTAGACACACGTCACAATTTTATAAGCAAAATTTTCTTGTTTTCATAAGAATTTGAGTACATTCAGCATTAATAATTATAAGTATGAGAAGCCACAGATGTCACACAAAGAAATTATAAAAGTTCCATAAAGTATATCCCTAAAGTTCTTTTTACATTATATGGGCATTTTTTAAAATATTTTAACAATCTGTAATGTAATGATATATATATATATATATATATATATATATATATACACGGGTATATCATAAAAATTTGAAATATGAAAACATAAAACAACAACATTAATATAAACTACTAAGGAAAATCTCACCATCACCGAAAGTGTGTGTGTTTGTATTCGTCATACTACTGGGCATGTTATATTTTTGAACAAATATTTAGTTCTGTAAATAGAAATTCACGGTTCTAAAATGTTAATGATTACTCTTTCACTTTTTTGTATGATTAAAAAAAAAAAGTCCGTCACGCAGGGGCTGCGTTAACGAAGGAGATTTCTCACGTGCGCCACGTATTTGCATTTATCTCAAAACTAAAAGGTTCAATGAGAACAATATTTGGAATTTAAGCTTCAAATAAATTGCTTCATAACATAATAGAATATTGTTAATATGAGATAAGTAGGAGTGGGGCTTTACTGAGGACCAAAAACTAAAAGATTCAAATTTTCAGTTAATATCCAAGATATTGAAAAAGTGTACATAACAATATTTATAGAACATTACATTTGCAATAAAATTGATTATATACAATTTTTCGACCCGACTCATACTAACAGAGATATTTCGAATCATCCAAAAAATCCTCCCCTCTAACCCCTCCACATTGTAGTTTTTTCGATTTTCGAAAGTCTCCCCCTCTAAACTCCCCTCCCCCAGTCCGATTTCAGCAGTTAATGAACATCATCTTTCTTTTTGTATAAAACGATTATATATCAAGTTTGGTAACGATAAGACAAAAATTGCGACCGCTAGAGCGGTAACAGACAAATATATATATACAGTTTTGAACGGACCTCATTTTCGTCATCTCCTGGGTAGGATTGATGGATATTTGAAGAAAAATTTCGAAAATCGCGCCATGGGAAATCATTCATACTTAAGACTTCGTAACATCTAGTTGTGCACAACCTGCGTTGATTGAAATTGAGTTTGGGTTGTGCTGGGGACTTTAAGAAGAAGACGAAAAAAAATCAAATATTTTTGCACCTGAGATATCTAGGAGACTTTTAGAGAACCCTTTTAGTTTTTATAAAAATATCTATAACATATGGTCCATGACGTTCTTTGATCCGATGCAGTTTTATAGTTATTAAGGTTATTTTTAATTATAAATTTGTTTTATATTATTTTTTTCTCTTTATTGCAAATATTGTTTTATTTGTTATTACTATTCATGCGCATAGCATTAAACAGTTTTTCAATCGTAATACTTAAAATCAAGCGAGAATGTTGCAACGAGATAATGTTTTATTTTACACTGGGTAACAGAGTAGGTATGTATTTAACTTGTACCGTGCTTATTTTCGAATGTTATTTATTAGGAAGAAGAATTTTTTTCCGTTCTAAAAAGAATAAAAAGGAATTCTAAAATCATTATCCTTTCGTAAATAATAAAAGGAAACGAAATTCCCTCCTAGATATATTTAATAATATGTTGTAATTAAGAATAAAGTATACTAAACGGATCTCTACACAAGGGGAAAGTTAATAATGACTCCTCAAAAGGGAATATTCGTTAAACTAATGAAGGAAAAGGGGGAGGGAAGACAATTTAGGCTCATTATAAGGTATTATCTTGGAGAAAGGCCACTTTCTTTTAACAAAGGGAAAGGGGAAATGCTTAATAAAAAATGCACCTGGAGCGTAAGGGCTGTTCTTCTCCAGGACACCAGGAATAGGGGATGTAAGTGGAATTTTAGTGGATTTACTGTACCTATTTAATCATTCTCTGGAGTCTTAAATGGAATAATTCTCCTAAATTAATCACTGTTTAAGTAAATAGCTTTGTAAACGGTAAAGCCTTAGAACTTATTTATAATATAGAATTTTGTGGATTAGAATGAAAAAAAAAAAGAAGAAAAAAAAAACGAACCCCAGATATGCTTTACAAAAAATAAATCTCAAATAAGATACAATAGTATTCATAAAAAGGCCTCAATGGCAGATTTCCCTTAAGGGATATCTGCTAATAACAGCGGATAGGAATATACATACACTGATCAGTGAATATATATCATCCATTCTTTAATGATACTGCTAAAATTCCTGACTGTAAACAGTCTGTCACGTATATAAACAGATTTCCTACGAGCAGAGCACGCTACTCACTAGACTCCATCTTTTATTATTTTTCCTGTAATAAAAATACGTGTTACATGTATCGAGAGAGAGAGAGAGAGAGAGAGAGAGAGAGAGAGAGAGAGAGAGAGAGAGAGAGAATAATAGATAGCAAGTGAGAGAGAGCTTCCTTCATGTATTTATAACAAAATTCTTTGAAGTAAACAAGTGGGTCAGGGATCATTCCATTGATTTATTTCTATTGGTAGACCATTTAAAACTAAGAGAATACTTGAAATGGGTCTTCTGATAACTTCCGCTGTTTTTATTTACAATTTGAAATTGGAAAATGTTACAATTTATCCAGTTTTAATATTTTCATTCAATTTTGATCTTCTCTCTTTAATTCGGCTTATTAGAATGAAGCTGTAGAGAGTGGTTAAAAAATAATATGTCTCTCTTTCAACAAACCTGCCTGCTCAGCAAATATTCCACAGTATTTACCGTTTCCAATATTTTGATGGAAATGCCTTAATAAAAACGTAAAATATGTTATTTTAAATTTATTTGATTAAATAAAAGCTTTCAAGAAGAAGAATTTAATTACATACACTTAACTGAGAATATGAGAGATATCCAAGTGGGGCGATATTAGAGGAACAAAAACAACTCGTAAATATCTCCGTTATATGCACCGGATCAAATAATATTTTAGAAAATAATTCTACTACATTAAACAGAAAAAATGTCCTATAAAATTTTTCTAAATCTGCTTAAATTTTCTATTTTATAATTCCGCCCCCCCTCCCTACAAACTCCTCAAGTTTCAGTTTAAATAACATAGATTAACAAGTTTTACGAAAGTTTTAAACTGTCAGGTTTAATTATGGAAGGACAATGGACATTCCGGACAAAAGTTGAGCGTTGGCGGGGACACACACTATGTATATAAAATTTGAAGAATGATATTTTCAAATACATCAATAGAAAAGTCTTTTTGATTTTCGTCTTTCCCAGCGACGTACAAAAATATTGTAAAAATTCGCTGAAGAATATTAGTCCTTTCCAAATAAATATGAGATTAATGTTTGTTTTTATTTCAGCGTAAATTCGTTAGAAAAAAATATTTTCCCATCCAAAGACTAAAAAGACCACTAAACTATCAGTTCCAACAGCAATTGTTCGTGGTGAATTATCCTCTAGTATGCTACAATGTATCGATAGAAAGTTAAATAATGTGTGTTTCAGAAAAAAAACACAAAAATAAACTTTGGTATTTAACTCCAAAAAATTATAAATTTATTAAGAATACTCGAAATTCATACTGGGACATTTTTTATTGAGTCAAATTCGTATATTTTCCTTTAATCTAAATTTACTCATCATTGTAAAAAAGAGAAAATTAATTTGCATAGTCATTAAACAAGATACAAAGTTTTGCTTCAAACTCCTATGCAGAAACAATTGTTGAAGAAGATATGAATTTTAAAAGTGAAACTGTTTAATATACTATGGGATTGTATGAAACCCATTTAAGAAATATTCCAAATTCAAGAGTTCGACAAAATTCATCTTATTCGAAGAATGCCATTGCAATTATGATAAATGAATACAAATGTTTACATACAATTTATGACATATTTAATACATTTGTCGATGATGGGTAAACAAATAATTTAAGTAGAAATACATGTTTCATTAGGCCGTAGTAATATTGTTTTTATATTAGCAGATTTCCCTCGAGGGAAATCAGCTATCGAGGTACTCATGACGCAATTTTCGAAATTTTTCTTCAAATGTCCATCGATCCTACCCAGGAATTGACGAAAATGAGGTCCGTTCAAACTGTATATATATATATATATATATATATATATATATATATATATATATATATATTTGCCTGTTACCGCTCTAGCGGTCGCAATTTTTGACTTATCGTTACCAAACTTGATATTGAATCGTTTTATACAAAAGGAAAGATCAAGTTCGTTAACGGCTGGAATCGGATCTGGGGGAGGGGTGGTTTAGAGGGGAGGATTTTGAAAATTCTTAATATCTCCGTTATTATGCGTCGGATCAAAACATTGTGAAGAACCAATATTATTGCAAATGTTGTTATGTACATGTTTTCACTATCTTGATTATTTACTGAGATATTTGCATTTTTTTGCTTTCGGTCATCAGTAAAGCCCCACTCCTACTCATCTCATATTTTCAATATTCTATTATGTTGTGAAGCACTTTAGTTGAATCTTAAATACCAAATATTGTTCTCATTGAACTTTTAAGTTTTGAGATAAATGCAAATACGTGGGGCACGTGGGAAATCTGCATAGTTAACGCAGCCCCTGCGTGAGGGGCTTTTAAAAAGTTATAAAAATAATAAATACTCTTACTATTACCTAAAATTAAAAATTAAACATTCTGATTAAATAAAGAAAGTACATAATGTAAATAAAGAGTATTGTATGAATTAAGGAAAATATATAATCATTACCCAAGTGCTAATTCTTCATGCACCTTACAAATAAATTCCAAGGGACCCCGCTTTTTGACATATACTTGAACTTGTTCCTTGAACAATTAAGGTAAGTTTTATTCTTTGTAAGAATACAATTTCCATAAGAGTTTTCATTTCAAAGAAATCTGTTTAAAGCCCTCTGTAGCTATATTTGATATAACAATGATCCCGCCCATAAGAAATAGAGGGGGATTTGTAGTGTTGGTCCTACCTCTATGGACTTTATTCTTCTCCGAATCCCTTTAGCCCCCCAAAGAGATACAAACCCAAACCGGGAAAGGCGTTTCCAATTTCATTACTCGCTGTATTCTAGGAATTGAATCACGTTTTCCTTTGGTTTGGTCTATTTCTGGGCTTCAAAAATAGTTCAGTAGTCAGTGGGATGGAAAAGATATTTCCTTCCTGTCCACTGACTATGAAATATCCGGTCTCTAAAAGGTTATTTTAACATTGACCCCCCCCCCTTTAGATATTGAGCAAAAAGAAACTATTATTGACACATGTTGCTTATTTAAGATAAATACCGGCTCTCATTGTACATTATATGGCTTCAGATGTTTTGTAAAGTGAAAGTCCGTCACGCAGGGGCTGCATAAACTAAGCAGATTTCGATAATTTTCGAAAAGTTTCTTCAAATGCCAACCCCTAATTAACATGCGTTGAAAATGAGGTATGTTGAAAATTGGATACAAAATTTTGTACCGGTGTCGAAAATTCGAAGTATCTCGGTCGTCGGATCAAAATATTGTATAGGACCAATTTTAATCAGCTATTGAGGTGGTACTCCTGACGCGATTATCGAAAAATTTCTTCAAATGTCCATCGATTCTACCCAGGAGATGACGAAAAAGAAGTCCGTTCAAAATTTTATATATATATATATATCTTTTAACGATCGTTACGAAACTCGATATTTAACCGTTTTATGTAAAAAGACAGATCAAGTTTAATGCCTGAAATCGGAACAGAGGGAGGGGGGGTTAGAAAATTCCATATATCTCCGTTATTATGCATCGGATCGAAAAATTATATAGAACCAATCTCATTGTTCATTAAATTTACTATAAATATTGTCATGTACATTTATTCTCTATCTTGAATATTAACCGAGATATTTGCATTTTTATGAAGTCCGTGGGACATGTGGTCGGATATTGTTTGGATTAGTTCAGCCGTTTCCGTAACTGTTCGGCTCTGGTGGAAGCTTCTTCTAACCTTACCTGTCGTTTCTAACCTTACTTTACCTTCGTTACTTTGTGAGATTTCATCCGCCCCCCCCTTCTTTAGTTCTTGGACTACTAAAATTTGAGTTATTAAAATATAAATTATTCTTACAATTCAGAAGACATTTCAGTTGCGAATTTGTTAAAATTAACTGAAAGATTTCTCATTACCGTTTGTATTTACTCATGCTATTTCTCTATTGCTAAACTTCAAATTTTGGGAAATCTGCTTAGTTTACGCAGCCATCTTATATCAACATTAAGGTGATATAGCACTAATAACCTTATTCTTAGCTTAAATATGGAATATGGTTACCACCAATATTCGGCTACACGGGATACATGTATATGCGATTCACGTTAAACCATCAATATAGATAGGTAATATTTTATATAGAATTCAATATTTAATTGATTGATGGAGGGAGTCTTATATACCAATGTTATATAATTAATCTTTTTAATCATTTGATTTACTAAAATTCTTCCGTGTATAGTTTTTCTGTAATTTGAATGTTTTATTTATTTATTTATACATGAGCACACGCATCTAGGCGATTTGGCTCAAATTTTCACAATGTAAAATGAAAACAAAATTGTAGAAAAATAACAAAAGCTGAAACAACAAATAAAAAAATTAAATACAACAAACAATCATTAAATACTAGTAGTAAAGACAATTAATAAACATTAGACTAGTAATAAAGACAACAATTTAAAATGGTTTTAATAAAAAAATTATGTTATTCCTATATACTAGTACATTTATATTATTATTTTTTTTTTATTTATTTAGTTTTGTACCCCACAGCGATGGTGATTAGCATTATTAGAATGATTTCTTTACTCCTTCATGTGCTTACCTTTTGTGTACTTTTATATTATGGAAAATATTTCTTTAATATGTGATTCTTTCTCATACCCGTGCTTTGTCTAAAGAATATAATAAAAGTTAACTCTTTTAAATCTTTTTAGGTATGCTGTAGACCTATTCTATTTTGTATTATATGTTTTTGTAAATGTTGATGTGTTTTAGATATGTTAGTATTTGTGGAATATATTATAATATGAATATTAAACGAGCTATTTGTAGTGTATGTTTTAAGGCTTCACTGAACCCCTACTAAGATTTTTAATTAACAAGTTGATCATTAATCATGCCATGACCAACATAAATTTGAGATTGAATATGCTTCTTATTTGTAAAGAAATAGAAAATCAATATTTTTTTTCCTCGTATGCACAGAACCCATGCACAGACCATGTCCCAAACAAAATACATACAGTTGGTTTAACATACGTTTGGTAACAGCGTTTTGTCTATAAAATTCATATCATCTATAAGGCCATATAATAATAGAATTAGTTTAAAAAGCTAAATAAATAAATAGAAAAAAATATAGACCAGAAAATCCCTGGAATTACCCGGCTAATAACAATTGGATTTATAGTTTACAACATAGTTAGATAGCAAAATCACAAGATTATCTCTTTTATTAATTTATTACTTTATTTATTGTATCTATTGTCTGTAGAAAATGTTTTAATGAAGTTGTCGCCTCTGTTTATAATGTCTTTTTATAATGTTATTCGGTGTGGTAAAATCGAATTTAACTTGACAATATCAGGGTACCACTCTAGCACGTGGGCTTTCGCAGAACGTGCTTGGCGGATTTTTGTTTTAACATGCTACTCCTTTGTTTAAAGTTGAATTATAAATATTGTCTTACCACGAGTGTTCCGTCGCATTCTGTTCTCTGACATAAGTTCACTGATCTGCGGATCTCCTAGTTAATAACTGTGGAGTAGGGTGGATTGGATCCTACGACCTTGAATGTGTGCGAGAGAGAGATAAAAGGCTCCCCCAGTGACCTAGTTCCAGCGAGGGTGTCATTACAAACCCTTCGGATCTATACAGGCCAGTATATTGAGATCCACTCTCTCACCACCTCACTATAATGGGAAACCGTCCAATAAAAAATGTCATATGTCCCACGGAACTCGAACCCTAGGCAGCCATAATATTTTTAGCGGTCATTTTCAATAGCAGTGGCCGCTTTTAATATTGTCATAGTATCTCTCCGTTCTTGTGTAAATATCCATCGAACAACAAGGCGTTAGCCGGCGTGATCTCTTCGGAGATAAGGTCGAATCATTTTATAATATATGTACGGCTCCTGAAGAGGGGTCATAAAGGACGTGAAACGTGAAGAGTGACCTCCCGCTATTATATCTTCAACGAATATTGGATTGTATTTGGAGAGAGAAAAAGACGTCCAATTCTTCACAAGTTTTATATTTCAGCGCTAAGCGCTTTCGAAGACCCAGCGCTTTCAGCGCTACACAGAAAAAAAACAACGCCAATAAAATCTACATACATTACAACAGGGTCATTAATTACGTTAATATAAATAAATAATAACACAAAATAAATATCTAAAAGAAGTGAATATAAATATAGATATTTTTTATTTTAGATATTTATTTATTTATATTAGACCCGGTTGTAATGTATATAGATTTGATTGACTTCGTTGTTTTTATGTGTAGCTCTGAAGATGAAGACACTGGTCTTCGAAAGTGCTTAGTGCTGAAATAAAAATCTTGTGAAGAATTGGACGTCCTTTTCTGTCTTCACATATAGTACACAAGTACACAATATTCTTCACTTTCAACATCACTGCTTTGAAATATTGGATTGTGCTCACTTTTCGACGACATTTCATTTAATAGTTTCCATGAGTTCGTAAGGACTAAAGGTGGTCCGTTCGAATTGGGGGATTTTCTTTTTAAAATTTAAACATTATCTGATTGAAGACGTTTCTTATTTGCCTATTGTTTTATTCAGCTGATCAACATATTAACGTTCATGTATGTCGCTGCTTGAACTCTACGTGTTTGCTCCTTCATTGGCGTCTGAATACGTCGTACAAAATGGCTCAATAACACTTCAGTAAATGTACCCATATCCTTCATAGGTATAAAAACCCTTTCCTTTAGAAATCCCAGTTACTGACTGATAATGAATAGCAGGGTACTCATATAGTTTCTTAAGTAGTTTTTGTGTTTGTTAGTTATTAATACATATTTAATTCAATTTTAAGTAAACATTAAATTGTTTACGAATCAGATACATCATACTTCAAAAACGGCTTGAGGGCGCAGAATATGTTTGGGTAGGGGAGGGGGGTATTAGGTTGTTTGGGGAGAGTTAAGTTGAATAATTTTTACGAATTCCCTTTGTTAAGGTGACAGGAAAATACTTTGATAAAGACTTTCTATTAATTGTAATTATCAACTGGACATTCTAACACGAGGCCGAACCGAACAATATATAGCGACTCACTACAACATACAGCATCCTGTCGACAAGGAGGTACAACTCTTACATAGAGGACAGAAATATAAACGTACAATATACTTAACACCCTTTATTTGCAATTCATAGCTTTCAATTGCACAAAACATAACTGATCCCTATTTGCCTTTTTGCAGCGTTAATTCAATACCATATTGAGTCAATTTAGTTTATGAACTTTTATTGGCTCTTTCCTAAAGGAAATCTACAAGAAGACAAGAAAAAAATCACTTATTTATAAAATACTTGCTTGTGGCTTGACTCACCATTTGCTCTATTTGTTTACGGCACTTCGGCTCAAAGAGAAAATTACGTCAAAGCTATTGCCCAGCTGGCCATCCACGCCGTTGCCTAGCAACCCGTGCCCCACTGACGTGATAGAAGAAAAGACAGTCTGGAAGAAAATGTTGACACGTGCATAAGGCCCAAATACGGCGCTCTTTACGTAAAGGGGAAACTAATCGCCATGGAGTAGTAACTGGGAGGAGGAGATGACAGCGGGGAGCAGCAAGACATGAGGTACCTCATTTTTTATAACAATATGTTCAGAAGATAAAGAAGAAACGAACATCAAGTTCAGCCATCATCGGCCATGATGCCCAGTGCCCTTTTACAAAATGCAGCTCGTCCTTTATACATTAATATTCACCGTGGCCCTTCAGGCAATTTAGTTGTAATCAATAAAATATACACATTTATAATTTGTTTTAGTTTATTCAGAATGGCCCTTCAGGCAATTTAGTTGTAATCATAAAATACATCATTTTATCCATTAGTTATATTTCAGTCTTTTCTTTATACAGCCCACTAATACCATAGTTATTAATTCGTTGGTATATCTCCCTTAAAGAGAAGCCTCAAATTGCTTAGTTCACTATTAATGGTTTCTAACTAAAAGGATAGGCAAGGCTTATCTCAAGAAGGGTTTTTAACAGTAAATTTCAGTTATCCTATAGCATATATGGATAATATAGTATGTTACCCAATGGGAAGACTTGTTAATTACTAAATATACACGGGACCAGCAATCAATGTTAACAACTCAATCAGCAATCCACAAAAATGATTAGTGGGCCAGAGGAAAAAATAAGACGTCAAATGATAGTCACATTTCCCATTTTCTGAAAAAAAACAACAAAAAGATGACCTGATGGCGGCCAAGGTAATCAGCGAACAGTCATAACAAAGCAATGAATATGAGAAAGTGGCACTGAGAAATCTGTAAATTAAGAAATTAATTTTATGGAGATACGGACACTTTTAAATATGAATCAAAACCCGACAATGATAACAAGGATTAGATTTCACAGAAACACTGCTGAAATATATATCCTGCAATCATCTAGTTCCAATTTCTAGTTCAAAGAAATTCACAAAGAGTAGAAGTTCGCTTGTGGGAGTAAAAAGGTTTGTTTTGTACGGGATCGTTTTCGTTTTAGCATGATAATCTCTGCCTTTTATATTCTGTGAATTAGAGAGGATTCGAATACAAAGAATAACTTTTCAAAGAGTTATCTCCAAACACACAACAAAGTTGTTGAAAAGAGAGAGAGAGACAGAGAGTGTGTGTGTGAGAGAGAAGTACCAACAACAATGGCCCTATTAGCTATATAACACACGAGGGGGAGATTGCTTTGAAGTCAGGAGCAGCGAGGCTATTTGTCATGAGAGAATGCCAATCTTCATACACGTCACCGTAGCTTAAAACGTCATCATATTATAGATTATAACGTCATCAGGTGGGTTGTCACTACCAACTAATGAGACTCGCTCCTCTTCCGCCAACCTCATTTATCGTTCGTAAATTCTAATCGATTTACAAATGCCCAGGTAAAAGAATAATTTACCACTCATACCTTTTAATAAACGTAAATAACACATGAAAAAACAAGTACACTTTCTTTTCCAAATATTTAAGTAAATGTATCCATCAGGCGTGCTACAAAATATTTGTTCGGATTTTTGCAAGTTTTGGCATTCTCACGAATGCGAATTTGGGGTTTGATTGCATGATTTAAAAGTCCGTCACGAAGGGGCTGCGTAAACTAAGCAGACTTCTCGCTTGAAGGTTAACAATTGATAAACCTACATACTGGTAACACAACACACCGTGAATATTAAATGGGTTAATACCAACGATAATAAGAAACCTCCTGGCGGTATGCGTCTGAAAAGTTAAAAAACAGTACTGCCAACTTCGCACCAGAAAGAAAAGCAATTACTGAAATATATCAGAATATTAACATATTAACTTGATTGAAAACTATTTACTATATCTAGAACTGTAATTTTTAATGAATCAGAATAATTTTTATCTCAATTAATTAAATTTATGCAGTCCAAATACTTAAGACGGGGGAGGGGGGTCACCAGAACATATTTGCATGTATCTCGTATAATGAAGATCTCTTGAAAAAAATATTTAGTATTTAAGCTTCGAATAATATGGTTTATTACATTAACCGAGTATTGTTTATGTGACATGAGTAGAACTGGGGGTTTAATGAAGGCTGAAAACTGGAAAATGCACATATCTCGGTTAATAATCAAGAGAGAGTATAATTTATGTAACAGTATTTCTAGTACATTTAATCTGCAATTAGATTGGCTCTATACACGTTTTCGACCCGACGTATAGTAAGAGAGATATTTCTAATTTTCAAAATTCTCCCCTTCTAAATTTTCAAAATTCCCCCTCCCCTGGACCGATTTCAGCAGTTAACGAACTTGGAGCCGAGTAAAAGGTTCTAGATTCCCGCCCTGGCTCTATTGACGCCCATCTTTGCTGCATTGCTCTCATTTTTCTTGTACTTCTCAAATAGGAGTGTGTTTGCATTTGAAGTAGCACCAAAATCCCTCAAGTAGATCAATGGGTGCATATTTAACAACAATATTTTAATGTTAAATACTCTGTTGCTGTACATGGTCCAAGAGTTTTCGTTATATTTTTTATGCATGGCTGATGATGGACTCTATTAACTATTAGACCGAATTCAGTTTTCACTGCTTACTTTGTATAGCGCTGACAACGGCAGTGTAAATTGCTGTAAGCACTTATAAACATATTCCAAGGAGCCACACAAATGTGTTCATACCCGATTCATTACTCTCACCACCAGAACAAACAGCAATGGGCTATAAAAGCCAGTTGTTAACATTGACAGCAATATTCTTACCTCCTTTGACATGTGACAATTTCCTTTTATCCAAATGTCAAAAATATCTGATATCATCGTATTCATCCTACCCTTCCCTGCGTGTAATTCATTAATGAATGAATTGAGCGAACACCATGGGCAAACGGTATCTATATTTAGAGCTAAGCTTTTATCCATTTAGTAGGGCCGTTATCATATTGAATAACTCAATGAACGTTTTTTTTTATTAATTCATGAGTTGATTCATAACGTAATTGAATCGGATGGCGTAATAACAAGGTAATTGCATGTTTTATTTTTAAATTTCAATGTATATTGATTGAATCCATAGTTCAAACTTATACTTACAGTAAAAAATCATCAGTCAGGTTCTAACACATACATTTTTAAAATTGCTTTCTGACAGGGTGGAAGTGAAATCTATTACAGGTAGAGGAAAAATGACCACACTTTTACAATAACAATTTATTATAGTGACAGAACGCTTTCGATGTAAGTGCATAATCATCAGTGCCTTAGCGTCCTGAATATTGACCTGACGGTCCTGAGGACTAGACTGATTAATACATTTCATAATTTATAACAATTTTAAGGATAGGTCTTAATATTTCACTTCCTTGTACGAAGTAAAGCTATTATTGGAATCGCGAAAATGTTCTGTTCCCACATTTCAACGGAAATACCCGCTATGACCCTCCCTGGACCCATTTCGACTAGTTTCGGCTTGACGTCTCTGTGTACGTAATAAATCTTGCACAACTCAAAAATGGCTAACATCAAAATATTCGGGACTTGGGTTATCCATGTGAGTTAAAGCGTTGGCTTTAATCTCACGTGGTAAACATAGAGTGGCGAGTTCGATTCACGCCTGGGCAAAGAAATTTATTTAGTGACGGAATTCAATAAATAAAATCCTTAGTCCCTCCCTGGATAGAAAGGGTGGTAACCTGCAGTTAACCCGTCCTTATCAGCCCTAGTTGCAAAAAAAAAATGGACGTTAATAAATAATTTAATTTTAAAATATTCAAATTTTATATTTCGATTTATAACGTTGTTCTGCAACTCCCCCTTTGATCGAAATCAACTAAGGGAAGGAAGGTTTAGAGGTGGCGAAAATAAAAAAAAATTCAAATTTCTCCAAACGTATTAGAGAGGCTAAAATGTTGTATCTACATTTTTATTTTATCATAAAATAAATAAATAAATTATGACATCTATACAATTATTCGATCCGATGCATTTGAACGGACATTCCGTGTATCACATTCAAATGAAACGTTACAACACGTTTGTTTAATATAATTTGAGAGGGGTGTGTACCCGCATCTGATTTTTAGCAGATTTCCCTTAAGGGGAGGATTTTCGAAATATCTCCGTTACTATACGTCAGATCGAAATGTTGTATATAACCAATCTTATTGAAAATTAAATGTAGTATAATTATTGTCATATAAATTTATTCTCGATCTTCAATATTAACCGAGATATTTGCATTTTTCAGCCTTCAGTAAACTCCCACTTCTACTCATGTTACATAAACAATACTCTATTATATAATAAACCACATTATTCGAAGCTTAAGTACCAATTATGTTATTCAAGAGACCTTTATTAAACGAGATACATGCAAATATGTCCTGGTGTCGCCCCCCCCCCCACCACGTCTTAAGGTCTTGGATTACTAAAATTTGATTGATTGAGAAAACAATTATTCTTACTCATTATTACAGTACTAGATATAATAAATAGTTCTCAAGAAAATTAATATGTTATATTCTGATATATTTCAGTAATTGTTTTTCTTTCCGGTTTGAGGCTGGCCAATCTGTCTTTTACATTTCAAACGCTTCCTGTCGGAAGGTTATTGAAATTGACTGAAACACTTCTTAGTTCCGTTTGTATTTATTGACGGTGG
The DNA here is from genome assembly GCA_019009955.1 of Riptortus pedestris. Taxonomy (NCBI): domain Eukaryota; kingdom Metazoa; phylum Arthropoda; class Insecta; order Hemiptera; family Alydidae; genus Riptortus; species Riptortus pedestris. Next base: position 123,977,551 of record CM032232.1, on the reverse strand, counting down.
CGTTGTTGTAGCAGTATATAGATTTATCGATTACTAAACTTCACACGGGAAATCTGTTTAGATTACGCAGCCCCTGCGTGGCGGACTTTATTTACTTTAAACTTCCAACATATGTAGGAAGGCCGAGTTTAAATAGACTGACGGATGACCGGAGAAGCAACAGAAAATACAATTTGCTAAGACAATAGCAGATGTTTCTCTCTTGGGAGTATTGGCCGATCATAGGTTATAAAAGTCAGCTGTTATTATTGACAGCCACATTCTTCCCGCCCTCTGACAAATGACAGTTCCCCTTTATCCAACTGTCAGGAACGTCTGACGTCTTCTTGTTCCCTCGCTTTCTTCCCTGTATGTAATACATCATCATATAAAATGATTGAATTGGACAGCAGTGTAATTTCCGACTTGAATGGTAATAACAGGTAGTTCCAGCTTTTTAAAAGTACGAAACATTTTCACGGACTAGTCGTAGTATGGACTTGTCCATCCACCTTTATATCTACTGAAAGGTCAAGCACAAACAATCTGGTGAAAATAAAAAAACAAAACAATAAATACGATTTCCCGAGAGCGCAGTAGATGTTTTCTCTCAAGAGCATTGCCCGATCACAGGTTATAAAAGTCAGCTGTTACTATTGGCACAAATATTTTTCCCCTTTCTGTGCCAAATAACAGTTCTCTTTTATACAAGGCAAGAATATCTGACATAAAGTTCCAACTTTATTATAATAAAAAGGAAAAAAAAAAAACTCCCACTTTTACTTCCACGTCCACTTTGTGCTACTATGGTTAATTGTGAAAGCTTATCTACATCGAGAGTGGGTCATAGGATTTTATGTATTGATTCCATCACTAAATAAATTCCTACAGTCCATGTAGTCGAATCCACAACTTTAAGCTTTCCGTGTAAATTTAGACCAACGCCTTAACTTACATGGTTAACCTGAGTTTGGCAATTTAATTTTTAAAACATATTGTTCTACAAGATTATTAGCAGATTTCTCTCAAGGGAAATCAGCTATTGAGGTCATACTCATGACCTCACTATTTTCAAAATTTTTCTTCAAATGCCCATCGATCCTGCCTAGTTGATAACGAAAATGAGGTACGGTCAAATTTGAATATATATATATATATATACCGCTCTAGTGGTCATTTTTGTCTTATCGTTACTAAACTTAATATATAATCGTTTTATATAAAAAGAAAGACAAATTTCGTTAACTGCTGAAATCGGACCAGGAAGAGGGGGAGAATTTCGATAATTCTTAATACCTCCGTTATTGTGCATTGAATCAAAAAATGTTATAGAACCAATCTTATTGCAAATGTTATGTTCTATAAATGTCGTTACGTACATTTTTTTCACTATCTTGATTATTAATCGTGATATCTGCGTTTTTTTAGTTTTTGGTCAATAGTAAACCCCCACTCCTACTCATGTCATATTAACAATATGCTATTATGTTATGAGGCACTTTATTTTAGTTCTAAATACCAAATATTGTTCTCATTGGACGTTTACGTTTTGAGATAAATGAAAATAAGTAACGCGTGTTGGATATCTGCTTAGTTAACGCAGCCCCTGCGCGGCGTACGTTTTTTCTCCATGAACCTACAAAAGAAAAGAAAGGGAAGTAAAAATTGACCGTCCCCCTGAAGGAATTTTAATAACTAATGTGATGTAGTTAAACGGTGGCTTTTAAAAATGAAATAAGGCGCCTATTTTCATAAATCTAAATAGTTATTTTATGTGTTTTTAATATGATTATGTTGAAACCTTTTATGTTATTAGTTCTAGCATGTAACTTGTGAAGTATGAGACTGAATAGTTAACTTCCAATTGCATAGCACATCTGTGGTCCTTCTGACATGTAAGGGAGGTGTGTGCAAGATTTAGCTTTATAGATGTCTACTGCTATAAACTGTTTACACATGTAACCACTGCATATTAGTTTATTGATACATTTTTTTTGGGGTGGCTGGTGTTTAAACCAAGTTGTAAACATAGTGAAGAGCTCAGGTTAGCCATGTGAGTTAAAGCCTTGATCTTTATCATACATGGCAAACCTATAGTGGCGAGTTCAATTCTCGCCTGGGCAAAGGAAATTTCTTAGTGACGAAATTCATTAAATAACATCCTAAAATCCCACCCTGGCAAGAAAAGGGTGGTAACCTGTAGATAACCCGTCCCAATTAGCCTGAGTTGCAAAAAGTGGACGATAATAAATAATAATACTATTGATACATTTAATAATAATATGGTAAATTATTACTTATAAGTTAATAATAAAAAGGAAAATGGTTTCGTCGATTTCTTCGCTGGCCATCCAGAAAAATCCAGATATTCTTCTTGTCCAATCTGGCTTTCTGCTCCAGCGGTCTTCTCTATATCAAGTATGCATTTTGTTGGAGAAATAAATGAGAGAACAGGGGAAAAGAAAAAGCCTTTCATTATAACATATTAAAATCAAACCAAAGTAGGTGTGGGCATATTGGATAAAATGTTTTCACTTTATATAATGTATCGAGAAATACCAGAAGTTGGCCTATGGTAGTATTTCTTTCTCTATTTCGGAGATTAATTCTCAAGTAATTTATTTAGGAAATGACCATATTTCATTTTATACACCTACCTAACTATTTACTTTATTTTATAAACCTGGCTTTGCAATGTGTATGCACATCATATGTATGTATCAATTAGCAGATTTCCCTTAAGGGAAATCAGCTATTGAGGTTGTACTCATGACGGAATTTGCGATTATTATCTTCAAATGTCCATCGATCCTACCTAGGAGATGACGAAAATGAGGTCCGTTCAAAACTGTATATATATATATATATATATATATATATATATATATATATATATATATATATATATCAATCTATCTATCTATATATTTGTCTGTTACTGCTCTAGCGGTCGCAATTTTTGTGTAATCGTTACCAAACTCGATATTTAGTCGTTTTATGTAAAAAGAAAGATCAAGTTCGTTAATGGCTGAAATTGGACCAGGGGGAGGGGGGGGGTTTAGAGGGGGAGAATTTTGAAAATTCAGAATATCTCCGTTACTATAAGTCGGATCGAAAAAGTGTATAGAATAAATCTTATTGAAAATTAAATACACTATAAATGATGTTATATACATTTATTATCTATCTTGAATATTAACCGAGACATTTACATTTTTCAATTTTCAGCCTTCAGTAAACCCCCACTTCTACTAGTGTTACATACATAATGCTCTGTTAAATAATAAAAAATATTAATTGATGCCTAAATACCAAATATTGTTTTCATTGAACTTTTACTTTGTGAGATATATGCAAAAACGTTCTGTTGACCCCTCCCCTTCTTTTGTTTTTGGATTACTAAAATTTGAGTGATTGAGATAAAACTGATTCTGATTCATTACAAATTACACCACTAGCTATAGTAAATTGTTTTCAATAAAATTAATATGATATATTCAAATATATTCCATTAATTGTTTGTCTTTCCGGTCTATCTATGCAGCACTACGAGGTTGGCTTGCCTGTTTGTTTACAATTCAGCCTTGTATAGTACATTTACTGAGCATTCACGGTAGTGTTACCTGTATGTACATTTATCTATTGTAAACCTTCACGTGGGAAATCTGCTTAATTTACGCAGCCCCTGCGTGACGGACTTTTTTATATTGTGTAAGCCAAGATGCTGTGTGCAATATTTTTTTTTCATATTATATAATCATAAATCGTGTATATTCTTCATATAATGTATTAATTATAACTTTTATACAAACATTAGTGCAGGCTTAATTAAAACTAACCTTCTTACTTTAATACTTAAGGAAAAGTGGTAAGTCATCTGAGAGATGACATGCACCACCCACTCTTGTACTGGGGTACGAGGGGCGCGACTACTGCAGTGTTAATTTGAAGTGATAAAATTAAGCCCAATATGTAAATAAAATAGACGCTTTTAAAATGTCAAGTTCTGCCAACCTTACGATAGGACAGAATAGTACAATTCCTTTGGCAATATAATAGTTCAGCGTTTCCTTTTCTATAGGATTGTCCGACCAAGGGTATAAAGATCAGCTGTTAATACTGATATTATTCCCTGTCTGTGACATATGTCAGTACCTCTCTTGCCAAGTGTCATATATATACCTGACATCTTCCTGTTCTTGTCTAAGGAGACACTTTTTACGATACTTAATGCATTATTTAAAATTAATGAATTCCATAAAGTCTTTTGTTAAAAGGTTTCTATATTTAGAATCAATATATCGCCACTTATTTCAACTATATCATTTAAAATGGTCTATTATCCGCCCCTATCAAATTACTGCCCTCTGAGTAAATGTGTTTCTTATACATTACTATTGGATTGGGCTACAAGGTTATTATGTTATAATTCTGAATATGTATTATTACCACCTGGATGTTTTTTAGATTTCTTCGTTAACGATTTGAATTCATCCTTATCAACTTCATAGATAAACTCTCTGAAACTAAATATGAACTTCGGAACTAGTGTGGAGAATAAAATATCCAAAACACTATTATTATGAGTAGGATGGAAAAATCTTATGTGGCTAATCATGTTGTAAATTTAATTTAATGCTCTTTTTGTTAGTTACTTTTTTTTTTTTTTTTTTTTTTTTTTTTTTTTTTTTTTTTTTAGGTTTCACCGTTTAGTACTCGTTTCATATTAGCAATAAACCAATATATGTTTAGAGAAGGCTTGTGCAATTAACTCCGTTATTACAAGTCAAGTATGTTGATAATGTAATATAATACAATTTTAATCCCTCATTATTAATATATGGAGTTACTTGTATGTTTTGGTTTTCAGTCTTAAGATAACTCCCACTTTTACTGGTGTGGTGTTGGACCTTTAGTTTTACATGAAAAGCTTATATATCGAATTTGGTTACGATCAAATAAGAATTACGATCACTAGAGCTATAACAGACACGTAGGTTTGTATGTATGTATATATATATATATATATATATATATATATATATATATATATATATAAATATATATGGAGTTAGTGTTGAACTAACCTCATTTTCGTCATCTCTTGGGTAGGATCGATGAAAATTTGAGGACATTTCTCTTAAGGCAAATCTGCAAAAACGTACTTCTTAGCATTTACAGAAGACGCTTAACATTTTTTCACGCTTAACATAATCTTATTTTGTTGAACATGTTTCCTCTTTTGGTGGCCTGTATGAGTATCTGAATTTAAAACTACAACTGAATGTTACATATAATTCGCGATCAAGTCATTTCAGACTTTGTTTCGTTTGTCGAACATTTTGGAAAAAGCCAGTAAAATGGTTCACACCATCTTTTGGGCCTTTAATGGGCCTGTATACAAAGTTAGCATTTTCTTTCTGCAGGGAGGGGGGGGGTATCAAAAAATAATATCTTCGGGCTTTGAATTTGCCAAGTTGCAGTTTGCCATCGCACATTGGCAATTCATCTCCGTCTGCATCGACTCAAATGGTATATATACTAATCGACAATATATTTCAGAACCTATTTCACCTGGAACCTTTCTTTACGTAGATTTATCTCTATTGCTGTTGCTCAACTCCAATATAATGGTAATGATATATCCATCCAGTGCTATTGTTTATTAGGAAATGATTCTTCATATTGTTCCTTGTCAATCATCATTTAATCCAGATTTTCTCTGTACTTTCGATATTAGCAGGTCGTTTCCAGATTACATTTTTTTCTTATTTTTTTTAAAAAGATGTTATTTATTATTGTACACTTTATGCTACTAAGGTTATTTAGGATGACGGATCTACAGGTTGCCTACCTATTTCAGCCAAGATGTTTTATTTATTTTTTTTTCCGTTTTCAGACTGAAAATAAATTTTGGAATTAGGAAATAATATCAGTTTTTTCTAATTCTTTACTTGAGTCTTACCTCTTGCGGTCTGATCTCCAAGTTTTTACATTAATAAAATTTATTTATTTCATATTTAAAATATGAATGAAGAGGAGTTGGTAATAGTTATATCATTGGCAACGTTATAGAGTCCAAACTGTCCCATTTCGTTCAGTATTTTTATGCAAGTTTGTCAGCCTGTTTCTGAAATCGTCCACTTCCTCAGAACAAAACAAGTCATTGAATTTGAATTCATTTGTGCTTATTGCATTGCTGGCTTCCATGTTTGAATGTGTTGTTAGCACATGATGGTGTCGGGATTTTTAAATAATAACTTCATAGGTTTTTCCCCAAATATTTTTGATCTTATATATAATTTTAATTAATTCGTATTTGGTTCATATCTTTTTAAGTCATTCGAATTAAACCTACATGGATTATGCATACATTTTTAAGATGACACTAATTATTACACATTATGCCTGAAAACTAACTCAGCTGATAGGGCATAATTATGAGGGAAAACCTATTTCCTAAATATGTGACGGAATATGATTTATACATAAAAGTTGCTCCTAAACATTATTACATGTCGCGGATTTGCGTGTCTTGGAGTTCACGTGACTCTACGTAATAAAGCGAGTTTAACTCAGGTTTATAAATAAAACCTTATTGTTACATATGTAGACCTATTAAGGCTGTCCAATTTACCTTATTATTAATAATCGTACAGGAAGGGGTTATTCAATTCTTAAAACACTTGGTTTAACTCAATCGATGAATCATAATTTTGACTTCTAAATATAACAACGTTTATATCAATGTTTTGGCACTTTTTAATCGCTCTTAAAGGCATTATATAGCATATAAAGCGTATATTTGAGATATTCTTGTTATTGGAATAAAGGGAAACATTTTTTTTCTCTGTTTACTACAAAACACTCATATACTCACTTAAGCTTTGGCTCAAGATGGAAAACGTTCCTGATGCAGCTATTTAATAATAACATTAAATCTAAAGTTCAATGTTTTAGTTTTCAGATACATTTGGTTGAAAATATATGTCTGTTGGAGATGTCTCATCATTGTCATACTGTATGACCTGTTGAGTAGTAGTTCTGATAGGTTGGTAGGTAAGTTCTAGCATGTTCTTAGTCTGCAATCAGTAAGTGTTTGATAGTTGTGTATTACACTTTGAACATAATGGTGGTTCAGTCCTAGTCATGAGGGGTTCCGTGTGTGTTATCCGTGAATATCCATGTTTTAAACGAGCAAGAACTAGTCTTTCTCTGTTAGAAGAAGTAAGTCCGTCGCGCAGGGGTTGCGTAAACTAAGCAGATTTCCCATGCGCAGGTATAACACACTTGTGATCTCATCTCAGAATATACTCTCTATTACTATGTGGAAAATCAATGAGTAGAAGAAGGGGGAGGGGGGTAATAAACGCTGATAAAATTCGATTAACTATCTCAATTCTTGAGTTATGAAAAAATGCATAGACCAACAATAGGAGACCATCAATAGTTTAGCAAGACTCTTTCTCTAACATTATACCACCTGACTCATTATAATGGAGATATTTTGAATTTTCGAACACCCCTCCCTAAACCGCCACTATTCGTGGTCGAATTTCAGTCAATAACAAATATGATTTTTAGTGTTGACAAAAACGGTGAAAAATCGAGTATAGTATAGATCAAATAAACATTTAGGAAACAAGAACTTAAAATCTCAATTGATGATGTCATCACAAAACAAAATTTTCTTGTATCTCGTGTTGCATTTCAGGTTAGAATGGTTTGGTTCAGGATATAATAGCTTATTGTTAATACGACAAATGTTGGAGTGGGGGTTTACACAAGCCGGAAAATTAAGAAATCCAAATATCTGGGTTAATATTATTGATATCAAAAATACGTATGTAAGAACTTTCATAGAAAATTTAAGTGTCAAGTGCTTCTATAGATTCGAAAATTTCCCTCTCTATACCCCCCCCCCCCTACTGGTCCAATTTCAGCCGTTAACGAACTTTATTTTCATTTTTACATAAAACACTTGAATATAGTTTTAGCAAAGATCAGACAATTGCGACTATAGAGCGTTAACAAGAAAATATAAGGGAAATCTGCTAAATATGCATTTAACTACTAACGGGATCTGGGCCACAGCCAGGATTTTGAAAAAATCCGTGTCGATGTAACTCAGTGTCATTTTTTCACGGGGGAAATCTGCGTAGTTTCGGATGGACCTTCCTGTCGAGACTTTTCTTATTCTTCTATTTTTTTTATCTTATTAAAATAAAACTCCCGATTTTGTGGCGAGTTAACTCAATATTATTGCATACGAAATAATTGATTAAATCATTCATAATGAATGTAATCAACTCTCGGTCTAAAATGATTAAGGTTGGCTTCCGTTATCAGGAACACGGCTGGATAATTGATAGCTTGATTAAAGGTCCGCCATATGAATTCCATTAGATGAAGAAGACTTATAAATATTAAATACAGTTCTATCATTTGAACCGACAGCTTAAACTTGATAACATGAACATTTTAACTGAAATTGCATTGTAATCTTAGAATAGTTACATAATGATCAAAAACCGTTTTACTGTTGCAATTAATCTTCAAAAAGTACTATTATGTAATTCCGATTTATCTTTAATTACAGTTATGACATTAATCTAGTAATTCGACAGCAGACAAAAATTAATAAATTATTTCTTGAACGAACTATTATTCCATTTATGCAAAATTTAAATATTGTTACTATTTGGCATTAACACACAATTACCAATGTACTGGAGAACTGAGAAAATGGAAAAAAAAGGACTTGTTCAAATTTTTGGATCAGTCTCTTATATGTATTTCAGAAAATAAAGATTTCCCACAAGCTGGAAAGACACTATAGTGATCTCATCTCACCATATATTTTCTATTTTTAAGTAATTCCGATGATTAGAATAATATTAGTTATAAAAAAAAAAAAATTGTAGATCAGAACTTGAGGATTAGTTTAACGTGATCGTTTATATAACTTCTTCTACTCTAAACGTAAGAATTTAGATACATCTCTCAACTTCGAATTACCCAATTTTTGTAAAAATATTTACACAGAAATTAAATTTTCAATAAGATTGATTACATAAAATTTGTTTGTCCGTAGTTTTTTTTCCAAGCAATTCCCACTTCTTCTACCTCGGTCCTATTTCAGCAGTAAACGATGTACATATCGAGATTAGTGACAATCAAACAAGAATTGCGACAGCTAGAGCGTTAACAACACAAGATCTTGTAATTTTGAAGGGATCTCACTCTAGTAATCTCCTAGTTAGGATCAATGGGCATTTGAAGATGTTTTTGAAAGTTGGTAAATGAGTAACAACCTCAATACCTGATTTCCTTTAAGAAAAATGTGCTAAACGTATAAAATCATATTTACTTGATTGAATTCTTCTAAATTTGAGTGTGTCAAACTGTTTTTTCCCCTTAAATCTCTGGGTAACCATTGACAAACAGTGGAAACTTTAAAAAAAGTATAAAATATATGAAAAGGAAAATACGAGATTAAAGACTTCGTCTAGATGGACAGTGCGTTTATTTTTCTTAGAGGACTTGAGCTAAAATTCCCATTTGTCGAATATCTTCTTAGTTCATATCCCTCGAGAGAAATCAGTTAAATCCTTATTGCATATGATGAATGAATTTTTACCTGGAAATTATTGCATCTGCTGAAGACCAATGCTGTTCAATGTACGGCCTTTTGCCGTAAAGCCATTGACATTTCTCGTTCATTCAAATGTCAATAATATCTGACATTCATTTTCACGGGTGCCATCTTTTCTATATGTATCTTTTAGATGATTGAATTATGTAGCAGCCATTAGTAAAAAGGTTTCTATATTTAGTTCCATAATAATTTCATCGATTGACTTAGCCCACGTGATTCCAGAAATTGAATAACCTGTTCTGTAAGATTATTAATAATTATAGAGTTGGGCTATAGCGGAATTCAATAGAATGGCCTTTATATGTCACCAAATATAAAATTAGGTTTACATTTACATATTTAAGGTAACCCACGATTATTATTAAATCCACTTAAACACAAAAAGGTCCGTCACTCAGGGGATGCGTAATCTAAGCAGATTTCCCGCGTGAAAGTTAACAATAGATAAATATAAATAACACAACACCACCGTGAATATTAATTGAATAAATACAAACGATAATAAGAAACCTCCCGACGGAAAGCATCTGGAATGTAAACAGGCAGTTCTGCCAACTTCTTACCGGAAAGAAAAACAATTACTGTAATATATCTGAATATCACGTATTAATTTGATTGAAAACTATTTACTATATGTATTACTGTAATTTATAATGAATAGAATAATTTTTGTCTAAATCAATCAAATTAAAGTAGTCCAAAAGCTTATGAAGGGCGGGGGGTCACCAGAACATATTTGCATATATACCGTATAATAAATGTCTCTTGAAAACAATATTTTGTTTTTAAGCTTCGAATGATGGTGATTTATTATATAATAGAGTGTTGTTTATGTAACATGTGTAGACGTGGGAGTTTGCTGAAGGCTGAAAACTGAAAAATGCAAATATCTCTGTTAATATTCAAGATAGAGAATAAATGTATATAGCATTATTTATTGTACATTTAGTATTTCCTATAAGACTGAGTCTATACATTTTCGGTTCGACTTATAGTAACGGAGATATTTCGGATTTTCAAAATTCTCGCCCTCTAAACCTCCCTTTCCTCTAGTCCGATTTCAGCCGTTAACAAACTTGATCTTTCTTTTTACATAAAACGACTAAATATCGAGTTTGGTAACAATTAAACAATGCGATCGCTAGAGCACTAACAGACATATATATATATATATATATATATATATATATATATATATATATATATATATATATAAAATTGTAACCTCTGACTGTACATTGATTTTTTTCGCGAAATTTCACGATAACTTTTCGTTTCACATGTCATAGACACCATATCTGCATTTTGTTTCTTTCGTGTATGTTTGTTTGTTTGTTTGTTACCTTTTCACGCATAAACGGCTGAACGGAATTTTATGAAACTTGGTATGTATATTACTACTAACCCAACTTAGACTTTAGGCTATATTACTTTTCTCTGAGACGAACAGGAGTGGGGGTTATAAGGGAAGCCTGAAATTAAAAATAGCGATATTTCGTTTTCTATTGGTTTTTCGGCAAATATGCACATTACAAAAGTTGTTTATTTTGTTATTTAGAGTAACTTTTATTATATACACTTTTGTCGTATATCGAAGTTTAAATGCGTTATACGCTAAAAATTATAGAGGGAGTCAACAATATTATTTGCCAAAAAAGACTCAACCGAACTGAATAAAACTCGGTATGTGTATTAGTAGTAAGGCCTTCATTATAATAAGCCATACCAACATTTCTATGGACGGGCAGGAGTGGGGGTTATAAGAGAAGCCTGAAATTAAAAATAGCGATATTCCGTTTCCTATTGGTTTTTCCGCAAATATAAACATAACAAAAGTTGTTTATTTTGTTATTTGGAGTAACTTTTGTTATATACACTTTTGTCGTATACCTAAGTAAAAATTAGTTATATGTTAAAACTTTAGCGGGAGCCAACAATTTTATTGGGCACTAACGGCTGAACCGAACTTAACAAAACTCGGTATGTCAATTAGCATTAATTCTTCCACGACTATAAGTTATATTAAAATTTTTAGGTTCAAACGGGAGGGGGGTTATAAGGGAGGCCTGAAATAAAAATTCACCATATTTACATGTATAAGAGACGGAAAATATAAAAATATCGAAGACAGTGAAGCCTTATCGAACAAATATTCTATTATTAGCAAATCCACGGCAACGACGGGTATCAATCCTAAACACAGGGACGTGTAAATGTCAAAATATTGTGCAATGTAAAGCCTGCTAAAAATACCATCACCATTCAGCCTCAAATGAATTCCCGGGCGAAGCCGGGTATCTGAGCTATTATATACATATGTGTATATATATATATATATATATATATATATATATATATATACATATATACTAGCTAAGGTACCCGGCTTCCCTCGGGAAATCATTAGAGGTTGAATATTGACATTATCAAGTAACGTTTAATAGTTAAACCCGTATATCGTACATAGTTGTTTCAATATCGTCAATATATCGGAGGAAATAAGCTGCTATATACCATAATTAAAGAGTTTGATTCACCACAATTTCCGCTATCACACCTTGTGTAATTCAGCTGGACTTTGTTTAAAAATTACGTAATAAAAATTGAATAATGAAAATGCTCTTATAGTTTTCATTTCCATTTTAAATAAATAACGTTATTTCCTGGTGAAAATAAATAATTAAGGTGGGGGGGGGTACAGAGATTTATAACCATTAATTTGTACCAATACAATTGGTTACTCCCTCTATAGTTTTAGCGTATATCTCGTTTATACTTTGTTATACGTCAAAAGTGTGTATAATAAAAGTTATTTTAAATAACAAACTAAAAACCTTCTGTAATGTGCATGAGATAATAGGCTTCCCGGATAACCCCCCCCCCCTTTTCGTCCGTAGAAATGCTAACATAGCTAATGTTTTATAATTCTAATTTTCATTTTTGTTATCTCCTAGGTAGGATCGATGGACATTTGAAGAAAAATTTGGAAAATCGTGTCATGAGTATGACCTGAATAGCTGATTTCCTTTAAGGGTAATCTGCTAACATCAACTTAGTTAATAACCGACATCGGATCGCAAGGAGAGGAGGGGGGGGTGGGTCACCGAAGTACAGAATATCTTCAAACTCTCAACCAAAATCATAATTACTGCCTGGAAAGCTTATCATTTTAAAGATTAAAACTCTTCAACACACTGCTTGAATTAATGAAACCTTAACAAAAATATTCTTTGTTAAAAATAAATTTAAAACAACATATTTTTTTATAAACTAGATAATTATTTTAAAAAATATTTAAGTGTAGAATAAAACTACAATATATTTGTCAAACAATAAATTATTATCAGGTATATTGTCTCATTAAGGTAAAGTCACGTTTCTCAATATTTGAAAAGCTTGTCGCCCAATATAAGAATTTATAATTAATTATTAAAAGAAGAATGCCAATAAATTAAAAATGCATGTTATACAGGGTGCGAAAACACAAATTCGCTTTTGCGGCATCATAACTTTCTTTTTCCTTCAATTTTTTTCTTGAATACAGGAAGATATGCTGCTGCACCCTGTATATTTAAAGTGTTCTTAATATTAACAAAACTAATTTATTGTACATAATTACTAAACTAGTAAATAATAGAAAATGTACTCTGGGATTTTCAATGGAATTACGGCCAATGTTTCATTTAAGTTGTCTTTGTTAAGTTACGAAATTAAATGAATTATATTTGACTTATTGTTAGTAACTTTGCTAAAACGAAACATTTTTATGATTTATCTCATTATTTCTTTTAATATTCATTGTAAATAAATTAAATATCTAAATTGCTCCTTTCTTCTGATTTGGATGAAGTTTTTACTGAATCAATATTGCATAAACAGTAATGTACTGTCTTGGTGTTACATTTACTAGGTTGGCGAATAAAATGTCGTAAGTATATCTGGTTCCATACCCGCGGAAACGAAGACTCATTTTGCAATATTTTTAGGCATTTAATTTTAAACTAGAAAGGTCATGCAATTTTTTTCTATCTTAAGTAAGGGTGAAGGAATTTCCCATTTTAAAGACCTTCACTCGTGTGTTATGTTAACGATCTCTCCTCTCTCTCTCTCTCTCTCTCTCTCTCTCTCTCTCTCTCGCTATTAAAAAATAAGCTACATTAAATAACATAAAAAACATTTTTTTTTATTTGCCCGTTTGCCTAAAAACAAATAGAAAATGAAGTATCACGAATTTTTTATTCAGGCCTCCCTTATAACCCCCACTCCCGTTTGAACCTAAAAAATTTAATATATCTTATAATAATGCACACAACAAAAGAAAGTCTGTCACGCTGGTGTTGCGTGATATTTCCCAACTGCTTTAATGAGACGCTTATATTGTCATTTCAAATTTAATTCAATATTTCTCCCTTAATATGAAACCTGTGTACATATGACAATATTTACATAATTTACGCAATTTAAGTTATACAGTTTTATAATGTGGAACACAAATAAAGGGGTCAAGGTTATAGAAATTCAATTATCTAATTACAAAGTCACGCCCAAGGAAACCCTTTGCTAGTTAAATATTTCATTTCATATTACTTTCTGTTTTTATTTTATTTTTTTTCAGGAAGAGTCTAATTCATTACGTTATTTAACTTAAGAGCCGAGAGACATTTTGAATAGACGCCAACAAACGGAGGCCGAGTTTGTAATATTATTCTCCGGTCGTAAAGCCTTTCTATATTTAAACTAAATTCAAAACAAACAAATCTTGTTTACATAACACGTGGGATTGGATGTGGTACTCACATTCGATAGGCCAATTAAACTAATAAATTCCACAAATCTCAATGTTTATTGTTTGCCCTAAAGGAAGAGGAAATTGTGGATATTCCACGTTCAGGAGTGAGGCGCGCAAAGCAAACGGCCTACAGAGCAGCCGTTTTTTTTAAGTTAATTTGCCTAAATGAAATCGGCTGTTACTGCTCACTCATGGCACAACTTGGAAAAATTACTTCAGTTCTCCATCTATCATATATAGTAGATGCCAATAAATCGGCCTGTTCATATTGTATGAAGTATTGCAACAAAAAAAAAAAAACGGTTTCCAGATTTCAAAGAAATTTTCCTTTTTGCCAAAAGTGACCAAGTAGCCTTAGAATTTTGTATTTAAGACTGCTGTAACGTCCAGTTGGGCACGACCTCCTTTGATTGAAAATACATGAGGTAAAGTATGTTGGTATCTTTTTTATCTATCATTAAAGTATCTATAAATTATGTACTATACAATTTTTTGACTGACTTTAATTTTCAGATGAAATCATTTTAAATGGAGTGTACCAAAACAATATGTTTATTTAACTTTACAGAAAAACATGTGTCCAGTACTAGTCACATCGTATTCTACATATATTTGTCTGTTGGAAATCGTTTTTTTTAAAGATTTATGTAACAGTCTTTAAGATGGATGGGAATATAACTCTACAATTCTTCTTTGTTATGAGTTATCATGTTTTTGCTTTATAATAATTCCATTTTTTTTGTATCAATAAAAAGCTCTGTCCTTTACAAGATCTTTAATACGCAAAGTGCACTTTCAGATCTCAAGAACAACAATCATAGCATGGTTAACAGCGTAGAAAACAGTCGAAATAACAATAAAAAACTATAAACAAATAAGCAAAATAAAATAAACTTATATATAGTCAACCAATAAGCTTAAAAAACCGAAAGGATCTATCAATCTGGGTCATTTATATTTGTGGGTTGACTAATTTTTTTTCTATTTTAATAGTTTTTATCGTAAACATGGTTGTAAATTTGTATTGTTATTTTGACTGCTAATCTTGTTATTTTGTTTATTAATCTTGATCAATTATTTCATCTACCGTCCAGCATCTCGGGAGAAATCATTTTGTTTTCATTCAAATATTTTTTGGATTATGAATTTGCATAAAGCTTTAGGTAAACCTAGAGAAACTGAGACAAGAGTCCGAGTTTTTCAAAATACAATATGTCTGTTATACTTGGAGTTGGGAAAATCTGCTTACGCAGCTCATGCATGGAGAAGTTTTGTTCTCGGTGGATTACTCGTGGTTTGATCTCCAGGCCCAAAACTCAATCGACACAAGCTACAATTTGGCATAGTCAGACACAGATATACTTCTGTAAATGTTTTAGCAGTTGAAGACAGTTCAGACATCACTCATGATATATGATATAAACAAACTATTGTTTATATTGGTACTACCTGTGTTACCCACAATTACTCTCTAATCCGTTGAGAGCAAAAACCTTAGTAAAATGTATAAATTAAATTCTGTGTCTGTTACTATTGGAAACATGGACTGGAACAAGAAGCTGACTAGACGTAAGTTACGAAAGGTCGTCATATGGATTCAAACTAAATAATAAATTCCCTTTTCCAAGAGTCGTGGGTCGAATTCCGCGTGTCCATTAGAAATTTACTTAGTGACGAACATATCAAATAAAATCCATGATCTCACCCTGGCTAGAAATGGGTTAGCCTATAGATAATCCCTATCAATTGGCCATAGTTGAATGTAGTTCAATAAATAATTTAAAGAACAATACTTTTTTTTAACGAAAATAAAAAAAAAAAAAATTGTTTCATTTCAAGAAAAGCAAATAATGGTTGAAGTAGATAAGTAGCAACCAAATATCGAACTGCACACATTTAGTAATATGTATAAATTAAGGACTCCGTAATTGCGCTAACTCAACTTCTTCCAATCTCAACTGTTCGTTGATTTATAATGTTTCTATTGATTTAAATAAGCTTTTTGTTTATGAAAAAAAGCTAAGTACTGTTAAACATTTTGGTTTCTTTCAATATAGTCCTTTAATATGTGGTTATTCTTGTCAAAAAATTAGAAAGTAACATCTGAAACGCAAAATAACTTCATGTTTGAATTCTAAGCAATAGACGTTTCATGACCTCATGTTGGGCGAAATCATTGCACGTTGAGAGAGTTCTGAATGCTGATTTAACTAATTTAATCATGGTTGATTTAGTATTCCACACAGTCCACGCCATGATTATTGAGATCTTCCGGTATTGACTGTCCCCTAGTATTTCCTACCCACACTTAGCTTGTCGTGCTCCTAGCTTCTTCAGGTATTGTAATATGTCTCAACAGATATTGTAACAGCTTTTGACGCCCTCTGAATCTTTCATACTAGTTTTGGTGTGACGTCTGTACGCTATATACCGCCAATAACATATGCTATTGTAATGATGAAAGTTCTTTTTCTTCTTTCATTGTCAAGTTGTGGACTTCCCATTTTGATTGAAATCGAATAAGTAGGAATGGGAGTTAAGGAGAATAACAAAATAGAAACATTTCAAATCTGTGTGCCCCTGTAAGTTGCACAAAAGACTTTTACAGAGCCGTTAAGATTTGAGGTT
The DNA here is from genome assembly GCA_019009955.1 of Riptortus pedestris. Lineage (NCBI taxonomy): Eukaryota > Metazoa > Arthropoda > Insecta > Hemiptera > Alydidae > Riptortus > Riptortus pedestris. Next base: position 123,960,497 of record CM032232.1, on the reverse strand, counting down.
TGATTTGATCCGTTGCGTTTGAATGGAGAGATATTGCACGAACTGTGTATTTATATACGAGTATTTAATATAATATACAAGGAAGCCGTTTCGTGTCCACATTAGATATGGTCTTAGCTAGTTCAGATGAACTTGTTAGCGTGAAGCCAACGTTTACTATTCATTAAAGTGCTCAGTCTTTAGTTAGTTCTACAAGGTATTTGTCTTACACCGTCAGCATTCAAGATATTACGGTATAATTAAGAGCAAAAGACCCAAAGGAAGGACTCTCTTTGTGCGCATGAGTCTTTTCAGGAAGTGGGGGCATTCAGAAGGCTAACGAGAAACTCAAGGATCAGTCGAGGTGCGTTTTTGACGGCAGAGTCCTTCATCAGGTGCATTCATGCTCAATGCAAGCAACCCCTTTTGCACTAGCACAAATACGCAATTTCCTAATTATGCTCACCGAGGAAGAACCACTCCAGCAACCAAGTATGTTTGCGGAGTCAGTGATATGGAAGTCTACTACTCTCGAGCTAACGTTGTGAAAGGTTGAAATGAAGTAAGTCTTTCCAGCAAAATGGCTTCTAAAGTTAGCAGAGGTCATTCTTGCAACTTATGAATTACATAAGAAATACAACTCTAAATTAAAAAAAAGAAAAAAATAAGGGAGGTAAAAAATATAAAGTTAAAAATATATATAAATAAAAAAAAATATATGTATATTTATATATAATAAAAGTCGGCCTAGCTTGCGTGTGCCTGGGACTTCCCCATGACTGGGGAACTCAAATACGATCTTAAGAGTGTTGGGCATTGATAACCACGAAGTTTTTTGCCCAGAATCAAACAAACAAAGAACAAAACAAATTAAGTTCACCAGTTTGCTACTGCACGACTTATGCATACGTGTGTTTAAGAATTGGTTGTAATCTGATAGTTTCGGATTAGTCAGTTGTAAAGGACATAATTTCAATGATCTATCACCATTTCTTCGCAATATATTTGAAAAATCTAAGAATTTGTCTCGCAATCGTCAATTAATTATTTCAAATTTTCTAACTATGATCATTATATTGCAATTAGTGAATTCACTTCTAAACATGTAAATGTGGAAGGCGTTTCACTGAGTTCTGGAATGTTATTTCAGATATGATGAACCGGTTACTGCTGGACCACATGTACTTGATTAAGAATACAGAGAAATGCCATTAACATTTCAAAAATGTTGGGGAGATAGTAAAGGCACTATATTGGTGTTAAATTTTTGTGGAATTGTTAATCTGTCGCCTTACATTATATTGAAGGTGTTTGCTGATGGGTAGATGATTATCAACATAATGTAGCATTATCAATATCTTGTTCCTCCGCTGTGAGAGGGTTCATATTTCCCATATAGAAAATTAGATGTCGGTAGTTCGTTTTGTTTGTATAAGACGTTCTTCCCTTATCTCCGCCATGTAATTTAAAAGGCAATGTCGTATAAAGTGAAAGCACATGCGCATTTTATCATTTCTCTACACACAACAACTGTTCATTCACTACATGAATTTCCCTAACCTTTCTCACTTTCTTCGCGAGGTTTCGTAAACAAAGCGAATTGATTAGAGTGATTCCCCGAAATCAGAAAGCTCATACAAATTTGGTGTAAGGAAAATTTTAATGCGTAGATTGTTCTAAAAGTGATAGTAGAGTATGTAACTGTCACCATGAACAATGTTTATTGAGAAAAGTTGTTTTTCCATTACGGCGTATACAGAGCAGAACTCTTACGAAGTATGATTTGCATTACAAATATTAAAAAAATCACGATTCTATAGATAAACTCACAAACATTCGTGATTGTATAGGAGATTGAAAACTTTTCAAGCTATTTATACGTTTTACCTAAAAGCACGTCATAAAAGAAGAATAGAAAAATAACCAAAAAAATATAGAATAACTGCATATTATCTTCGAAATCACAAGCGATTTGGACGAAGTAGGTCAGCTGATCAAAAGGTTAAATTTAACCAAATCTAGAGAAACCACAACAGAATGGATGAGTTCGGACAATCACCTCCACAATAAATAAAGGTGGAGATCCCTGTTTGTAAATACCGGAACAAGTACTTACCTATAAAAAATTCCATCAGGTCTGCATAAACTAAGCGAAATTCCCAAGTGGCGTAATTTCTAACTGGCTATCTCATCTAATCATCTATTCTGTAATTATTCCCCAGTAGGAAGCCTATGTATTAAAGAAAAATTTAACTGCACGCTGGAAATTTTCTAGTGCCTTGATACTTAAAGTAAAAATCAGATGATTAGTAGAAGGAGGGGGGGGGGTCACCGAAAGCAGGAATATAATAATAAAAATAACTTCCTTAATATTGGAGAATGAAAAAAAAAATGTTTTAAACAAATATTTTAGAAACGTCTTCTCACAACGTATGCACGTGTCTCTTATAGACAAGGTTGGTTGAAAATGGTATTTAAGGGAATATTCCTTTGTGGAGGGGCGATGCGAGATGTAAAGAAGAAGTCAAGGCCAATTTAACTAAATCAAATATATTAACAATAATAAATAATGATAAAGTTATTTACAAGGTCCATTCACGGCCACACTTCAGACTCCCGTTTTCACAGTCAATAATTACGCACTGTAACCTAAAACTTGGTTCACTACGCGAATGTCGATAGGAGACTCACTTAGCCTAACCTGACTAAGTTATAGGGATTTCTCTATAGCAACGTATAGCAGCGAGATACTCGCGAACATATGGAAATTATGACTAGCTGTCTAGGTTATTCATTCGCGAGTACCTCGCCGCTACATCACGAGGTACTCGCGAATGAATAACCTAGACAGCTAGTCATAATTTCCATATGTTCGCGAGTATCTCGCTGCTATACGTTGCTATAGAGAAGTCCCTATAACTTAGTCAGGTTAGGCTAAGTGAGTCTCCTATCGACATTCGCGTAGTGAACCAAGTTTTAGGTTACAGTGCGTAATTATTGACTGTGAAAACGGGAGTCTGAAGTGTGGCCGTGAATGGACCTTGTAAATAACTTTATCATTATTTATTATTGTTAATATATTTGATTTAGTTAAATTGGCCTTGACTTCTTCTTTACATCTCGCATCGCCCCTCCACATTGGTGAAGCCCGACGTGATTTTCTACTATACACGTGAGTACGCCATTTTAAATATGCACTCCAGTGATTTATTTGACTTGCTCACATTGGAGGGTGATGAGATCCGTACTCCTGCTCACAATCCCCAGCTAGTTGAAGCAACTTCTATGGCCACTATTAAGTTTCAGATGCCAAATTTTTTTAAAGCTGACCCAGAGATATTTTTTCTTCAAATCGAGACTGTTTTCGAGTTATACAATGTCCGTAACTCTTTAAAAAATTTTGCCTTGTGGTTTCGCAACTGGATAGGGAGGTTATACGTGATGTTATTGACCTCGTCCGTAACCCCCCTGATGAAAATCCATATGGGACCCTCAAGACTAGGATCATGAATAGCTTCGGGGAGTCCGAGAATGTCCGGATTAGAAAACTCCTCGAAGATCAACGACTCGGAGACCGCCGACCATCTCACTTCTTGCGCGAACTCCAGCAACTCGGAGGTACCGCGGTAACGGACGAGCTGCTTAAATCAATTTGGCTGAAGGGATTGCCCAACGCCATTCAGGAAGCACTTGCCGCTACTGAGCAGCAAGAATTAGCAAAGCTCAGTAACATAGCCGACCGCATTGCTGAGGTTAGTGACCCTAAAGCATGTGAGGTAGCAACATTGAAACCTTCCAGTCCCTCTCACAGAGAAGATCGGCTACTGGATGCCCTGGAGAAACTCACCAAGCGAATCGCAGCTCTGGAGACCCGCCAACGGGATACGACACCAACCACAGCGCTACGGCTACGAAGTAAAAAGTAGAGATAGGCTGTTATGCTTTTATCATGAACGATTTCGCGATAAAGCAAATAAATCAAGTGCGCTACACCTTAAGGAAAATCAACTAACACATATGAACAGACTCCAATCAACACTCATTCTTTATTTTACTCAAATATTATTCCACGCTAAGAAACTATAAATATTTATGGGCGATTTTAAACGCTTTACAAATCATAGACAAGAGCCACTGTCATATAATGCATGCTCGTTATATGAATGAACTTCTTATATCTTCCCTGTATAGAAAAGTCCGTCACGCAGGGGCCGCGCAAACTAAGCAGATTTCCCACGTGAAGATATACAATAGAGTAATCTCCATACGAGAGCCGAAAAGTTACGGCAAATGGCCGAACTAGCTTTTGGCGGGAAATTCAGTCATCCGTTATCGGCCCACAATTAATAAAAATGCACATATCTCGGTTAGTATTCGAGCTAGAGAATAAATGTGTAGAACAATATTTGTAGTACGGGGGCTCAGGTTAGCCATGCGAGTTAAAGCGTTGACCTTTATCTCACATGGTAAACCTAGAGTGGCGAGTTCGATTCTTGCCTGGGCAAAGGAAATTATTTAGTGACGAAATTCATTAAATAACGTCCTAAAATCCCACCCTGGCTAGAAAAGGGTGGTAACCTGTAGATAACCCGTCCCGATTAGCCTAAGTTGCAAAAAGCGGACGTTAATAAATAATAATAATAATAATAATAATATTTGTAGTACATTTAATTTGCAATAAGATTGCTTTTATACAATTTTTTCATCCGATGTAAGGTAACGGAGATATTTCAAATTTTCGAAAATCCCCCCTCCCACTGGTCCGATCTGTCTTTTTGAATAAAACGTTTAAATATCGAGTTTGGTAACGATCAAACAAAAATTGCGACCGTTAGAGCATTAACAGACAAATACATAGATAGATAGATAGATCTATATCTATATATATATATATATATATAATATATATATATATAATATATATATAAAGATATATGTATATATATAATTTTGAACGGACCTCATTTTCGTCATCTCCTGGTTAGGATCGATGGACATTTGAAGAAACTTTTCGAAAATTGCGTCATGAGCACGACCTCAATAGCTGATTTCCCTTAAGGGAAATCTGCTAAAGGGGTGGTAACCTGTAGATAACCCATCCCAATTAGCCGTAGTAGTATATAGTGGACATTAATAAATACCATTCCAATATAATTATTTGAAGAAAATCCTACATGCCTGTAAATGAATTTCATCAGACGTTTTCTTTAGTAGAACTTCACGTGTTCCATGTGACTGTGAACCCCAGCTCCCATCTATCTAGTATTAATCATCTTGGATGTAGGTCACACAAAAGAATCAGTCGGTTTTAAAATTCTGTAGGGATTAAATAAACAAAGTAGGGGTTGCTAAGCATTTTGCCTATGAGATAAACATGTCAAAGGGAATGCTTTGCTTTAAAGTTTGATTGTCAAGAAGCAGATAGGTGATACGTTATCAAAGTTGTAATCAAAGGATGGTTATCAGAAGGCCCAGCTGGCCTCTGCCTCCCATCAGGGACTCAAAGGCGTTCCTAGTTGATCGCTCATATCCCACAAGGGCTCTTTGACATCACAATCTCTGATTTTGGCCAACTGCTTTCGTATCTCTATGTCTCAATCGAGCTTATTTTGTATTCCTGACCGCCACTTTTGAACTAACGATAATTTAAGCTTCCCTACTTGCTTAGCTTACTTCTGAGGTACAAATGTTTTAATTACTAATAGTAACTTGAATTAATCAAATTATAAAAGAACAATACGATCCTTTAGCAAATTGCTCTGAAGGAATTCATTCATAAAGCATATAACAATAAGTACATAAGATTTTACTTCTTGCTGTATGAAGTCAGAGTTTATAGCTGATTTTCATTAAGGAGAATGAGATATTGAGGTCGTCCTGAAAGCAGGATTTTTAAAAAATGTCTTCAAGTGTCCGTCGATCCTTCCCAGGAAAACGGCCCGGGTCTGTTAAAAACTATATGCTATACTCTCATATGTGCAAGTATATTCAAACTCCATGCACACCCCCTTTTTTTCAAGAGTTTCGAAATGAAATTTGGTGTCTTAGTTGTAGAGAATGGAGGTTCTTTTGGGGCTGAAGTCGACTTTGTCCAGCTCTTCCAGCCACGACTGCATTTAACTCTGAAATTTCTAATAGGAAGGCATATTTTTAATGGCGGACTCTAACAGAAATTGAAATTTTTAAGCGATATCTCACTGGTTCTTTATATTTGAATTCATTAAAGGCCTTCTTAAACCTTAACCTCACGTCTTTAGACTAATTTTTAATTATCTTAGGAAGAATTCTTCCTATAAGTAAGCTTACAGAAGGTTATATTTAAATTAAAAACGAGGCCCTATTAAATTTTAGCAGATTTCCCTGGAGGGAAATCAGCTATTGTGGTCGTACTCATGGCGCGATTTTCGAAATTTTTCTTCAAATATCCATCAATCCTACCCAGGAGATGACGAAAATGATGTCCGTTCAAAACTGTATATATATATATATATATATATATATATATATATATATATATATATATATATATATTACCTCTATAGCGGTCGCAATTATTGTTTAATCGTTACCAAACTCGAAATTTAGTCGTTTTATGTAAAAAGAAAGATCAAGTTCGTTAATGGATGAAATCGGACCAGGAAGAGGGGGGGGGGTTTAGAGGGAGGATGTTCGAAAATTCGAAATATCTCCGTTAGCATGCGTCGGATTGAAACATTGTATAGAACCATTCTTATTACAAATATGATGTTCTATAAATGTTGTTATGTACATTTGTTCACTATCTAGATTATTAACTGAGATATTTGCATTTTTTAGTTTTCGGTCTTTAGTAAACCTCAACTTCTACTTATCTCATATTAACAATATTCTATTATGTGATGAAGCATTTTATTTGAAGCTTAAATACCAAATATTATTCTCATTGGACTTTTAAGTTTTGAGATAAATGGAAAAAAGGGACGCACTTAGGAAATCTGCTTAGTTAACGCAGCCCCTGCGTGACGGACTTTATTAAGTATTAACAGAGATGATAAGCTTTGAACTTCCAGTTTTCCTAGAACTTCAAAGGCCAACTGTTCAACCTATTCTGTTTTTTCATGCTTACTTTCTATATGTCGTTTGTGAGCAAGTCGTAAGAATCCTTAATAAATTGTGCTCATTCAAACATATATTCATTAATATCTCAAGGAAGAGGTACTGAACTGACTTATATCATTATTTATATTTTACTTGTAATGTGTCGATACCCGTCTCATGCTGTGTGTTTCCCTGGCTGTTTGGCCTAAACGTTGAAGGAAAGCTTCAAGTTTAATTGTAGAGCCTTCAAGTTTTATTTGTGAGTTAAAAAATTACTTTAGTTACCAGATTTTAGGCTACTATAACCTTAAGTACCCCTATCTCTACCTCTTTCAGAGATAATGTACTATTATAATGAAACTTGAATTGATGTTTGAATAAGCAATATCGAAGGATTCAAATGGAATATTATGTTTTTGCGGGTTGGCTATCCTGAATAGGTAAGCCGCAAACGCATTCTTTTAGCAGATGCTGCCCACCCCTCTAGCGGTTGGGTCGTAAGTCACTTAATGAACTTTCCACAAAATATCAAATATTCATGGCTTAATTTGACGATTAATGGTGGTATTCTTTTTTTTCGGTTGGCATTATAGAGATTTAAGATTTGTTTCCCGAGCGAGACTAGGGGTTCGTGTTCAGAGTTTTAGCAGATTTTTCTTAAGGGAAATCTGCTGATGAGGTCGTACTCATGACGCGATTTTCGCAAAATTTCCTCAAATGCCCAGATTACGAAAATGACCTCCGTTCAAAACTATATGACAGCAATTTTTTTTTTGGTCGTTACCAACATCCATATTAACGAGTCATAATCATCGTTTGTCATTAAGTTAAAATTATATCAATTAATAATACAAGTAATGCAGAGAAAAGAAATAGAATTAAACATCACGGATTAAGTAAAGTACTGGAATTATATGATGATGAAGTACCAACTACGATGATGATCAAACCAAAATTGCTGTCCCTAGGAAGTTAGCTACATGTCAAAATTTAAGAGGCCTAATTTTTGTAAAGGCTGCTCGTCACAAGTCAAACTGTCAGTACATTACTATTTGGACTGCCGTTTATTTTACTTTGAAAAATTTCTTAGCTAGTTGCTTAATCCTTCTTTAGGTATAAACATCCAAAAGTATATCAGAATACATTTGAACATTTTGAAGTTTCATTAATTTTTTTTGGCCCTTTGAGTTCTGATGTTTTTACAAGAGACATTTGTTCAAGTGATTATAGAACAACCACTTAGCTAGAAGCTATTGTGAAAAGGTACATTTAAATGCTCCATTTACTTACTTTCTGGTAACAGGTACTTTTCATGAAACATACCTGCAAACAGAAAAAAAAAATAATAGGTTTAATCAGATAAAGTCAATTTATAATCATGAACTTAGATAACTCATATAGTTTTTAATATTAACGTCCATATATGCAACTGAGCCTAATTTAGATGCGTTATTTTGGGTTGGTTGGTAATGTTGAAGTGGTGGGCCCAGTCAGCCTACCCAATAAATTGCTTAGTACAATATATATAGTAGCAGCTTCATGCAATGTCGATTGGATGAATTGGAATAGAAGTTGCTTTATGGGAATTCGCCAGGAAGTATAAATGTGGTGATAGGAAATATTGGTAAAAATCAACAAAAAAAATGAAACAGGAATTTCACACAAGAATGATATTAATAAACCGCTTGGTGGGAGGGGTTGAATGAAAGTGAAGATTTTGTACAATGATGGAAGCAAACCATCAGCTACTGAGCGAAAATAAAATTAAAAATACCATACAAAATGGTATAAGACAGGCACCTTCGTATTTGACATTTAATTTCTATAAATAAAAAAATATTCTTAACCAAAATAAACTACATATTTTTCAGAGCAGTATAGTTACCATGGGTATTTGTTGGAGAAGTTTTGATAAAATTATCTATTATTTGCGAAGAACTCATTAAATAAAATCCTTAGTTCCTGGATAGAAAAGGGTGGCATCCTGTAGTTAACCCGTCCCAATTAAGCTTAGTAGCAAAAAAAGGATGATAATAAATAACAATAACTGTACAATTATCTTAAGGTGACGTGATGTCTGAGGGAGTAAAATGGGTCGTCCATATTCCAGTAATTGTGGAGTTTTATAATTAGAAAACATGTACTTAGTTGTTTATATTTCGTTCTGAAAAGTTAACAGTCATGAATTGATTTTATTATAATAAAGGTATGGACTGAATATTCAGTGAAAAAGTTATTAATATTATAATTTTTTTCTTTGAGAAAATCTTTTTTTTCCACAACTCGCTCTCTCTAGCACTAAACCAGTATTTAACTAGTGACTTAATTATATACCTAAAAAAAAAAGTCCGTTACGCAGGGGCTGCGTAACTAAGCAGATTTCCCATGTGAAGTTTTACAATAGAGAAATCAGCATACTGGTAACACAATACCACCATGATTAAATACAAACGGTAATGAGAAATCTTTCAGTCAATTAAAATAAATTCCCAACTGAAACGGCTTCTGAATTGTAAGAATAATTTATATTTTAATAACTCGAATTTTAGTAGTCCAAGAACTAAAGATCGGGGGGGGGGGGCGCATGAATGAACTTATTTGCATAAATCTCACAAAGTAACGAAGGTAAGGTAAGCTTAGAAGAGCCGAGCAACGACGGAAATGGCCGACCTAATCCGAACTATACCCGACCACAGACTTCATAAAAACGCAAATATCTCGGTTAATATTCAAGATAGAGAATAAATGTATATTACAATATTTATAGTAAATTTAATTTTCAATAATATTAGTTTTATACAATTTTTCGATCCGATGCATAATAACGGAGATATTTTTAATTTTCCAAACTCCCCACTCTAAACCCCCCCCCATTACTCTACTCCGATTTCAGCCATTAACGTACTTAATCTGTCTTTTTACATAAAACGGTTAAATATCGAGTTTCGTAACGATCAAATAAAAATTGCGACCGCTTGAGCGCTAACAGACAAATATATATATTTATATAATTTTGAACGGACCCCATTTTCGTCATCTCCTGGGTAGGATCGATGGACATTTGAAGAATTTTTTCGAAAATCTCGTCATGAGTACGACCTCAATAGCTGATTTCCCTTAAGGGAAATCTGCTAAAAATCAATTATCCCAAGTCCCTGCCCGAATATTCAGGAGCTCACAAATGAGGGGTAAGAGGATTTTTTATGAAGTGACTATTTATTTATTTAATTCTCCACTACAAAAAAACGAACAATATGTTAAATCATGCAGAAATAACACTAAAAAACAAAAAAAAGAGAAACGGAATAAGCGAAAATAAACTAGTTGAAAATATTTAAAAAGAATAAATAATAAAAATAAACATTACCAATTAAAATTACAGGGGAATTAATCAAAAATAATAACAACAAACAAAAAATAGACCTGCAGAAACAACAATAGAATAAATTCAAAAATATGATGAAATTCAGCGTATCGGAAAAAAAATTAATTTTAATCTAAAAAGATTACCTAGAAACAACGTTGAGAAGTTGAAAATTAATAAGATATGTGATAGATATGATTAATCTATGTAAATACTGTACAGTACCATTTTCGGAGACTGTCGACTTTTTTTTTTATTTATTTATTTATTTAAACAGGAGCACCCGCATCTTGGCGATTTATCTCACAGTTTTACAATGTAAAATGAAAACAAAGTTATAGGAAAATAACAAAACTGAAATAACAAATAAAACATTTAATATAACAAATAATCATTAAATACTAGTAATAAAGACAATTAATAAACATTAGACTAGTAATAAAGACAACAATTTAAAATGGTTTTAATAAAAAAATTATGTTATTCCTATATAATAGTACATTTATATATATATATATATATATATATATATATATATATATATATATATATATATATTATTTTATTTATTTAGTTTTGTGTCCCACAGCGATGGTGGTTGGCATTATTAGTATGAAAAGATTTAATCCTTTTTTGTACTTTTATATTATGGAAAATATTTCTTTAATATCTGATTCTTTCTCATATTCGTGCTTTGTCTAAAGAATATAATAAAATATCTCTGGAATATGCTGGATGGTAGAGGAACCAATTGATAAGGATCAATAAGAAGGCCAAGTCCTCCACTGTTTTTTAATATTATGCAGAGTGCACTTTTAATATAATAAAAGTTAACTCTTTAAATCTTTTTAGGTATGCTGTAGACCTATTCTATTTTTTATTAAATTTTTTTGTGAATCTTGATGTGTTTTAGAAATATTAGTATTTGTGGAATATATTGGCCGCTGTCAGTTAATAGCAGTAAAAAAGGTATGTAAAAACGTACCTTTTTAAGCTGTAGACGTAAAAAAAGTAAAAACAAAGTGTGATGCACACTAACTACAGGAAACCTGTAAATTGTGTCTCTAAAAAAGTTATTTATAAGTAATGGAAACTAAAACCCCTCAATAAGTTACATAATTAGTGGGAAAGTATTGTTAAAACGCTCTCCAATATCTTATACAGTGAATCCTGTCAGACATTGTTGTTATATAGTTAATAACTTATTTATAAGGGGTGGGTAGGGGTGGAGATATGTCGCAAAGCACGGAGAAGATTTATTTATTATGTGGAATACGCTTCAGAAGAACGAGTTTTCATAATGACGTCTGAAGCATGACGTCAAAGGAACTTGATTCTGCGGCATTCAAATACATCTTCAAAGTGACTTCTCTATTGTGGAAGCAACATTTATCAAATATTCTCCGCGAGAATTTAAGCATGAAGATCTTCGCTTAACCAGGGCTGGCAAATGTTTTATTATTATGAATTTTTTACATCTTGTCAGTTCATAAGAAAGTACGAATGACAATTACATTCCATTCAACATTTGATAAGAGAATGATTCCTTATTGGTTATATACATCCTTACTTGTGTTATATATCGATCGCTGCGCCTCGGCAGCCCAGCAACACTTCCTTCAGGAACAAGATGGCGGCCAGGACACTTTCCTTTACATAGATACATCCTGTATCTACAAACTGTCAACACCATCTGCGAATGTTCCATTCATTCGGAGGTTCAATTTGGTACCTCATCCTGAAACGTTTTTGCACTGTAATCATGGAAATGCACTTCGCAAACTCGGGGAACGCAAAAGATTTCGGCTGCGGAGAAGACTTTTAGCAGATTACCCTTAAGGGATTTTTGAAAAACTTCTTCAAATCTCCATCGATTCCTACACAGGAGATGACGAAAATGAGGTCCGTTCAAAATTATATATATATACATATATATATATATATATATATATATATATATATATATATATATACATATATACACATATGCCTGTTAACGCTCTAGTAGTCACAATGTTTGTTTAATCGTTACCAAACTCGAAATTTAAACGTTTTATGTAATAAGACAGATCAAGTTTGTTAATGGCTGAAAACGGGCCAGAGAAAGAGAGGGGTTTAGAGGGGGGATTATTGAAAACTCGAAATGTTCTGTTACCATACGTCAGGTCAAACAATTGTATAGATTCAATCTTATTGAAAATTAAATGTACTATAAATATTGTTATATACATTTATTCTCTATCTTGAATATTAACCGAGATTTTTGTATTTTTGAGTTTTCAGCCATCAGCAAACCCCTACTTCCACTCATATTACATCAACAATACTCTGTTATGTAATAAACCAAATTATTCGAAACTTAAATTCCATAAATTGTATTCAAGAGACCTTTATTATACGAGATATTTAACATATGACGTATACCAACCAAAAAAAAAGACAACTGACATCTAGTGGCTATAATATAAACTAGACAATGTATTTGTTTTTATTCCATATTAGAGGTTTCGTTGTTCGACATCATATTCAATATTTTAGATCAATTCACAGCTTCATTGTCTAAAAGTTTTGTTCTTGTCCACATCAAATTGGTCCACATAGTTCTCATTTCCCGGAGAATTGAACGTTAGTGTAACCTTTTCCCACTTAATGAAAATCAGCTATTGAGTTTCTTTGGACGATGTTATTTTCTAAACTTTTCTCCAATTGTCCTCTAATCCTAGATAGCAGTTGTAATCTATCAAGTGACCGTTGAAAAGTATGTATATTTCTGAATGTTTTAGTACCAGTAATGTTTCAGTATGGTTAATTAATTATTATTTATTTATGTACATGTTTTGCTACTACTGCTAATTGGGACGGGTTATCTACAGGTTGTCACCCTTTTCTAGCCAGCGTGGAATTAAAGATTTTATTTAGTGAGGCCGTCGCTAATTAAATTCCTATTGCCCAGGCGGAGATCGAACTCACCACTCAAGGTTTACCATGTGAGATTAAAGCCAACGCTTTAACTCACATGGCTAACCTGAGCCCCACATGTCTAAAATTTCTATAAATTTTGATGCATGGTAAAAAGAAAATACAATTATTTTGGTAATTTTTTCCAGTAAAAACTGGAAAGGAACCGTGTTGAATGCGCCGCCGTTCTCTTGGAGAGACCAGAATCATCATTCAGCAGAGACCCCGGCTTTTCTTACTAATGGGAAACGAATGTGTGCTATTCACTCACATCTTATCTAGACATTCATTTCTCATTCCTTGACAAAACTCCATTTGAGATATCACTTTCTCTCCCTTTACTTCAATTTTGTTTTCCAATTATACGGAAAATGAATGATGTTCTTCATATTTGAACATATCTAGTTGTTACATAGCAAACCTTTCGTAACCCCCCTCACCCCCCCCCCCCCATCACGTTTATTTCACAAAATAATGTAATGGAACAATAATGGAAACACTTCAATGCAAGGTTAAATACCAAATATTGATTTCAACAAAGCTTTATTATACGAGATACAATGAAATACGTTTTGTTGACTCCCCCATCCCTTCTTTTGTTCTTGGATTACTAAAATATGTGTGGTTGAGATAGAAATTATTCTGATTCATTTCAAATTACTCTACTAGCTATAGTAAATAGTTTTCATTAAAATTAATATCTTATATTCAGATATATTTCATTAATTGTTCATCTTTCCAGTCTAGAATAATTCTATCTATTTAGCACTGCGAAGTTGGCTGCACTGTTTGTTTACAATTCGGACACTTTTCGTTGTAGATATTATTAACTTGTAAATTGACTGAGTGATTTCTTATTACCGTTTGTATTTATTCCTTTAACATTCATGGTGGTGTTATCTATCAGTATGTAGATTTACATGTTGTAAACCTTCCCATGGGAAATCTGCTTAGTTTACGGAGCCTCTGCATGAAGGACTTTTTGTTCATGGTGCTTACCAATGTTTTATGATAATATTTCGTTCCTGGAGGTTTTTTTAATTATACGAAGACTTTCCCGTTTTAGGTCCATTTTTATATTATCACTCTCTGAGTCTTTTCAATCTTTAATCATTTTTTTACTTTTTGTTTGCTGAAGATCCACACACACAAAAATCCTACTTTTTCTTTTATATGTTTATTAACACTGTGTATTTCATGCCACGTAGATGCCACTTCAGGAGCATAGTCTTGAATTTTTTTAAAATGTCTTTCAACACGCTTGATATGGGACCTCCTGGTTAGAGATTCCTGTCACTACTAAACTATGTACAATGATCGCCGACACTGTCAGCTGATATCATTCAATTAATAAACGCATGGAATAAAAAAAAAATCGATAAAAAGAAGCAGCTGTTGGTCAGCTGATTGTGAAGGTGGCAATTATTTTTAGTTATTATTACACCCCCTAACCATACGGTTCAATGTAAGTAAAACATGGCGAAAGATGGGTTGTGATATGCCAAAGTTGCGTTCCTGAAGTAGTGTTTACGACAATTGAGACATGTAGAGCGAATAAAAATATGAAATAGGAAAGGAGAGTTTTATTTGATGGCATTCAGCCATAAAAAGAGTACGTATTAATATAAAGACCTTTTAAAATATTTTTTGTGCAAATTCTGACAATGCGTTTTCATCGGTCCAATACTTAAAACGACATTAAATGATTTCTACCAGTTAATTTTATGTAGGCGTTTTTACAACTTCCAAGGTAAATGCTAAAAGCAGCAGGTAGAATAGGACTTAACAACCTGAAGAAATATTTATGTGCTGTAAAACGGTAGAAAGCCTTCACCCAACAGGTGCTTGCTTTATTCCAAGCAAGTCCTTTTCATTCAACTTGAACATAACTAGCATTATATTAGATTCAAGCACATTCAAGTAGCAATTAAAAATTAAGCATGTTTAATTTTTAACAGCCAGCTAAAACCTGAACTGAATTCCCACTTTAAACCTCAACAGTAGCCCTATTTAGAACCAGAGCTCAAGCCTCACATAATTCAGCTATCAAAATTTTTAAAAGATTACAGCTGAACTACACAATCCCACGCCTATTTAATACTTTATATATTTGTAGTCAATATTTATTAGATCTATTTATGTCATGGCGTATCGGTTTTTTGTTACCGTGAAAGGAAGTCACTTCCCGTATTACTCTTCAAAAATTTCCATTTTATCTGGCATTCAATAATTAATATGTTGTACCATAAAATGAAATATAACCATGGAATTATAACTAAATACCTCCTTAAAAACTATGGAATCAGTTATTTGGATAGGTTTATGATTGTTCCTTATAAAAATAAAATAACTGTTTAAAGGTTCCAAATATTAGTTTCAATACACCAGCAGAGACTCGTCTTTTCTCTCATTGTGTCAGTCTACATTTCACAGCCATTTTGTTGTGGTTTTTATCAGAAATTTCTGCACAAATTATTTTCGTTCCTGGTAAAATTTCAAAACTATTTCTCAAATTGAACCTTTGTAAATACCAGTATTATGGCTGTATTATTTCCCTCAATAAATCTTTGATGTTGGAACAAACAAAGGTTTGGGAGATAAAAAGGAAAATTCTCTTCTTCATATTATTTTTTTATTGACTCAGAAATAGTTGAAGGCCCAGGATGGTTTTGGGTTGTCAAATTGAAGCATTCCTTGCACATCAGTCCTAGCTACTCAATTTCCTCAAGGCATTGAGTAAGCACTGGGGGATGTATAGAAGTCTAATTTTAAAGCTTGGCAAGTGTAGAACTAAGAAAGATTTACAGTGTTACATGGGTTTAACTTGGAACGTCTAGTACAGAAGAACCAGTGCATTATCACTGGAACACTCCTAACCCACCTGTTGCTAATTAGCGATACAAATATAAAGTTAAAAACTTAATTATATTTACGTTAAAAATTAAAATTAAGAATGTTGTCAGTTTCGGATCCATTCCATAGGATCGGAAATACTGACCGGTCCTGCAAACCACTATTTTTATAGTGTCCATATGTTTTATTACTCCTTCAAGAAATTAAAATATCGAGATTCCTTCCCTTAAGTCTAACATATTGTAGGCGTTATTTGATACAAGTGGACATCCTTATAAGCAATGAATTATTTAACACTTAAATATAATATTTATGTACAATAATATCGGACATATAGTACAGAATAAAAACACCAATAAACTGTTTTGGTGGATATTTGATATAACGTCTTGTCCAGGATTAAAAGTTAAAATCTGTGTTTCCTGATTTTCCATAATTATTTTACATTTTTCATTGAGTACAGGAAATAATTATTAACTAATTGTTATAATAAGTAATTTACGCATTTATAGAATTTAATTAAAGTAGGTATATTTTAGTATGTTGTGTAGAAAATATCTGTTTGTAAATAAAAATGGTGGAAAAGGACAGGTCCACAGACTGAAAGCTTGTGACGCAAGCTGGTATCTAGGTCCAATGTCAGTTCTCTTATCTCTTTGAAACATTGTGTCACCTCTCTGTAGCTCGCAAATCTAGAATACTCCATATTACAATTTTCTCTCTCTTATTATCCCTATTCTTCCTTTATATTTATAAATAAAATTTAAAATATTAAAAAGAGTATTTATATTTTTGGTCTCTTTAATATTAATAGGGTTTTGAATTGAAAAATTTGATTTCATTAAACTACAGATCAAATTTTTAAGTATTTAGCGTTATAACGTTAGTTTAGGTTTTATTTATTTCGTATTGTGATATAAGTAATGTATACCTTAACCATTTTAATCTTAATTGAATCCAGATTATATTCAGGTAAATAGACATCTAAATTTCTAATTTTTTTATAATAATAAAGGCATATATCTCACATTAAGACTTCTCATTTCTTCTATCAGGGTCATCGGGTATAGGCAATGAAACAATATTTGTTACCCCCTGAATTATACTCTGCACCCTGCTTCAAGCCTCTCTGAGCTCAAGATAGAGCCCTGATGAAGTTCTATTGCCAGAGAAACATATTTTTTAAAATAAATTAATCAGTACTCTTTACAATTAAGAATAATCGGGGATGGTCATCTAATACCCTTTTCTTACCAGTACATAAGAATACTATTGGTTATGCCTTTGAATACATTTCTTTCCTTTATAGAAATATAACTGAAGACTTAACTTATCCTCACTTTATTACGACCAATTCTATAAGATGCGTAACAAACGTGAGTCCCAGGGGATAAACGTGTGGATGTTAGAAATAAAGCCTGCCTATTTATAAAGAAAGTTCCTCACGCAGGGGCTGCGTAAACTAAGCAGATTTCCCACGTGAAGTTTTACAATAGAAAAATCTGCCTACTAATAACGGCAGTAGTGAGGAATCTCTAAACCTATTCACGAGGGATGAATATTTACGGAAACGGCCGCACTAGCTCTCGGCTGAATGTCCCAAACATAGCCGACTCCTGCCGACCACACACACAATACAAATGCGAATATCTCGGTTAATATTCAAGATACAGAATAAATGTATAGAACAATATTTATAGTAAATTTAATTTGCAATGAGATTGATTCTATACAATGTTTCGATCCGACGCATAATAACGGAGATATTTTGAATTTTCAAAAATCCCCCCTCCCACTGGTCATTTCAGCCATTAACGAACTTGATCTTCCTTTTTACATAAAACGATTAAATTCTGAGTTTGGTAACGATCAAACAAAAATTGCGACCGCTAGAGCGTTAACAGACAAATATATATATCTATATATAGATATAAATGTATATAATTTTGAACAGACCTCATTTTCGTCATCTCCTGGGTAGGATCGATGGACATTTGAGGAAATTTTTCAAAACTCACGTCATGAGTACGACCTCAATAGCTGATTTCCCTTAAGGGAAAACTGCTAAAAAAAAGTCCATCACACAGGGACAGCTTACACTAATATGATTTCACGACGCGTTGGTATGACCCTCTACCGATCTCATCTCACCTTACATTCTCTATTTAAAATAAAATTCAATGAGTAGAAGTTGGGGTTTAGACAAGACTTTAAACAATGAAATAGGAATAACTTTCTTAATATTTGAGTTGAGAAAAAATGTATGGAACAAGAATGGTGGAGAATCAATAGTGTCCGATTTCAGTCATTAACGAATGTGATTAGCGTTGAATGAAACATAAATATTCAGTATCATATGTAACAAATAAAGTTTTTCTTGTCAAGAACGTAAAATACTAATTTATGACGTCTTCACACAACGTAAATGCATGTTCTCATTTCGTTAAAAGTTGATGTAGACAATATTTCGTATTTAAGCTTGGAATAAAACGGTTACATATTCGCTTATTTAAGTGAGATACTTAAAGTGGGATTTTTTTAGATCCTGAAAATTAAAAACTCTTGGTTACTGTTCAAGATCTAGAAAAATTGTCTTTGGCTCCCGTAAGGCGGAATTCAAAATTATTCTAAACATAATTTGTTCTTTACATTGTTTTTGATAAAACTAATACTAGCGGAGTTAGTCATGAATAAGAATTTTCCCGTCGAAGTAAACCTCCTCCCTTAGTTGAAAATTTGGTTTGTCATATAGACTGTTTTGTACCTTGGGATACTTGACTCACAAATTTAAAATTTCATAAAATTCCTCCTAGCCTTTTTTGAGTAATTGAGTAACAGACGGGTTGGCAGACAGACGAGATTTCCAATTTTGATGCCATTGTTCTTAGAATTTTCTGAAACCTAAAGAAAACTTATTCCCGCCGAATTTAAATACACATTTTTTTATATAGACTTAAATTTATGAATAATAAAGAGATGCTGTATCATATTGATTTATTATTATCACAGTAGGAAGCTCAGGGTAGCCACGTGAGTTATGACATTGCTCCTTATACACTTGGCAAACCTAGAGTTGTTGGTTCGGCTCCTTCCTGGCAATATGAGTTTAATTAATTGTGAAATGACTAAATGATTATTCACTTCCATCCTTGCTAGAAAAGTGTGGAAATCTTAAATATCATGTGTAATAAAGTGGTAGCTCCATAAAGTGGGTGTAATTAAGTAATATCTAGAATAACATTTCTTATATCTAATACTTTTGATATTGTAATTCTGACAATAAATATCTGTATTGGTTGGAAACCAATTATGAATATTATTATTAAATGATTTTTTAACAATGTGATTATAATCTAGATGTACACAGTAGGCCTGTTTTCCTCTACAATACGTTTTATTTTTGACAGAGTGCACTTTCAGAGCAACAGCTCCATCTTCAGTGCCGGTTGACATAAACAAAAACCTATGGAAATCATGTAACCAACACTATTTAAATTAACAATCTTAACCTAAAAAAGCAAAAGAAAGAAAACATAATTAAATAACAAGGTAACGGTCACAGACAATCTCAGAAGAACGGAAGTCAATACTTAAAAGCATACATCAAATTTAAAAAACTGCTTAAAACAAATAACGTATTAACTTAATAAGAGAGTTTTTGAAAAACATGTAGACTGGTAACATGAGCACTAAAACAAACAATTATATCTATTACTCAATTTTTCAAAACAGGCTAAAAACGTTTACCAACGTTTACGTTTTAAAAAAAGAATGTGATTATACTATTCAAACCACTAGACTACAAGAATTTTCACGAGATTGTAAAATTTCCTGTTGTACAATGTGACGCCTTTGGTTACTGTTCAATCTGTCATGGCGGGTGAAAACGGAGCTACTGCAATTGTTTGCAAATTGAACGACAATTCCTGAGGCCAAACTGCCTAATCATAATACCATTTTAAACTCATGACTAATTCAACTCGCATTCATTACCTTGAGCATATGTTGTCGTGCGACATCTGACTGTGGTTGACAGTTTCCCTGTTAACCAGCCATTAGGAGGAAATGTGGCGAAGAGATTAGCCACAATTCTGCGGTAACTAGCTCAGAGAAATGTGCATTCAACAATTTAGAAGATAAAGGATTCCAATACTCACAATAAGTAGTTTGAGCAGGTTCCATCGATGGTAATTGAGGTTGTACGCATTAGGAAATTCTCGAAAAATATCTTCAAATAACAAGACGTTGACGAATATAATGAAAGTAGAATATAGAATGTAGTCTGTAGTACATGAATGTAGTGTAAGAAGTAAAGTATATATATATATACATATATGTCTGTGTTCATATATATTCCCTCAAGGGAAATCTGCTAATTAAAAAAATACATATATACGTCATATATCATTTATGAGTGATGTATATGCCCAAGTCATTTGATTCTTCACTAATGGTAATAAGAGTGTTTCAAATGCAAAATTTATTTGAATTCGATAATGTGGAGGCTATAAATATATAGATTTCAGGTCAAATCACGCTCTAAATTTTGAGATATTAACCCAAGGGCATCTAGAGTACCATCCAAGCAAAGAAGGAACACATTTAATTTTAACTGCTAAGGTTGATAACACATAAAGCAAACGACTCTTGCATTGCAGTGTCAATATGCGATGTTGTTGGATCGCCCAATTATTTATAGACCCAAGACCAAGATTGCAAGTACTGCAATTATATAAGAAAGTGTTTTAAAGGAAATGTAAACAAAAGTAACAGTAGTAAGAGTATAAAAAAAAATAAAGACTTGTTACGTATTAACATACCATTTTTTATCGTTGATTTTGTTCTTACTGGTGGACATTTGAGAACTGCTTTTAAAAAAAAAAAATGCCCACGTCCTGGGTACAGGCTGAACAGCTGATTTCCGTTCGGGGAAATCTGTTGATATATGGGCATACTCTGTATACACGGTTAATGTTATGCAAGGAAGCCAGTACAATGCCCAGTGCTGAGCTTCGAGGAAACCCGGCGGTTGAGAGTTAAATCAATCCCTTAGCTCCAGGAACAACCCACGCTCAACCCCCCCCCCCATTCAACTCACTCTCACCCTCTTGGCCAGAATCGATAGCTACAGCACATCGTCTTGTCTGCTCTCTCTCTCTCTCTCTCTCTCTCTCTCTCTCTCTCTCTCTCTCTCTCTCTCCTGCCACAGGTTGCCTACAACGTTAATTAGCAGGCCAAGCACTGTTTCGGCCATTGTTAATGATCAGTGTTGCCAGATTGGCTTTCAGTTAGGTCGTGGAATAATTATTCCCTCGGAAAGCCAACTATCTCTAAATGAATATTGAGTTCGCCTTAATTTAGTTATTTAACCCTTTAACAGCTAAGGAGGCGTGCGGAGATTTGCAGCCAGTAGCTGAGGAGGGCCAGCCGGCTATCACCCTCCCAAGCTAAGGGGTCCGTAGCTGCATCCTTCAATACCTCACTCCCTTTTCCGACTATTTCTTAATGTTTTATTTTCTTTGTATGATTCTGTAATACCTATATCATTATTTCAATAAATTAAAATGCTATTGTAATGAAAGATTACGTGATTTATGAAGGAAATAATGAACATGATTGTAAAGATTTTATTATTTTTTATATAATTTTTTTATTTGAAGTAATATTTTAATAATTTCCTTTTTTTTTAATTTGAAGTTATATTTTTATTATTTACCAATATACAATAGCAGGTAGATAAGGGGTGGGTTGGGTTTCCCTCCTTGGAAAACCCAAAGATTCCACAGTTACGGGATGGGAGAAAATATTTCCCCAATAGAGACACCCCTGCAGCCTAGCGGCCGCTAGAAATATTTATTAACTCTCCGAGGATCCGCTAGGATGTACCACAGTCGGGATGAGTTATATCGCGTGGAACTAGGAGTAGTAAAACCGTGGGAAAACGGTGACGAGATATCTCGCCCTGCGCGAGGGGGTAGCGGGCAGGCGGGGACGAATTATCTCGTCTGGAGCTGGTGGGGTTCGTTTCCCTTCCACGAGGTATCTCGTCTGGAGCTGGTGGGGTTCGTTTCCCTTCCACGAGGTATCTCGTCTGGAGCTGGTGGGGTTCGTTTCCCTTCCACGAGGTATCTCGTCTGGAGCTGGTGGGGTTCGTTTCCCTTCCACGAGGTATCTCGTCTGGAGCTGGTGGGGTTCGTTTCCCTTCCACGAGGTATCTCGTCTGGAGCTGGTGGGGTTCGTTTCCCTTCCACGAGATATCTCGTCCTGACGAGTTATCTCGTCTAGAGCTAGTGGGGTTCGTTTCCCTTCCACGAGATATCTCGTCCTGCGCGAGAGGGTAGCGGGCAGCCGGGGACGAGTTATCTCGTCTAGAGCTGGTGGGGTTCGTTTCCCTTCCACGAGATATCTCGTCTGGAGCTGGTGGGGTTCGTTTCCCTTCCACGAGATATCTCGTCTGGAGCTGTTAAAGGGTTAATAGCCCAAACACTTATATAGATGACAAGGGTCATTATTTAACACAACATAAGACACATCAAAGTAACAAATAAAAGTACACATACCAAACCAATATTGAACATAAACTCAGATAAAAAACAAAATACCACCAATCAAAAAAAAAAGTCAGTGACGCAGGGGCTGCGTAAACTAAGCAGATTTCCCGCGTGAAGATTAACAATAGATAAATACATAAAACATACTGATAACACAACATCACCGTAAATATTGAATAAATACAAACGATAATAAGGAACGTCCCAACGGGAAG